>VZRV01006488.1:374234-438871 GCA_013398115.1 Falcunculus frontatus | reverse complement strand
CAAATGACCACAGAATGGTAGTGGTTTCAGGCAAGGCAGAAGTGCTCTGTTTCATCTTATAACCTTGGTGGGGAAACCTTGCCTTGGACTGGCTTTTAAAACAAACCTATACCCACATTTATCAGCATACAGTGATCCCATCTCATGAGCCAAAATGGATGTGCCAGCTCAGAACCCAGGATGTGCCAGGCTGCCTAGGTACCTATTGTTTCAGGAACAAGGATATGTGCGTCTAGAAATGCTAGAGGGAAAAAGGAGTTGGGCCTGTGTGAATCCCATCTTCCTCAGCCTGACCTTTGGCATTGCACTCTAGAAGATGTTCACATCTGACCAAAAATACCACGTATCCTCTAACTTCTTGCTACCTTTCTGGCCAGAGCAGTATTATTTAATTTCTACATCCTCATCAGATATCACTGTTCTGCGTATCTTCGAAGACATTTTTCGTTTCCTGTGTGCTGCAATTTCTGTGTTTCCCATGAGACTGTTTTCACCCCCCAGCAATACATTTCCTGTGCCCAGTGTGGTTTTTCTTATGTATTCATCCTGTATGCTGGTTGTTGTGAGATTCTCGGGGTGCTTTGCAGCCCTCTGAAAAGAAGTCTGTGGAAAAGCAATATAAAATAGTGAAAAAAAGTAAAACCAGCTACAACTGCCCATGAAAGTAAGCATCAGTCTAGTCTGATCCGCAAATTGAAGTAAAATTAATGAATCAAGTTATTGGCAGTACAAAAAACCCCCGACCAACCAAATGAAAAAATTCATGCCAAAAAACCCGCCCAAAAAAAGGAAAAAAAAAAAGAAAACCTAAGAAAAACTATCCTGGTGAAATGTCCGATGGTTACAGCCTTGGAAGAAGCTTCACAACAGGTCAATCACAATCACTGTGAGTTCTTTTCCTCAGCAGAATTGGACAGGTGTGACTATGATTTTTGACTTTGACTTTGTCCTTTCATCATCTTGCTCTTTTTTTTTGTTTATTTGTCAAATCTTGTGGCAGGTGAGTTTATCAGACAACTTGAAGAGAAAGAGTCACTGATAAGTCAGCTATCCCGGGGAAAAACATCCTTTACACAACAGATTGAAGAACTTAAGAGACAGCTAGAAGAGGAAACCAAGGTAATGCTTTAACTGTGTTCCATTTCTTGAAATAGAGTGGTAGAAACTGTTCATGTTCAGTTGTAGCCTGGATAAAAGCTGAAATGAAATGTAGGAGCAACAGTGATTCCTACTAATTGTACTGATACAAGTTCCTGCCCCTGACTGAGGCAAGTCACAAGAGAAGAATTTAGGAAAATCAGCAGCATACATAAATACTAAATAAAACTTACCCAGTAGGATAGCCAAAATCTCAGATCTTACATCTTAAAAGTTTGGGTGTTTCTTGAAAGTTGTAAAATTATCCTCAGTCTTGATAACTTCCTCCTCATGTCACCAGTTAGGGATGACTTCAAACAATTCTTACCTCACTTGACCTGGTCTGTCAAAGCCAGAAGCAAAACGGAAAAAAAAGCTTAAGCCTCCATTTGAATTTCTAGGGGCTGTTTGTTTTGGTTTTGCTGTAGGTAACCTTGCAATGTTGTGACCTTTCTATCCCTGCAGTCCAAAAATGCCCTGGCTCATGCCCTGCAAGCAGCCAGGCATGACTGCGATCTCTTGCGGGAGCAGTATGAGGAGGAGCAGGAAGCCAAGGCAGAGCTGCAGCGGGCTCTCTCCAAGGGAAATGCAGAAGTGGCACAGTGGAGAACCAAGTATGAGACTGATGCCATTCAGAGAACTGAGGAGCTGGAAGATGCCAAGTGAGTTATGCGGGTTTCAGCGTGCCCTTGACTGGCAGGACTGTGCTCACAGGGTCTTGTTGCGTGCTAACGAAATAGGACAGCCTGGTTGGAAAGTCCCTCTGACTCAATGCTGTCATTTGGAGCTGTCCTTCTTCTGTTCTTCATATTGCTTGGGCAGGTCAATGTTTCTGCTGAGTGCTTGTCTGAGGGGTAGTGGTTGTGGATACCGGAGTTTATTTGAGAACTAACGAAATTACATAGCCCTACTTAGTTATCTCACACTCACTTACTTTGCCCCAGCCCAGTACTATGTTCCCTTGGTCTTGACTTCCCTTTCCCACCGGGAGATGATGGCTGCCCTGGGAAAGTAGGGCAGAAAGTCCTGTTGGCTCACACTGTACAGCTGCTCCCAGTTACCAGGCTCAGGGTGCTGAGCAAGGTCTCTGAACATCTCCAACTTCTGCCTCCACACATCTCCAATCTGCAGGATCTTACCCTACTTTCAGCATATTTTCTTCATCTAGTATCTCCACGACCCTCTTTCTAGGCTGTCCTTTCTTTTCAGCCCCTCTTCTTGCCAGGACTCCCCATTTTCCCAGTCTAAATAGTCTATGAACAAAAGCATGACCAGCCTCCTAACTGGGGGTTGTCTCACATCTCTTAATTGGAGGAAAATGACACTGTCACTTAGAGCAGGTCTTATAAAAAATTTACAACCAGCCCATACTGGTTACAGCTAGTAAGTAGCTAGCTGGTACCTGAGAGTTCAAAAGTTCAATTTCAAATACTCAGACACACACAAAATGATCTGCCACATACCAGTATTCATAATTTAAGCTGGTTTTTTCCATCATATTCCCTTCACTCTAGAGGCTCAATTTCCCTCTCCATTCCTCTTCCCCTTGCCCCACCCTCACCCTCACCCCCTCCCTGTTTTCCCTTTCAGAACGGATTTATCAAGTCATTGCTTTGATGTCAGTTTTTCCGGATAACACAACAGGAGTGAAATGTTCATTTCACTGTGTCTTCCCACTTTGTAGGAAAAAGCTCGCTGCCCGCCTGCAAGAAGCTGAGGAAGCAATTGAGGCAGCCAATGCCAAGTGCTCTTCTCTGGAAAAGACGAAGCACAGGCTGCAGAATGAGCTGGAGGACATGATGATTGACCTGGAGAAGGCCAACTCAGCAGCTGCCTCGCTGGACAAGAAGCAGCGTGGGTTTGACAAGATCATCAATGACTGGAAGCAGAAGTACGAGGAGTCACAGGCTGAGCTGGAAGCTTCCCAGAAGGAGGCCCGAGGCCTCAGCACTGAGCTCTTCAAGCTGAAGAATGCCTATGAGGAAACACTGGACCACCTGGAGACTTTGAAAAGGGAAAACAAGAACCTCCAAGGTAGGCTTCATTCAGGTCCTACAGCCAGTGCAAGAGCCACATCATCAGATGGCTGGAGGGATGCAGGTGCCCTGCAGCAGCTGTGGGGAAAGGTGTTTATCTCATCCTGAGTTGAGTTTTCTGATGTCATTTGAGACACTGATGCTGCCAATGAATGTTTTGAACAAAGAGATTGGTATGGCCAGAGTAGAGAAGGCTTCCCTTTGCCCCCCAGTCAATGAAACTCACTGGCAGAGGAGGCAGTCTCAGAGGAGGAACAAGAAAGATGACAGAGGTGCAGTGGATGAAGCCTAAACAGCAGAGCACGGTGTTCCTAGCCTGCAGATCACAGATAAAAACTAAATCACTGCAGCCACTTCAAAAAGCATTCATAAGAAAAGCTGTGCCTTCAAGTTGTTCAGGTTAAAAATCTTGCTGTAAGTGAAAGTAAGGCAGGGCTCTTGTACAGACAAGCCCTTGAGGTAGCAGGTTGAGGCATGGGTCCTCTATTCACACTTCATGAATCGCAGGATGTTCCAAACACTCTGCTTTCTAAATCCATCCATCCTCTTTTGTTTCAGAGGAGATTTCTGATCTGACCAATCAGATTAGTGAAGGAAACAAAAGCCTCCATGAAATAGAAAAAGTCAAGAAGCAGGTTGAGCAAGAGAAGTCGGAAGTTCAGCTGGCTCTCGAAGAAGCAGAGGTAAGGAAAGAAAGCTCAAGGGAAAAGGAAGAGAGTGTCTTTATCAAGATTTTCCATTCTTTTCATCTGCTCAGGCAAACAGCCACTGTGTTGATTTTTAGCATGTGCAACCTCTCTGCACCCAGCTCCTCCTGCCTTGCTAGCCAGTGTCTTCAAGAGTGACTAGTGACTTTTGGAGATGTCAGCTGTGTGATGATGAGTGGAGGCCTTTTGCAAGGAGGTGCCTTGTAGCTTTTGGGTTTTTGTTAGAATCATGGAATCATCGAGGTTGGAAGAGACCTTTAAGATCATCCAGTCCAGCCCTACACCCCGCACTACCTCTATAGCCCCTAAACCACTAAACCAAATTGTCCAGCGCCAGATCCACTTGTTCCTTGAATACCTCAAGGTATGGGGACTGCACCAGCTCCCTGGATAGCCCATTCCTATGCCTGAACACTGAAATACAATTAAATTTTATATTTTTAAAAATATCTAATCTGTATCTCCCCATCTCAGCTTTATGCCATTTCCTCTGGTCCTCTAACGGTAGGCAGAAGAGACTGACCCCCACCTCACTAAAACCTCCTTCCAGGGAGTTGTAGAGAATGATGAGGTACCCTCTGGGTCTTCTCTTCTTGTGGCTAAATAAACCAAACTCCCTCAGCCGTTCCTCATAAGACACATTTTCTAGACCCATCACTAGCCTTTTTGCCCTTCTCTGGTTGGTTGGTTTGGTGTTTGGATTTTTTTTTTACTTTCAGGAAGCTCAGAAATCTTCTGCCCACTGCCTCAAAATTCAGTCCTTGCTCACTTTGATGTAGAACATTTCAGTCTTTCAGAAAATAGAAATGCTGAAAATTATGGTCTTACACTCTTTTATCAGATATTTCTACCATCTAGTTTCTAACAGCAAATTCACCATTTCCTTCTTATGAGAATAAGAAAAAAAACCTGCTGATGACTTTCTCTTTTTATAAGGTCCCAGATATTGAGTTGTTTACTGCAGCCTTCTTTAAAAAAATTTCAGTAGTCTCAGAAAACAAATGAAAACAGTCCAGCAGGAATTTGGTAAAGACATTTGGCCTCACCGCATTAATTTCTACAGTGCCAAGTATGCACACACCCAAGTGGTTTGCCTCATCCCAGTTTCCAGAAACAAACCAATAGGGTACAATCCAACTGGAAATCCTTGTTATTCACTTAAAGGGCTCAGCAGACAGATTTTCTTAGAAGTGAGGTGCATTACAAGGCTAAGAAGGGAGTATACACGGTGCTGGCAGCAGCATCATAGCACATAGCAAGGGATTTTTAGTGAAGGCTGCATTTCTTTTGAATTGCATCTAAATAATATATGCTAAACCAAAGATTGACAGGAATCTGTTAATAACTTTATTGCTGTGCAACTTCTTTTGTCTGTTATAGGATGCATTATACATTGCAGGGATTTCACAGCCAGACAAATAGGTGTCATGATCAGAGCACAGGAAAGAGCACGTCTTTCTTCCACAGCTCTGAGATGTGGAGAACAATTTTGCACTCTGTTAAAAACTTCCCTTGCTAGGAAGAATACATCAGTTCCTGAGGGATCTAAGGGGCACGGTGATGGACTGTGTGGAATGGCTTTCTAAAACTCAGTGGTATTAGGAACTAACAAAAATAAAGTGATGATGTAGCCTACTTAAAATGTGAAAGAAATGGGTTAATGCAGATTTTCTCCCTTTCTTGTGATTTTGGGCCTCTGGCAGTCACTGCTGATGACAAAGAACTTCCACTGCTGTTCCCATTAATATGTTGTGGCCTCTTGTCATGGTATGTGTATTTGACTGACCTGCTGCATATTGGCTGGAGATCACGGGATTTTGTTCAGCTTTGTTTTCACAACCCTCATTCTGTTTCCTCATTCTCTCAAGGGAAGCATAGCTAAGCTTGTGCAGTTCCACCATTCAGAGAGTGTACTGGTTTGAAAAAACAAACCAGTGGGAGACACCAAGTCAGAATAACAATTTATTAGGAAAATTAAAAATATGGGCAGAAAAAATACTGGTTTAAACTGACAGAGTCAGAATACAACCTGGCACCCTGTCGGTCAGGGTGTTGGTAGCAGTCCGGATGAAGTGGTCCTGTTGAAGCAGTGATCCTGTAGAAAAGAGTCTGGTCTTTGCCTGAAGGTCCAGTGGCATAGCTCTTGTCCTCCAGGAGTCCCGTAGGTAAGGGCTGACTGTGTTGTTCCAAAGCTCTGATTATATACAGATGGAAAACGCTCAGTTCCTCTTCCTGGGCGGAGCATCTCACAATGAGATGGTGAGTCATGAGGCAAGGCACTGATGGGCCCATTAACAGGAGATAGTCAGTAGGAGTTATCTATGAGTCATGCAGCAGGGTCCTTGATTGACCATTAAACAGAGATAGCTCCCGGAGGGAGTTATCACGGGTGAGTCATGGTAGCAGAAAACGAACACTGCCCCACCTGTTTTAACAGCTTATGGAGATGGTGATAGAATACATGCTTTTGGCTACATCTTTCATTGTAACCTAGGACAGAGAGCACTTCCAAAAATATGATGTTCAGTTCTGTGCTTTCATTCCTGTTCAACGAGAGCAGCAAGGAGAGAGAATGACACTGTGCCTGGCTTATGCAAGACCTCTAAAAGTCAGAGGCCTTGTTATTTCTTTATGGGCTCTTGTCTCCTTAGTACTTCACTTCTATATATGACAGAAATGTGGGAGTAAATACAGGAACAAACCACCCTTGTTTCCCAGACTTGTCTTCATGTTAATTGAAAGAACGGACAGAGAATTTTTGCATTTTGTCATACAGAGCTGATGTCGGTTATTTCTCTCCTGGAAGTCATCTTGCTTAATAAGATTATGTAATTGGGAGGTTTCCAGCACTTTGTGATTTGGAGAGATTTTTGTGAGCCAGGGGAATGGACGTGTGGACCCTTTCATTCTCCCAACAATGATCTTGTTTTAGCTTATCCCTGTCCCTTACAAGCCTGTGAATTTCTGGAGGGTGTCTGTACAGAGGTGTGGAGCAGGGAACATCTGTTGATGTCAAAACCATGCAGGCAGGGCTGAAGGTGTTGGTGTGTGGTTTGGGTGTTTTTTGTGAGCTGTGGACTGTTTGACAATTTGTCCTCCGAGGAGCTTGCTGCTCGGTTTTCCAGCTGTCAGGTTGCATTAGAAGGCAAATAAACACGTTGTTATGCCATGTAAGCTACTCATATCCTTGCCTAGAGAGAGATACGGAAGGAGGAGACAGGAAGAGAAGAGTGAAGGGATCATGTTTGTGCAGCTGTTTGTGATTTGGAAAAAAAAATCAATTCCTGGTTTGCAAGCTCTCGGTGTTTTCTATTTCAGGGAGCTTTGGAGCATGAAGAGAGTAAGACCCTTCGTTTTCAGCTTGAACTTTCTCAGGTTAAAGCAGAGTTTGAAAGGAAACTGACAGAAAAGGAAGAAGAAATGGAAAACATAAGGTACTGTGCAGGAAGCAGCATGTTTCTTAAGGGAAAAGTCTGAAAACATGGAACCATTCTCAAGATCCAAGCCAATTAAATGCACCACAGGTAGTTATGCCAGCACAGGCAGATACCATCCATACCAGAAACCAAGACAGTTCTGACTATTTGCCAAAGGGTAGCCCTATCACACTTCCCTTGCTCACTTCAAATATTCCTGTCAGATCAGCCTCTGACAGTGTACATTTAAACCCACCATGCATAACACACTGAAGCTGTAACAAAACTGGCTGGTATAATCAGTTCATAGCAGACCAGGGGCCACTAACTCTGTATGTTGACAGTATGGAGGCAAGTCAGTCTAGAGAGCTGCCATCTCCTAATCCTGTGTGGGATGGCTGCCTCCCAAGGGGACCCCCAGGCAAAATCAGCAGTATTTGCCTCAGTGGTGCTCAAACCTATGTTATCTGAAGGCATTTAGTTAATTTATGCAATTACAGCTACACTGAGTGTGGGAGGATGTCAGGAGCTTGCTGTTATGTGTACAACTCTTGGGTAAGCAGTGAGAATTGCAGACGTGCAGAAAGTGTGAATGGAACAGGAGAGGAACTTGCAGGTAAGAGGTATAAACAAGAAAAAATGGAAAGCAATCAGATGAGAGGGGGATGATGTCTTTTGTCTCTCCCCTCCCAGCCAGCAGAAATGCAAGTCTGAAGAGTTATACCCTTAACAGGATATGCTAGCCTATGTGTCTGTGCAGTTACTCCAAAAACTTTGAATTAGTCAGTGTTGTAATGTTATTAATCCAAGAATCATGTCACTGTTTATTGATGGGCCTAAAGAGTAGGGAAGCAAAAGTCCAAGGCCCACTCTGGCCAGCATACTTAGAGGGTTTGATATGTTAATTGTTTCAAAACCAAGAATGTTTTGGCCCTTTCACTTTCTGATGTCCTGCAGATGTTTGGATTGGAGAGATCTCTGGCCAAGCTGTGCTAATCAGTGCTTTCTGCTTCAGCTTGATTATGAGTGTTCAGTTGACATTCTGTGCTGTTTTCTGGGAGTCTAGGAAATAGTTCAGCATCTTGCTGAAGCAATAAAGCCCTGACGTTTTTTCTTGTTGACCTGGTGATTTCCCAGAACTCCTACACTTTCAGCAAAACTTGGCCAGCAGTGAAATGTTTCCATGTGTGTCATATTCTGTGCTTTGAGTTACCTTCTGGTTGTAAGAGAGCAAAACTTCTGTGATAGGACTTCTCTGTTACAGAATCAAGAAAATTAAGCTGTTTTTATCTGTTTTGTCTTTAAATTGACATTAAGCTGCCTTTCCCAGGGGGACCAGGCTGTCAACTGGGTGGGTTTAATCTCTTCTAAATTTAGATGTCCATAACACAGATTTCTGTTAATGAATCATTCCCCTTATAATTAACGTAAGTTTTTTCAACATCTATTTTAAGACACAATAAATTGTAGCTTATACATGCCATTTACTAGAGCACCTAGAGTAATTAGCTTAGAATGTAGCAGCCTACCTTCAGTTTGATTAATCCCCTCCCGTAATACCTTCAGCAAAAGGCTGAGATGTAAAACATCCCAGGAAATTATTCCGTAAATATCTTACTAAGTGACTGTTAGGCTGGAAGTGCTTCTTGTTAGGTTCAAATCTCTACTTGCTTGTGTTTACAAGAGCTCTGAGAGCACTCTTTACTCCAGTACTGCCAAAGAAAACACAGAAGAAGGATGCTAGAAGTGCTTACAGATCAGGAGTTAGCTGAGGGTGTGAAGCACACCAGCCAGTAAGACAGCAGTGAGGCACTGGAAACTATGTATGCTATTGTATGTGTGCTACCCGTGCCAGTCAGAAATACACTATTTCTGGAAGGGAGACACCTTCAGGAAGTGAAGTACTGCTGCGAGTACTTCTATGTCCCTGCACAGAGAGGAAAATCCTTCCATTCATCTTTCATGTCCTTTTCAGGAGAAACCAGCAACGTGCCATAGATTCACTGCAGTCCACCCTGGATTCTGAAGCCCGCAGCAGAAACGAGGCCATCCGGCTCAAGAAGAAGATGGAAGGGGACCTCAATGAGATGGAAATCCAGCTCAGCCACGCTAACAGGCACGCTGCAGAAGCAACCAAGTCAGCACGCGTCTTGCAGACACAAATAAAGGTACTGGTGGCCCCCCAAGAACCCAGCGCTACCCATGGGCTGGATTTTGTTAGCACAGACCAAACCAGCAGTGGTGATGGTAATTAAGAGGGAAGCTACTCCTAACAATGTAAAGGGAAAGTCTTGGTGATCACGTGTGGCATAAGAGAATACTGAAATGTGGATTTCTTCTCAGACTTGCATACAAGCTGGATGAGATCCAGTCATAAAACCGTTGCTGGATGCAGCCTCTTGCCGGGGCAGAAGGCTACAGCATGAGGAACTGAAAACCTATGATTTTCTTGTGAGCTTGCAAGGCTTTTAAAAGAAGTAGAGAACAAGTGGGTTGTCTGGAGTACAGGGAGTGTGTTTATATTCAGCTTTGTTGTTTGTGTCAACATTTGTAATAGCTTAAAAAAAAAAAGTTTTTTGCCAAGGCAGCTCTTCTGTTGTCTCCTCTCCCAGAACTGTCAGCTCTGAGAGATTTGAGCACACAGACTTTTTTCCTCCGTTGCACCACATACCACAAAAGCTATTCAGCTTACAGTTTGGAAATAAAATAAAAATATAATAAATTTAAAAAGCATTGAAATTCTTGAGGTTGGTCCCAGGTAGCTGCTGCAATCTGGGTTTCTCAGATATAAGCACAGAGGCTTGAAATGGAGTTGTATTGCTTTGTTTTAGGAGCTTCAGGTGCAGCTGGATGACTCAGGACATGTGAATGAAGATCTGAAGGAGCAGTTGGCAGTCTCTGACAGGAGGAACAATCTTCTCCAGTCGGAGCTGGATGAGCTGAGGGCTTTGCTGGACCAGACTGAACGGGCAAGGAAGCTGGCAGAGCATGAACTGCTGGAAGCCACTGAACGTGTGAACCTGCTTCACACCCAGGTTGGCTTTTTCTGTGCCCTCTCTCTCACTGGTTAAACTGAGCCTTCTCTGTTGAGCACTGACACTGTTTGTCCATGGCTATCACAAATCAGACACACCCTGCCACCCCTCCTGAGGGAAAATGGGGGAGAGAAGTTAAGTCACTCTGCAGATATGCCCCCTGACTCCCTTCAAGTTAGCTGGAATTGATGATTTATCCAACCGCTTTCAACAGCTTCCAGAAAAAACACTGATGGAAAATAAAAAGAGTAAATTTGATTTTTTTATTCTTCCCTGCTGCAAAACCAGTTTCCTGCTTTAGTTAAGCCATGCCCTGGACAGAGAATAACACAAGCACTGCTTTTGTGCAGGGCACTGACGTTACTCAGCAGTGAAAATCACAGGGCTGGGCTCTCACAATGGGGAGATAACACAGGGCAGGAAACCATAGGAAACAACCTGAGCGAAGTGGTCTCCGTGCCCACAGGTGTCCACTGAGATCAGCCTTTGGGCACTGTCCAGGTGGACACTGCCATTTTCTAGGGTGTCATGGAGGGGCATGTCCTGACTTGACAGCATTTTTATCACAAACCCAAAGCTTCTTCTCTTCACCATCTAAAAGTCACAAAGAAATTGAAATGTGCTACAGACTGGTGATGTTTTGCAGTGTTTTCTCCAGCCCATTGGTGATAGTGTTTTAATCACCTCACTGGCTAATTAAGGATCATTAATGTACCAAAATGAACAGCCTTATTCATTTTTCTATTTCAGCCTATTGCTTACTATTTTATCTGAATCAAAATCTGAATATTTACAGCTTTGACAGTATTTTTAATATTTCTTCAGTCTGAAGCTACCATTGCTAGTCAAGCCAGCCCCTACCACACACCTAGGTTTCCCTTCCCAAATATTGCTCTGAGTAATCCAGAAGTTGCAAAAATCAGGAAGCATTGGTGTGCTATGGTATTTAGAGGAGTTTTTTCTAATCATCGCTTTTCCTCCTTTTCCACTGTTCATTTGGGGAAAACGTAATAAAAGAACACAAGCCTGATCAATCAAAAGAAGAAGCTGGAGGGTGACATTTCCCAGATGCAGAATGAAGTGGAAGAATCACTCCAGGAGTGCCGGAATGCAGAAGAAAAAGCCAAGAAAGCAATCACAGATGTAAGCAGGCTGGTTCTTCGCTCACTTCTTTTCGTACCACAGAATCTAAGGACACTCAAGAAACGATTTCCCAGGTCACCATTTCTGTGCTTGTTTTAGAGCTCATACATCCAAAGCCCTCCACAGTTATCTGGAGGTGGCTGATGAAACGACAAAATAAAGCAGGCTAGAGGTAAAAAGAGAGGGCAGACTTTTTTCCGATGTTTAGGGTTTGGGTTTGGTTGTTTTCTTAGGATTTTGTTTCCACAAGGATGCAGTTTCCAATGATCCTCGAAGTCTCAGATCATGTCACCTTTTTATCAAGTAAAATTATTCACCCGAATAGATTAAACCAGTACAGATTGAACTAGTGCTAACTGGTCTCCTGGTGTACATAGAATCCAAGTGACAAACAAAATTACTGAACTGGAAAAACATGAGGCCTAAGATCTCAGAGAGATGGAGTGTTTTCCTCTTCTAGGGAAGGCAGGTATTTGGGCAGGTATGGCTTCATTTCACAAAGACCTGGAGAAATCCATGTCTTCATTGCTCGGTTGATGGTTCACATCATACCAACAAACAAAATGAAAGCTAAAACTGGAGATTTCTGTGTGTTTTATGTCTGGAGTGCCAGACAAAGCTATTCCAGTACCCTGTTTCTTGGCTGACAGCACTATTACTGCCTGCCAGAAAGAAGATGCTGATTCTCCTTGATGCAGCTCCATCCTGGATTACAATGAATGCTGTATTTTGATGACTGGTCAGCGATGGGTAGCAAATCTGCAAATGGCTCTTGGTGGTAGGCACAAACGTCAAAGCAGGAATGAGCTAATCTAGCATCCTTTTACCCGTCTTACAGAAAGAGCAGGGACTATGTAAGATGTTGATACTGAACTCTCTATCCCACCACAGACTACAGAAGTTGCTCTGCTCTTATAGCCACTCAGGCAGCTCTCACCTGTGGCTGTGCAGGGAGATTTGTCTGCCAGTTGTCTTAAACTACTACCTTTCAAGAGCTCCAAACACCAAGATTAGATTTCAAATAATTTCTGTGTAAAATGTCTGTAGTGAATGTCACAGGCTCATTTGTAGGCATTGTAAATGAGAACCCTAGTGGTACAGCAGAGGTATAAAGAAAACAAGAAAAAAGGAGAGGTGGAATCTTAAATAAAAGCATTAGAACAGATGGGAAAACAGGCCTCCAAGGTTTTTCTGTCCATCCATTTTCTCTGTCCAGGCAAGATATGCACACAGAATGTATTCTGTGGAGGTTTGGCTGCAGCGAATGATCCAAATAAGGGATAGTTCAGGACTAATCTTCCACTGTTTATTCTGAAACATAATCCAGCAGCACAAGAGATTTCCTGTAAAATGTGGTTGTTTTTCAGGCAGCAATGATGGCTGAGGAGCTCAAAAAGGAGCAGGATACTAGTGCTCATTTAGAAAGAATGAAGAAGAACATGGAGCAAACCATTAAAGATCTCCAGAAGCGACTGGATGAAGCAGAACAAATAGCTCTGAAAGGTGGCAAGAAGCAGATCCAAAAACTGGAATCCAGGGTAAGTTTGTGATCCAACTTCAGATCACTGCCTTGTGCTTAGAGAATTTGCACCAGATTGGTAGCCTAGTGCTGCCTGGTAAGTTCACAGAGGCCAAGAAGGGGTAATATGGACACTTTTCTCTGTTTCACAAAATGCAGGTGAGCAGTTCTTGGAGGCATGCTTCCCCTTCATTATCCAGCTACAATGAGCTGCTGACCAGCAGATGAACAAAGTCCTCGATTAAAAAAAAAACTAAAACCCCCAGCATCTAAAATCAGCAAAAGCCTCTCTCAATGTTTGCTTTGATTAAACTTTTCTGGCCTTTGCATGTCTGTGCCTCTGACTGATGGTGCAGCTGAAATATTTTATGGAAAAGCAGAATGGAAGGGTGACATTTTGATCTCTTCCTGAAATTTGGCTCTATGGAGACACCTAGGAAGTCAGCGTTTCTTGAACTGTGAACCAAATTATCTGCTGTTTTACATATACGTAGCATAATGGCAGGGGTTTTTCCTTTGTTGCAGGTTCGTGAGCTAGAGAATGAGCTTGAGACTGAACTCCGTCGCAATTCGGATGCCCAAAAAGGAGCCCGCAAGTTTGAGAGACGCATAAAGGAGCTGACTTACCAGGTATGCAGTAACCACCAGGTCACTGGCAAGAAATGTCGTGAATTGCCTCAGTGTTACAGTGAAGGATGAAGGATGGCCTCACTCAGAGCTTTCTGATTGCAGGAAACTTTAGGCACAGGAGGAACACTTCCCTAGGGCTTCCAGCACAGTATGCTTTGGGTTGGAAGGGACCTTGGAGATCATCTCGTTCTAACCCACCTGCCATGGGCAGGGACATCTTCCACTAGACCCCGCTGCTCAGAGCCCCATCCAACCTGGCCTCAAACACTTCCAGGGATGGGGCATCCACAGCTTCTCTGGGCAACCTGTGTCAGTGATCATCATCCTTTTGCCTGATTCGTTGTAACTAGTGCTAGAAAGTCCCTGTAGCTGGGATTTGGACTGTTTGGGCACAGTATTAATATGGAACAGGCTTCAATGACAATTCACAGTGCAAGAGAAGAAAGAGCCCAGCTCCCCCTCAGCTGTGCTGCTGTTGCTAAAAGGAGCCAGAAGGACTCAGGTGACTCGAATTTCCTGCTCAGTGTAGGGTTGCTGAGTCCCAGGGCTTTGTCACCTATTATTGAGCAGCAGGGTCTAGTCTTGAGCCTCCTGCAGGTTTGCTAACAGTTGCTCTTGCTGCTTGCCTTTCAAAAAAGGCCTGCAGCACAGAGCACTTACCCTTTTGCTTTGTACAGCATTAAGAAGATAAACCCATCCATCTGCCTTAGGAGACTATTTAGTCTCCTACCTGTTGTTTGACTTTTATATGCAGAAGCTGAAGGTTGTTTTCTTCAAATACAGTGCGTGGGCAGAATTAGCTGGTCCGTCTGTTTATGGAGCGTGACAGATTAAATAGGGCTCCTTTTACCAGAAACGCCTTTGAATCAAACTTCAAATTATGCAAATTACATAGTTCTAGGCTCACCCATATCTGCTTCAACATATAATGACACGCTTTATAATGACAAACATGCTCCTCACCCCTGAGCGAGGAACTCTGTCTGTATGTATCTGTACACCTCTGAAAGTGTGTGCACATATATATTTTTCTTTATATATGTTTATATATATGACATATATGCATGGGAAGGGTACTCTCAGTCTTCACCCTCCACACTTACACAGATCTTCAATGATAATGTAGACATTTTTCTAATGCATACACAGGATACAGCTAGTTTGTGTTTTGAGCTGTAAGTTTCTAAAATATGTATGGCACCCATAATTATTGTATTGTGGGAGATGCTTTAAGCCTTTTTACTCTATCAACCCAATTAATGGTGTTTTGATACAGTCAGAAGAGGATAAGAAGAATCTTGCCAGGATGCAGGATCTGATTGACAAGCTACAATTAAAAGTGAAGAGTTACAAGCACCAAGCAGAGGAAGCTGTAAGTAACTATTTGGGCCTTTTTACCTCTGAGAGATGTATTATTCTAAACCCACAATGTTTTATCTATAGGCGCTTTTAGTACAAATACTCATTTTGTGTCCCTTAATATATCTTTTCATATCCATATAAGCCCTGTATATAAAACTGTATTTATATTATATATAAAGTAAAATATTTAGCATATGTGTTGATTATATTTAAGAAAAGGTATTCCATTTTATCCTCATTGCAGTATAATTTGCAAGAGAAGGGGAGGAAGGGAAAGAACAGGAAGGACTTTTTTCCTCCTAGCCCCTCAGAACGCACATTGAGAGCCTCTCTGTTCACTTAACATTGAAAATGCCACTAGAAATATCAACTCTGTAAAACAACAACAATCTCAGTTCTGCAGGAGGCAAGTGGTGCCCATACAGCTGTTACCTAGTCATGCTGAGCACTCTCCATCCCACTTCAAATTAAAAGCTTCGTTTCATGTGGACAGGAGGAAATCAGATGCACTCTTTTTTCTCACCAGGAAGCTCAAGCCAATCTTTACCTCTCGAAATACAGAAAACAGCAACATGATCTGGATGATGCTGAAGAAAGGGCTGAAATAGCTGAATCTCAAGTTAATAAGCTGAGGAGCAAGTCAAGAGATATTGGCATGAAAAAGGTATGGTTATACTGTATGGGGTAGATATGTTTAACACACAACAGCGGATGTTCTGTATCTGTTACATCTCTGAAAGTAGTGTAGACTAGGGTAAATTCTTGGGTTTCTACATTTTTTAGTTTCACTCTGCCCTTTATTTTAATAATAAGGTAACCCTTTAGGACAGCAATCTAGCGCTTAGTCAAAAAATATACTCTCTGTACTCTTGATGTTATTTAACCTCTGTTCTCAGGGGCAGAAGCAGAACTGGTGATTTGGTGGATTTTTTTCGGGGTCTGGGGTTTCTTTTTGCAAGGGATATTAAAAGACTCCACCCTTCTCTCTCCCTGATGATGTAAATTTCTATGTATGTAATACAGCCTGGGGATTACCACATTAGCAGATATTTTAACATTGCTCTTCCAGTGAACTTGTATTGACTTGAAGAGCTGGATGAGAAGAAAATATTGGTGATTGGTCATTTAGGTGCTGGGAAGTCATTAGTGATCAGAAATATATTTGTGGTGTTTTGCACTTGAACTGAATGGTAGCAGAATAATGTTGATGAAACTAGAAGGCACTTAAGAACTTAGTCTGGAACCGAAAGCAAAGTTATTTATGCTTGCCTTGTGGCAACCAGAGCAAATACGAGTAGGGCTGTCACTTTTAGGAATGATAGAAGAGGAGCTTGGTCATTGCTAAATCTATTTCATTTGCAAGTGAAACAAACTTCAGTGCTTAACATCACATAAGTTTTATGGATTTGATAGCTCCCAAGCTAAGAAAGAGGGGGAAAACCCCTTTACACTCTTCATTTCTGCTTTTATATTGGTCTAATTAAGTCACCTTTGACTAATATAAATGACTGTTGCTCCACCATCTAGAGCAGAGCTACATTAAAACTACATGAATATCTGTTTTTTCACACATTTACATACAATGGAAGCAGTACTGTAACTGAGCCTCAAAATATTTGCATCTTTTAAGGGTAAAAAAATTTCCATAGATTTTTCTAAATTATTCTACCTCTACCAAAAAATCAAAATTAATATAGATTCACTTAAAGATTCACAAAGCCATGGCATCACACAAACACTGAAATAGGTACACCATGAGAGTAGGGTTTTTTTTAATACTGTTAAGGTTGCTGTTTATTTCCTGTACCTTACTGGTACCCTCTTTCTGCCTAACATATGCAGAAGTCACAGAAAAGTGGATGCCTGTTTTTATTATTCTGACTGCAGCTCTGGCAATGTAGCAGAGTGTTGCATTGCCAAAAGATGAGCTCAGTGGTGCACACAGAGGTGGCAGCTCCTCAAGAAGGGTCATGTGGCAGTGACTGCAGGAGCTGCCAGGAAACACCTTCAGACGACGACTGCTGTCCCAAGAGTCATGACACATTTCCTTTGGGGAGAGAAGGACACTCTAGAGACTATTTTAATCCTATAGCATTAGAAATACCTTGTCTACTGCTACTAGTACTCATTTCCTGGAATCTGTGGTTTGTGATTCAGAACACCACCATCTATTGAAACAGGGTTGTAGAAGTCCTCTGCTATCAAAAGGCTCTATATAATCTAGAACAAGTACAGGATACCTGCATTAGCTGGAATAAGATGGCAAATGTTGGTTAGATTGCTGCTAGTCTATTTCAGATACAAACTGGTAATATCAGGGAGCAGAAGCATTAGTGAAGCTTTTGTCATTTACTTGTGAACTTACCCTAAAACCCCTTGACACTTGTATTTTTAACAGTTGTATACTATCTCAATTGCATTTCAGGTTCATGAAGAGGAATAAAAAAGTCCAAGCTGACAGATATGAGAAAATACTTGACATAATCAGGCACAACTGAAAGCAGATGTAGAAAAAAATAAGCACTTACAGAAATAAACATCAAGTGGAAATCCAAATAGACTGTATAGCATATTTCATTCATTTATTTGTGTTTCTATTTTGCCAAGCCTCAGGGATCAATAGAAGATTACATCTCGCCAACAACCAACTTCATTATGTTGGAACAAATCCTAATTGGCAGATCTCTGACAAAATCAAAACTAAGGGCAAATCCAGTCATGCTTCACAGCCTCACATATTTCATATGCAGATTGTTAAAGCAGATGTCATGGTTTAGGAATGGTACTTCTCAGTTCACTCTCTCAAACCACACTGCTACTCTTTTGCTCTCCCTTCCCCTCCTCCTTCCCACTCCAGAAATGTAGTTGGGAGTTGGAAGCACGAACAGGCTGAAATAAGAACAATTTCCAGGAAACAGCCATGAGAGAAAATGAATAGTAACAGCAATATTAATTTTAAAAGTGTACAAAAGAGAGGGTGATGAACATGCAGAAATGCTCACTGTGGACCCCTCCTTGAAAGAACCCCTTTTACGCCAAAGAGAGTCCCTATCCCTGTCCCCCAATGAAGTGAGGTGGTATCAAATAACATGAAGGTCCTGGTCATGCCCACTCATGGTTATTGCAAAAAAATAACCCTGTCCTGGCTGGAACCAGGACAGCAGCACAGATCAAACCTGTGCAAGGGGACATCCCTTAAAGATGGGATAACCCAGCTTCCATTTGTCCTGCCAGTAGGACCCTGAGTTTTGGAGGAGAAGAGAAAGTAAAGATTTTCATATAAACAGTCTGTTTATATTCCACTACCAACAGGCGAATGACTTCTCTTTGCCAGCTGCAGGACAGGCACAGGAGAGGCTGCCAAGGGACACCTCCTTGTGGCTCAGAAATAGAGTGTTCTTTCTGCCTTTTCTGCCTTTAAACAGGGAACTGGTCTGTGGTGGTTTAACACCAGCCAGAAAATTAAACTCCAAATAAGCCACTCCTAAAATTAAATTCCAAATAAGCAACTCCCCTTCTTCCCAACCCTTTCTGGTAAGAGAGAGACAAAAGCAGAGACTGTGGGTTGAGATAATTTACTGAAAGCAAAGAGCAACAATAACTGTTAATAACAAAAGTATACAAAAAGAGAAGATGCTTTACCCACAGAAAGGTGTTCACCACCTCAACTTAGTTCCAGGTGGCTGCTGGGACAAAGACAAGATGGCGGACACTCCCCATCAGGACAAGGACAAGATGGCAGCCGTTCTAGTGCTGCCAGCTCCCCGTGTTTTTCCAGACAAAGACAAGGTGACAACCATTCCCACACACCATGTGGCCCCCAGGACAAAAGCAAGATGGTGGGGGAGGCTCCCACAGCTAACGTTTCCCTGAGTCTGAACCAATGGAAGACAATGATGGACAAACCCCCGAAAGCTGGATCGTCCATGTCACACCGCCCATTTTCCAGACCGCTGTGCTGGGCAGCATTCGGCTCCTTGCAGCTCAGTCTGCCAGTGTTTTGCTCCCCTCAGCTGTTCCCACTCTGACATGTCTCTGTTCCCCCTGCCACTGCCAGGGTGTGCACACTCCACTGGGCTCAGACTCGCTGCTGTAATCAGCAGACACAGCCTTCGTTTTAAATTAAAATACCAAATGAAATGTAAACCAGTAAGCCCTCTCTTTCCCTCATACTGAAAAAACCCCCAAACCCTCAGAACTGATGGATTTCTTCTTCTGTGGAAACTTCTTTATCCCTTTAGGAAATCCAAGTTCCAGTTTTTCATGCTGACTTGTCACGGGATGAGTGGGAGCTTCAGAGAAGCCCTGCCTTGGCCTCAGATTTTTGGCAAAAACTTAAATTTAAGAAATCACTCTGGCCTGCAAGTTCTAAGGATTGCAGGTCAGGTCTATTTATAAAATGAGTTATTTATTGAACAGACAGCAAGTAACATATGAAAGGTCTTAATCAGAGTTAGTTACTAAACAGTATAAAACGAACTACCAGTAGATTCCATAAAACAGTGATTGATATCAAGGTACCTATATTAAAGCTAGCAAAAGAAACAGTATAGATTAGGAGTCAAATGTAACTTTACCACCAAAATGATGATAATGTACAGAGTCCTTTCACTCAGCCTCCAGAGGAGTAACTGCAAAGCAGGCGTCCCTGCTCTGGGGAGAAACCACAGATTTCCTGGAAAATGAGCAGAAGATTTCTGCTTTGTGGAAGTTTGGTGTAGCTTACACAGTTTGTAAAGTGAGGTGTCTGTCAGTCAGAAATCCAGTTTCTCTTTCCAGATCTCACTTCCACAGTAAGATGCTTATAGTCAGAGTGAGGTTGCCAGACCAGTGGTAACCCCAGGGTCCCAAAAATTCACTACAAGACAGCTTTGTCTAGTTTGAGTTATCTCACCAGTTAACAAGCAACAGATAAGCTCATGTGGGGGGTGAGATGCCCCGCTATATGATTTTTCACATACAAGTGTCCACTGACTTTTTTTTCCTCCCCATTTGTCCTTTACTGTTGCTCAGACAATTGCCTTTCCATGTGGCTCTGTCTTGGGGTGATTTCATGATAATACTGCATTCCCCTATTCATCTGCTTATTGCCCAGAAATGGCTCCCATAGCTTTAAGCTGGGTCCAGGAGAGGGGGGAGAGAAGCCGGGGGAATTCTCCAGTGCGGTTTGTGTTCAAGGACTCACACGCACTCCCCCGTGCTCTCACTGCTGCAGAGCGGAGGGAGCACATTCCTGCTTTTAGCTTTCCTGTTAGCTGAGGCATAAAATTTTGCCAGGGCTGCATACTGAAATCCTCGGGAACTT
This sequence comes from Falcunculus frontatus, assembly GCA_013398115.1. Classification (NCBI taxonomy): domain Eukaryota; kingdom Metazoa; phylum Chordata; class Aves; order Passeriformes; genus Falcunculus; species Falcunculus frontatus. The sequence goes on along the minus strand of VZRV01006488.1, from coordinate 418,581 downwards.
CTTCTTCTTCTGGAATTGTTCAGCCTAGCTGTGATCCGAGAACCAGACCACTGGACTCCACGGACCAGCAGAGAGGATGCAGGAACGCCACATCCTGGCCTTGGACCTTGGGAGGGGGCGAGCCAGCAACAGAGGGAACTCTAAATCCACCAGCTTTCTCCGCATCGAGGAGGTTTATTATCCAATATTACTCATTTTTTTTCTGTGCCCTGCCGGCACTCTGTTTCTTAAATCAGTAGTTTTTTCACTTTTATCCAAGAAATTCCTTTTGTATTGGTGGGGGAGGGAGTGCTGAAACCTGTTTTCTGGGGAGGAGATGTTCCTTTCAGAGCGTTTCCCCCTAAATGTGTCTCAAACCGAGACACTTGTCTAAAGGAGAAGATGAAGGAACTCTTTGTTCTTTTCATCAACAATCTCAGTAGTATCTGTGTGCAGAAAACTGTTTTCTTCCTGTATGTCAAGGTGTTCATAGAATTCCTCCCTTCCTTTTTTTCTAGACAAAATAAAAATACTTGTAAGAACTACCGATGCATAAAATTAATCCCGTAGTGGGAACAGAACAAGACACACTCATTATAACGATGTCAGCATTTTCCATTTTAGCATTATTTGAGTAAAATAAGCATCCACACAACAGTGTGGAAACATTCCTGTTTTTTTCATCTTGTCCTCCATCAATGTAACCAGAGCTGAGTTAACCTGTTAACTGTTCCACTTCCTCCGATTATGATATATTTGAGGGCTCGACAGGTCCCAAAATAACTTAATCTTGCTTAAATTGTTTAGACAACTGCATCTCAAAGTATATTATCATCTCTAAAGCAGGTTGCAACTGTTCAATAAGCAGCATGCAAGTGAATCTCTATGTACAGAGAAAAATGAAAAAAGACTGAGGCATAATAATTTCAGAGTTTTCTTTCTCATGCATTTTTGCTGTACTTCATGGTAGCTATCATAAAATGCCTCCTGAAGCTTACCAAATCCAGACTGTGACAAAATCTTAAGACACAGGGAGTTTGAAGGTAGATCTGTCCATGGACAGGGCTGTAGGGTCAGGCACAGAAGGATGGACTAAGGACTAAAGTCTGGATTTTTAAGGATACTCACTTCAATTGCAGAGGAAAGAGACAGAATATCCTAATACAGAGCCAGCCTATTACAAACACATGAGAATAAAATGTACCCACTTGAAGATGCAGTACTCCAGTAAAGAGGAGAGCTGTGCAGAGAGATGAGGTCAGGGACCATATGGTTCTAAGCATCTCCTACACAAAGCAGTTTAGTATCACTTTTCAAACTGAGGTTTTGACAAGCTTTGACATTGGATACAATTAAACAGTAATTTGGGGCCCAATGAAGACCAGGTAGGAGCATTGTTTGAGAAACTTCACATTTTGTTTCGGATTATTTTCAGTTTTAAAGACAAATGAGAAAATTCAGCAATTCAATCGTTCTTTAAGCAAGTTACTGGAAAATATTTGTGAGGGGTAACCAACTCTTTCATCCTTTTACAAAGCACAGAAGATTATCTGATCAAAGGAAGGGCTTGTTGACATTGTTACATCTATTGCATAGATGTACCACAGAGGGCCTTTGGACTTAGAAAATAGCAAGAATGAGGACAGTTTATTTATGCTGAAACTTATCTTCCTACATTTTCAGTCTTTTTTGTGTGCTTTAACCCATGAAAATCAAATTTACGTTTTGGTCAAACATTCAAGGTCTGGATTTAGGTTCTTCCCTTCAATTTGAGTTGGGGGTCCATTTTGAGGAGGTGGTCAATGGGTTTCAATCTCCCACTGCCAGAATTACCTTTCCCTACTTACTGCTCAGTTCTTTTGACTTCACTCCTGGTGACCCTTGTCCAGACAGCCCGTTCACATTGGGATTGTCTTCCCTTTTTCTTAAAACAAAAGATCAGCCTAGCAAACAATGCTAACAGTGCAGTTGTTTAATCATAGCTGTCTAGCTACTGATTACCAATTTTTTTTAAAGTTGCAAAGTTTGGCTCAAATCCTCATTCAAATCTTGAGGGGCTTGGTATCAACAGTACCTTAAAAAATTAGTACTCTTAATGATTGTACATACCTTGAGATAGCAAAGTACCACTGCTGCCACTGCTGCCACTGCACCAAGCACCCCTAGCACAACTTTCCAGGTGTTGCCTGAATTTTCTTTAAAAATACAAATACAAAACAGAAGTGCTTTATATCGCAAATTAATGTTCACCATTGTTCAATAAATATATCAAAGCTGTGGTTTTTCTTACTTGTAATCTAAAAGGTATGATTTAGGGAGAAAGAAACATTAAAAGGAAACTGAGCCAAAGACAAAAATGTTCAAGTTACTTGACTCATACTGTAAGCCTTTGAAGTGATACTTTTCCAACTTAAGTGTGAACAGCCAAAAGCAGATTATTTTACTTAATTGTGCTGATAGTAAATTCCATGTGTGCTCACGGGATAGGATTTGACAACTCCTTAATGTAAGTCCCATTTAAAACCAATCAACTGCCCAGTATGCCAAACACTGTCTCCAGGTATGGTGCTCAGTGCCATTAACAGCACTGCTGATTTACAGTAGAGCAGCTCTGTAAACGTTATCCGGCCTGCACCATAAATTTCATGACTCCTACTGCAAAATCTTTGCAACTTTAATCTGAAACATTGCCCAGCTTCATCGTGCAACTGTGCAATCCAGGTGGACACAAGAAATCCTGAGGTGGGTGATAACCATGGATTCCACAAGAGATCAAATCCCACCTAGTAGAAACTCCTGCACTGCACCAAACTGTCAAAAGAACAGTATGGTTCTTCTACCTCAGGCTATCTTTCCTCTGCTGTGTCTAGTCCAAAGAATTTGAAAAATTCTACACTCCTCTGGAGACTTCCTACGGATGTCTGGAAAACCACTAAAAAATAAGAACTGCTAAAACAGAGCGTTTAATCTAGTCATGGCCTTTAGCTTGACTCTGTAATCCCATGCAGACCTATGTTACATCCTGCCAGTTCCTGTGGTAGAGCAGCTGGAAGCTGCAATCCTTCCTTACACAGCTGCTTAAATGACGGTAAATTCCTCTATTTTTTTCCCCTCAAAAACCTTCTTTCCAGTGGCCCTTGGAAACCCTACTGATGGCTCAGCAGCTGCTGTGCCATGACTGCTATCCAACATGGTCTAGCCCATTCCCTACCATCTCCAGCCTCTTATCTGCTTTCAGGCTGTGCTGCCGCAAAGGTGCTCATCTCTCTGTAAGCATCTTCTCAGTTCTGTATAACCTGTGGTCCCCGAGCAGGAACGTTCTGTGAGCAGCACAGTAATGTCACCACTAAAGAGGAGCTTTGTATCACCTATGACTGTTGCAAGATCCATCTGGAGAGAGCAGCTTGAGAAAGGCACTTGTAGCAGATGATCCCAATCACATTTGGACTGTCTCCAGTAAACGCACAGGGAGACTGATGGACTTGTGCACAGAAGTTAGGGGTGTCAGCTAAAGGTGTAACTCCTTGGAGGTGTTCAATGCTCTTCACTCTAGAAGCCCAATATTAGGTTTACAGGATAAGGAAGATCATGCTGCAATTTGAGCTGCAGGGAAGTATGTTTGTCTGACTTAACTGTTTTCTTTAATCCAACTCCCCTCCTTCAGGTTGCATACAGCCACTGCCATCTAAAACATCAGGTTTTCAGAATGAAATTAAGCCCTTATGAGGGAGGGGAAAGAAAGGAAGACAAAAAGATGTAGTTAGTATCACTTATTCTACCCCCTTTTCTCTTATGTTGCCTCTATTTTTCATGTCTTACTGGCTTGTTTCAAGTTGTCTTCTTTGTTAGAAGAGGTGCCCAAAGTTCTTGATCTTTTAGGTGCTTGTATTTAATTGTGTAAAATGTCTGTGTGCTACTGTTGTATGTCCTACTGACAGTGAAATAACTGTAACTAAGATTTCACAGCTGGAAATTTACTATAGCTCATAAAAAGACAAGCATGCATTTAAACATATATATCCCCAGGCCTAAAGAAGGCCTGCTGTGTAGAATTAAAGCTTTGAAAATAACAACTCTGTGTTCTCAACAAGCTTTCTTCTGTAGCCAAACTTATACCACACGCTTTGGGCTTCCCATCGTCTCTCTGCTATGTTTAAAGCTATGTTTTCTGTCAGCAGAGCATTTAGGACAGGATTCTGAGAGCCCTGCTGTGCCCTCAGCTTTGAGAGCAGCTGGTGGCAACTGAAGGCAGCCACTGATTTTGAAACCTTTGCCACACTAAGCTGGTGACTGAAAAAAATAAACTTCTAATCTTTAAATAAACACATCTTAGGTAACTTTTTTCTCTCCTGGGCCAACAATAATAAAATATGTATCTCTTCTACCCAACTGTACCAATCACACAAAGATGGTTTTTCTCAGTATTTTATAGATTTCTGATTGACTCTTTGGCTGTGCATTTTCCTAACTGGTCCTCATCCTCTGAAATGGAAGGAGTGGCAACTTACCAACGTGCAAAGTTCTCACAGTAAGTTTTGTGTAGAGAGGTGTTGAAATATTACACAGATATTCTCCATTGTCATCTGCAGTAAGATCATCCAACATCAGTGAAAAGTCACTTTGGTGAACCCGGACTCGAGGCTGGTGAGAGTGAGATGTGCCATTGAAGGAGGCCAGGACTGAGGCCACTGCATTTTTGTGTAATGTCCAGACAACACTGAAACTGTCAGTGCTTGCAGTGTCATTCCCATGTTCACAAGGAATTACAGTGCTACCTCCTTCCACATTAAACAGGTGGTCTGAAACAGATAAAGAACTCTCTGCAGGTTTTTTGGAAAATACTGTGAAGGTTATCTAGACGTTTTCTGATTTTTTTCTGAGGTTTGATACTACTATGGACAAATATAAAAACATATTTCACTACTTTGATATATTCAAATACCAGAGTATGTTTCTAGAAGCATCTAAAGGTTTTAAAAACAAACCCATTTTTTACACTAAAGAAGTCTAATTAGTACTGGCAATATTTACAAGAGTCCTTTTTTTTTTTTTCTTTTTACTTTTTTCCCTCTAATTGAGGTTTTCGTTAATAGAAGTGATTTAGTCTAGTCTAAGTTACTGTGTAAAACAGCAGGAAATTCCACATGCTGGGAGCAGAGAGAAAATGCAACTGATCAGATACCCGCACATCTGAAGCAAAAGGATAAAACACAACATAATTTAACTAAAAGAATTAAAAGATTGTATGTAGTTAGAAATAACTTTCAGCTATGATGGACTTAAGTACTTTACTTGTCTATGTTGAACATTTAACAATTAATGAACAGCTTTAAAAAGTCAGGAAAGGGAAGGAGAAGGCAGGTAAGTGGAATTAATAGCTAATATAGAAAATACTAATACAAGACAAATTAACATCATAGCACAACTATTGATTGACAGCAGGGATTTGAGAGCAGTGGTGGCTGGCAGTCAGCTGGAGAGGAAAGTAATAGATTATTTTGACATGGTATAACTACTTTGATTTCTCTGTGGGGGTTTTAACTAACAGAGGTGTGGGGCTGAAAATTGTGAATACAAAACAAAACAAAATTGTACCCCACATTGCTACTGTAGAAGTCAAGGGAAAGCAGTTTTCTATCAGTATAGTCTACTGAGGGGTTAGATGGATGCAGGGAAATTCAAATAAACGTGTAATGAAATGTACCTTTTTCTCTTGTGGATCAGAGGCATAGATAAACAGACACTTATAGTGCACTTGTTAGCTACTATGATGCCATACTTGAAACCTTCCATATTGTAAGCTATTCCATGTAAATTAAAAACTGCACTCTTGTTCTGGAGTTTATGCAGTGGGTTAAGAACTGAGAGTGTCTGGACACACTTTAGGGGGAAATCAGAGTGATGGAAGCATCCATGCACATCTCACAAAGGGAACTGCTCTTGCATCGCTCTTCATTCAATTAAAAATATTTCCTAAGAATCAGGAGAGGTTGAAAAGCACCAGTTATTTACTCAAACTGAATTTCCAATGAAATTCAGGAGGAAGACAGAGCAGAGTTGAAATTTCATAGTCCTGCTTTTCCTTAACTAACAAAATGAGCTAAAATGCAAACAGTGTTTGCTGCTCTCCATTCCCATGCACCCCAGCACTCAGACTGGTGCTTAAGGATGCATGTGAAGAGAAGTACAATGAAAGGATCAAACAGTACCAATAAAAGTCCAGCAAAAGATGGGAAATGGGCAGAGTAAAGATCATATGTGCAGCTAGAGCAGCAGGTAAACTTTCACCTCCCTCACAGAATCCACATATTCTCCAAGGTTTCCATGTATTTTGTCCAATAGACAAAATTCTTTTATTGATAGAGTGTAAAGTTTGCTTATTAAGCACCTCTTAAAATGTGAAACTGATAAAGAAAAGATGTTCAGAGTAAAGGTAACTTACAGAAGGGTGAGCTAGCCCCTCTCATTCCTACTTCTTGGAAGTCACTTGTTATGTTGCCTTGTAGCCCTAACAGATGCATTTCAAAGAGAAAAGTATATCCTTTTGTCCCATATCCATGTTGCCCCACTGCAGAAACACTGTCTTAATTTGACTCTGAAGCCAGCTGTGAAATTCAGTAACAATGTAGGAAGAGACTTCCATTCATTCCTACCTTGCATCTTCCATTCAGCAGCCCACACTCCACCATGGAAATGAATATGACAGTAGTAAGTATCTGCCATGTTTACAATGTTCTGGTCGCTTCTAAGAGAATAGAGAACTCCATTCCTGGTTTCTTCCCGATCTGTCTCCTGGATGGATATATTGCCTTGTACCCAAGATACATTTGGTGCTGGATAAGTGAGAAAGGCATAGCACTTCAGTCTCCTTTCTGTGTTTGTCTTTTGGTATTCCAGTGCATAAGAAGAAGGAGCTGTGGATGGAAAAAAAAAAAATCCTAATACTTACAAAAAAGTTTTTAACTTGAAGTGATTGCTCTTTTGAAATACCACTGCGGAGAATAAATATAGCCGAGAACAAAACTTAATCTGTGTTTGATTTCAGAAGAAAACACATCTACTTACAATGCCAAGATTTGTACTGTTCTGAGAAGCCACATTATGTAACCATGTAATTACCCCTTGGAAATCAGCGTGCAGTAGGTTATGAAAACAAGTGCTGCACTGTAATTTTCCAACCCATGTTACAACGTTTCACCAGAGAAAAAAAATTGCTTCATAACACTATTAGGCCCAAAAGGTGCTCTGCTGATTTGGAGGATTTTGATTCCATGGGAGAAACAACACAAGAAAATCTGTTCACGTCATCCAATTTGCAGTGGTGCAATCCAATGATTTTTGATGTCGTACTGACCTCTTACGCGTAGCCGCACTTCCGCTTCTGTTCCATCTTGCGCTGTTCCCACATAGCAGGTGTAAGAGCCCTCATCAGTCATGGTCAGGTTACTGAGTTTCAAGGAGGCATTTCCACTAGGGATGCTCTCGTGGAAAAGGTGTGTTCTGAGTCTGTAATGTGGATCTTGTTGTTCCAACTGATCCTTCTGCTGGTAGTAACTGTGCACTTTTTTGTTTTCTTTGCTCCAGTGAATTACTTCATCATGCCCAGGTGGGAAACGACAGGGGAGGATGCAATCCTTGGAAAACAGCCCTGTTACTTCTTCCTGTTCCGTAAAACCTAAAGCCCATAAGCACAAATGAATAAGTTTAATCCAGTCTACAAGTATATTTCTGCCCTTCTTTATACCTGACAAAAAAATGCTCTTGCAGGCAGCACATTTCTATCAGGTGTGCCAACATCACTTTCATGGTTTTTCTGTCACGTGAGTCTCTTGGGACAGCAAGGGTCTCCATTCGGTTTAATCAGGATTATAACACAGAGTTCTGCTCTTTGAACTTCTAACCAGTTTAAGTAGAAATCCTGAGTAAGCACCTACATATTCAAATCAGCACACCACCACCTTACCACCTGAGCTTCAAATGTATTTCCACACCTTGAACCACATCTTTTCCACCTTGGACTTTAAAAACCTTTTGAGCTGCAGCTTCCTACATGTTAAAACCTTCACAGTGCTGTGCAATGCCCCATGTTACCAACCACCTTCACATAGTGCCAAGCAGGAGAAAAAGACATGGTGCTGCAACTGACAGGAAGGACAGAACTTCTTGAAACAGCTTTGTCAACACGGACAGCATCAGGAAGCTCTGTCCCAGCCCCTTGAGATAATTAAGGTGTGCATTCCACAAATTCACACAAGTGGTAGCATCTCATTTCTGTCAACATTTAATTTAGGCCTTGCTGGCTTAAAAGAGCAATTTTAAATTAATCTTTTAAAAAACTGACTGCACTGACTTAGCATCGTCACGTGGACCTTCTTGGCCAAGGTCAGACAACCTGTTAGGCTGGTAGTGAGTGCCCAGGGGCAGCTGCCTTCTCAGAAACTCTGATGCCTTCTTCAGTTCATCTGGCAGGAAAATCTAAATGGCTTTTCCTTAGGATTCTCAATGCAAAGTCAACCAATTTGCTGCAAACCATTTTCAGTCTGAACTGAAAAGCACTGCCTGCTGAGCCGTGGGGCAGAAACAATGGCAGGTAAGTCTGGGGGCTCAATGTGCCCCATGGCCACAGCCATCCATGCAGCCACCTTACAAAGTCTTTTGCTTCAGAAGTGTTTTACATTACCCAAAATCTATTCTTTACCATGAATAAACAGTGTTTGAATTCATTAACTCTCCTTCACAAAAATTAGTAATAATGGTCTTCTTTATTATTTTTCAGCTAAAACCTACCCCAAAGTATAGCGCTGATGTGAAATAAATACATGATAGGAGGTGGTATGTTCTGTCCCTTCATTTCTTCGTTAGTTCACAGATTCATGTCAAACTGGCAAAATAAATGAAGGGGAGAAAACCTGTTTAAAAGCAGGTAAAAGACATGCCCATATCATATAATTTCCTTTCTACAGTTTACTAAGGACTATAGGCCTTTGTATCAAGTTTTGTTTGCAACAGACTTGGTCCAGATTTTTGGCCTTGAGGTCATTCATTATATGATCCTACGCATTACATAATGGTTGAGACCCTCTCATTACCCTGTAGCCCCTTTTACTCTCAGCGTTGTTGCAGGGCTAGGGAATATTAATCTTCATCATTCCTGAACAGGACACCAAGGAAAACTAGTCAAGTAAAATTTGCAAAAGGATGTAAGATGTCCCTTGTCAAGCCTGATTTTCTTTACTTCTTAAAATATATTTCTGATTACGGCAACATTTGACTTTCTGGGGTGGGAAATTTGACTGCATTTACAAATACGGCAGATACAGAGAACTTTTCACAGTTTTTACACTTTCAAAAATATGTGCGTGGAAATCTAGGGTAGGAATGCAAAGGAGGAGGAGGCTCTCTCATCATATCTTCTGTTTTATCAGATAGCAATGAACTGGAACCTCTCATGCATAACAGAAAAAGAATAACCTTATTGTAACTATTACCTGAGTGGAGGAAGAATGCAGTCTTAACTGTCCTAAAATACAGCATACCCAGTGGAGAAATTACTTCATGAATCAAATAACTTGAAAAGACTTTAAAGAATTTTCCCTAGTCCTTTTTTTCTCCCCAAAAGGCAGCTATAGGTACCATTTCTAACTGACACAGGTTTAGCCAGGCTTGCTAGCTGGACCTGTTAGTATTAATGAATAATTTTGACTGGTGTGTGAGACTGTATTTGTGGTGGATGTGAATCTTAAACCCCAAAGATTTTTGAGTACTATTTCTTTTGAAAAGCTAGTATGATTGTTTTATGTATCCTCACTATTCTGTTAGGAGAAAAAACAACAAAACAAAAAAAACCAACAGAAGTACCAAAACATTAAATCTGAGACAGAACTGATGCAATGGTAAAATAAACATTTATGATACATAATTTTGTTCCATGTCAGCAAGAATTGCCAGTATTTACCTTCTTTTCCCCTTGCATTAGCAAGTGGGGTACATCACTTTTTACTGGATTTTTTTCTCATTTACCTATCACTTCCAACTTGATCAACACAATATACTGTGCTTGATATTTGAATTTCAGAAACTGCAATCAATGCTGTATTTCCGTTAGTGAGGGATCTGCCATGTTTAATCGACAGTCGCCTTTCATTGGCAGCGATGCTCTGAGAGTAACATGGTTCCAGTGCTACCTCTGTGATGCATTTGGGGGCTCCATGAACAGTGCACACTGCCTCCCACCTTCTAGCTGTACCCCATAAGCCTGCTCCAAAATAGAGAGCTACAACTAGTTAGCTGAAAATTTTCATGTTCAGCACAAACCTTAGCTTTGGATCTTCCTATTTTACCATGTCAAGAAAAATGTATGCTGGTCTGTAGAAAAATCTGAGGAGTGTAGGCTCTGGCCAGTCTTTCAGCAAGTTCTGAGGTCTTACAGGAATAGTGTGTATGCTGATAGAGTGACACTGCAAAGTCCTGAACAAATATGCTTTTCCCGTTTGTCACAGACTTAAGTGGCACAACTGAGAAATCATGCCCTAAGGCTTTGTAGTGAAATATCAATACAAAATTATGTATACAGACAGTGCACAACTATTATTAAGATCACTGTAGTCATGTTAGTTACTGATGCTCTAGTTTTCAGAAGAATTATTTCATAAAGAATCACCACAGGCTCAACAGGAAAGCTCAGCCAGGGTTTCTTGAGAGCAAGGCAAGGTGCTAAAACGCATCTCCAAAGACATACTGAACAGCTCAAATACTGGTAGGGGGAATGCTGGATTTGCTTTGGCCACTACAGGAAAAGAAAACATGCTTTCTTTTTCCTCGTTAATCAGCAACCAAACTGTATCCCAGTATTTCCTCATCTTTGAGCTGTGAATTCAAGCTGAAACCTGATCAGAGCACTCCTGCAGCAAACAGCCATTGGGATTGGTGGCTGCTCAGTGTACTGTCCTCTGTGACCTCTTTGAGAGCAGACACGCATATTGAAATATCCTCCTCTCAAACCAAATTTATTTATTTCTTAGTACAAAGGATTCCGATTAGTTCCTTTTCAATGTAACTTAACAACAACATATTTCAAGCATACACACGCTAATGAGCATTGGGAGACACCAGATTTCAATTTTTACCAACAAGCAAACAAGAAAAACATGTAAAATTCTGAAAAACACATGTTTATCACATACTGCTAAAATCTCTTACCTGCCACAATCATACCAGCTTTCCAGAATTTCCTCACTGAACCTCCAGGGGATTTCCTGTAGTAAAAAAGAGAAGTAATTCTCTGCCTCTCCACAATGAAACCCTTACATCTTAAATGCTAACTTCATACTTTAGTTGTTGAGAAATACTCCCAAGAGAGAGTAAGTTTCCCAAGGGAAGAAAGTTTCCACAACCTAAACATCTCTTTCTGTTGATCTCTGCCTCTCTCCAGCTGCACTCTGAGCATCCCATCCGCATGGCACAGAGCTCCAGTACCTAACACACAAGTTCATGTCAGTCCCATTACAGGAAGCAGCTGTTTCTACAGTGCGACTGCGATTCAACACACGCGAAGCTTTCACACCTTTTTCGTTCCCTTCTTTGGGCTCAGAAAACTTTTTCTCTTAACCATTTCTTTTGCCTGGCTTTGTTGACCAAACCCAAAGCTCCGGCAAGCTGTTACAGGAAATGAGTTCCCGCGAGCAATGCGATGCTTGGAGCAGTCACGATGCCCCTCGGAAACGCGCTCGGGCGCTGCAGCAACAGCAGCGATTCTCTGACGGGGTAGAGCGCGGGAATCTGGCACGGGGAGCGAGCTCAGACCTTTGCGGGCACAGGAGAACAAGAACGTAAGTTAAAAGCAATCATGACACTCTTCTCAAAAAGCTGGTAACGTGAAACAAGAAGTAGATGCCTAGGGCTGCCTGCAGGGTTAGGTAATTATTTTCTAACAATATTTTAACAGTGACTAATTCTTTCTGGACAATTCAAGACTTGTGTGTGCCATCTGGTTTCCAGCAGAACAGAACGACTCAAGCATTTTCGGGAAGATGGCTTACAAAAAACCCCAAACAAAGGGCAGGAAGGAGTGGCAAGAAAGGGTGACTCTCCTCAAAAACTAGCTGGTGCTAGCAGTACACAGGTGAGGTGTGTCTTGCATCCACAGAATCATTTCGGTTGGAAAAAAACCTCTGAGACCATCGAGTCCAGCCTTTGACTGATGAACTTCTCAACTATACTATGGCATTAAGTGACACGTCCAGTCGTTTCTCGAACATTTCCAGGGATGGTGACGTCCCTGGACAGCTCACTGCAATGCTTGACAACCCTTTCAGTGAGGAAATCCCTCCAATATCCAGTCTGAACGTCCCCTGGCGCACCTTGAGGCTATGTCCTCTTGTCCTGTTACTAATTAACTGGGAGAATAGAGCCCATCTGGCTACAACTTCCTTTCAGGGAGCTGTAAAGTGATAAGGTCTTTCCTGAGCGGCTCCTCACGGGAACTGCCCTTCAGATCCTCCACGAGCTCCGCTGCCCTTCTGTGGACGCGCTCCAGCACCTCAGTGTCTGTCTCGTACCGAGGCGTCCAGAGCCGGACGCAGCACACAAGGTGCCTCACCAGTGCCGAGCACATTCCCGGGAAACGGAGCTTTCCCATTCCGTCCCACCACCCGCCCAGCCAGCACCCGCGGCTGATGCTACAGCTCCTCGGCTGCCGAGACTTACTTTTCCGCACACGCAGCTGCAGACACCGCACCTCAGCCCGTGAGCTACAGCCGCTGCCCACTCCGGACCTGCTCGGAGCGAGGCGTTCCGAAGTTTGTCTTAAGGAAGCGGGAAAAGAACCAAAGTTTAAACAAGAAGCTCGCGTAAAGCCCCCCACCACGCGGCACATAAGAACTTTGGTCCGCGCAGATTGGCTGTGGGGCCCCTCCGGCACCACCCCGAGCCCTCAGAGGCGGTCCGGGCCCGCCTCTGTTGCTGTGGTTACGAGTAAAGATGGCGGAAGAGGGCGCTCCGGGTCGGCGCGGGGAGCGGGAGCGGAGCGAGGAGGGGCCGGCGGAGCGCGGCCCCGGCGCGGCTTTTCACATGTTCGTGCTCATGGAGGACCTGCTGGACAAGCTGAAGCTGCTGAGCTACGAGGAGGAGGCGCTGCGACGCCACAACATGCGGCCTCTCTCCAGGTGCTCCTGGCCCGCGCCTCCTGCTCGCCCGGAGGGCGCTGGCGTGGCCGCGGGCGGGGGGCGGCGGGAAGGAATCCCTCCGGGCCGTCGGAGCCTAGCGAAGGAAGGCAGGGCAGGAAGACAGGATGCCTGGCTCAGGGGAAGACCAGCCAGATGCAAAGCGTGTGATCTGGAAGCTTTCAAAACGCGAGGCCCCGCGAAAGGCTGAGATGTGATAAGTAAATAGTCCCTTGACCTTCCCTGCCCCCAGCAGGTACTGGATATCTGCATGCCAGGGTACCTGTTCAAAAAATAATTCTACCTAAATTCTACCTATTCTGCAGAAAATAGTTCTGCCTAAATTCTAAGTTATTCTAAATAACTCTAAATTTATTGAATTGAGAATAGCTGTTTGTGGAGTATGTATATTTTTTAACCCTTTGACCCTTTACAAAAAGGGTCTTGGACCCATTGTTAAGTCTGGGGTTTCATATCCAGTACATATTTGTTTCATATGTAATGATATTTATGACTTTTTTAAAAATTACGGCGGGAGACAGGAAGGCTGGGAAACAGGACCAATGTGCTCCCAACATCCACCTGCCCAAATAACTTTTAAACCCATCTGTCACTTTCAGTCAGGCTCCACAGCAGGGTGTCACAGAATTAAGCTTCTTATAAACAACAATTTGGTAAGGAAGTCCAAGTTATTCCCTTTTTGGGAAGGAGGCTCAAGTATGAGCACAGTGGTTGTAAGTTAGTTCTAGCCTGCTGTTGAACCATTGGAATGTTTGGAGCAAGGCAGCAAACCTTTGTATACCTTAGCTAGTAGCTCTGTCTGTAAAGGGAAGCATTTGGTTCCCAGTATCCAGTGTGCATGTAATTTATACTTTGGGGGGAATAACTGACTGCGGACTGGATTCTTGTTAGGACCACGTATTTGAATTTGGCATGATCCAAAGCAGATCCTGATTGTATTGATTGCTCTCCATAGCAACCCAAGGCGCAGAAGGTAAGGACAGGCGGAAGGATCGCTTCAAAACATGCTCCTAATCTGAGCTGAATTCGCAGATGTAGGAGCACCATCTTCTTGTCTCTCTTGAGGAAAGTGTGAAGGGGAGGTGCTTTGGGAAACTTGGCAGCCAAGTCTGATGTCCACTAATAACCACAGCAAACCAAGTTTCTACACCCAGCTCGCCTGTTTCCAGCTCTGAGTATGTTATGTGTGAAACTAGACATCCTGAATTTAGTTCAGATGGGTTGCTCATTGAGAAAATCAGGTAAAGAAACTGCTCTGTAGCCCGTGCTTACCTGTAATGTTGTAAGAGCTCCAGAAGCTCAATATATGTACCATTTGTCCCCTTTGTAAACAGGCATTACTTTGCCCTGCCCACCAATCCTGGTGAGCAGTTCTTCATGTTCTGCACGCTCGCCGCTTGGCTGATCACCAAAGCAGGACGTCCCTTCGAGCAGCCACAGGAGTATGATGACCCCAATGCAGTGATTTCAAATGTGCTCTCAGAACTGCGATCCTTTGTGAGTGTCACACGGGCTCTTTTCCCAAGTGTGTTGCAAACACCTGCATTCCCTCCAGAACTAACAGTAATCACACACTGCTCTCCTGCTGGGTGCGGCCCCAAGGACTGGACAGACTTTTCCTAGCTATAAGTTTGTACTATGTTACTTAGTTAATTGGAAGTTTACATAAGTTTTATCTACTTGCTAATTTTTTTAGCTCTGCTAAAATGGTCTTATAAATGATTCCAGTTAGTTTTGTTCTACAGGCTGTAAAATGGATTAAACCAGGTTTACCTTTTGTAGTGCCACATATGTTGCTCATTTATTGTAGCATAATTTACAGAGATTTTATCTGGAAAGTTTACAGTGTTTGTAATCCTGCTCCTTCCGAAGTCAATGATGTAATTCATAGTGTAGGAAGTGGTTTAGAATAGTGTTTTATGTTTTCTTCTTTTTTCCTATTTTTTTCTTTTTTTCTCTCTCTCTTTTTTTTTCCGGGGGGGGAGCTTTTTTAGTTAAGGAGTAAAAAGTTGTATTAACTGCCAGGAACTATTGGGAATTTTTTTTTCCCAATTCAAAAAAAAAACCCCAAAAAAACCCCAAAGGTCAGGAGAATATATCAACTGACAAGAAGTATGATCTTATGGGAGAGTATACTGTGGTGCAGATGTGAATGATGTTAATAACACTGTCCTCTAAAGGAGTTAAGCCGTAACAAACTACAGTGTTTATTCTGCATGACAGCAATTAATTAAAATATTTTATAAATAAAATCTGGAGCAAACAGGGCACTGTTGAAAAGTTGGTAGTTAAGTCTCAGAAACTCAGAGTCTTGAGTTTCTCTATAGCTGTTCTTACCTTGCCAGCTTGTTACTTGTGTGCTTGACCATCCAGCTCCCTTGTGGCATCTGACTCTTCTGCTCCCTGAGAGTATCCTCTTACCATGTGCTTAAAGATTTCTACACTGCATCTGTTCCTTGGCTTCGTCTGGTTTTCCTTCTGTTGCCTGACTGGAGCTGCATAGGAGAAGAATGTGAATTGACATTAAGAAAATCTTCATACACAAGGGACACTTTGGTTTTCTTTAGGGTTATCTCCCTACCAGGAAATTTGGGTTGATAGCCTATTAGTAAACAGCATATCTCTTTATTTTAGGGAAGGCCTGTGGATTTTCCTCCCTCAAAATTAAAGACAGGTTGTGGAGAGCAAGTGTGCTATGTTCTTGATTGTTTAGCTGAAGAAGCCTTGAAACACACCGGATTTAGCTGGAAAAGGTACGGTACACTTCTAAGCATCCTCCCTTATGCATTGTTTTCCAGCAAACAGATGTAAGTTGTAATGGTGAAACAAAATGTAGGAATGACTAAAAATGTTTTACTTGACATTTAATGAGATGGAAAATTCAACTAGGCTTGAAGTAGGGGGACCAGTTAATTCCTAATGCAATTTCACACAACTGGCCTGTTACCAGCAAGGCTGAGTTTGGACCATTATAGACTTAGCTTATTAAGGTTTAACTGATGACCTTTTTTTTTTTGTTATTTCCCTGTGCATAGTTCCTTGTTAATCTGACATTTGAGTTGAAACATTTAATGTCCTTTTAGGTTCTATCTATCAATAATAAATTCCTGGAGTTATGCACAATGTGATCATGTTACAAGGCGACTACAGGAATTTTATTTAATCTGAAGGAAATTTTAGGACAAATGAGATGTCAGATAATCTCAAGTATATGAAGATGTCTTTGAAAGTGTTCTTTATTTCATTCTCTCCCTCTGATGGGTTTTGAAATGCATATAGCAAAGTAATTTCTGCCTTGGAAATATTTTACTGTTTACAGAAGTAACAGTAAAATATTTCCAAGGCAGATTCCACTGTAATCTGAAAAGTCCACTGTAAGCTGAGAATAAGCCTGTGGTGACTTGCACTTGAATTTTGAGAGCTTAGACCAATAGAGAAAAACCCCCAAACTTACTTCCAAGTGTCTTTTTAGTGTGAAAGTACTGTACTGTCTGGCATAGTAAATAGCCTTTACTTTTAAGACTGTCCAAGATGAACAAGACTTTAAAGACCGAGCGTATACTTATTTAAGTTGTGAAACACTAATCACTGTCTAGGTATATTCCACATCATCCATTCTTCTCATGAAATGTTTTGTTTGCAGAGGTATTTACAATTTATTGTGTTTAAAAGCTCTGCTGTTCTTTGAATTAATTTCAGGCCAGCATATCCAACAGAAGAACCAGAAGAAGAAGAAATAACAGAAGATGATGCAGAATTAACACTTAGTAAACTGGAAGAGGATATTGCAGTAGGTTTATTTGATTGGTTTTGATTATATTAGTATTGGTCAACTATGAGGAAATTTTTATTCACTGTTCATTTTGTTTGGCTTTGTTTAAGAAGTCTTTTCTATTAGCTGTTCACATTTTTTCCTCCAGCTTCATTCCTGCATTGTCAGATTCTCTGTAGAGTTTTTTGTTGCTTTTCAGATAAGATAAACTATTCAAGACAGAACATATGTTCTTAGGTGCAGTGGAATCTAACTGTGCATTAAAAACACAGAGATTCAGAATAGTTTCTTTTCTACTGATACAAGCTCTAGATGTTAAACTAAAGGTTTAAAATAGGAAAACAGTCAGCTGTCTGCTCTTTCCTGTTACCTTGTTAAGGTCTAAGCTGCTTAAACTGGGGAGTTGGGATGAAACAGTTAACTAAAGCACAATTGAAATCCTTCAAAGAACCTCTGCGTTTGCTCTCAGGTATTATCCTAGACCATGATTTTCACAACTAACGAGTTCTATTAGCTGTTTGGAATGTATGTGTGTTAATAAAACCACTGAGGTGTTATTCCCTTACTAGGTATTTCGTTATCAGGCAGTGTATACCAAAATGATACTCACTTTTAAGAGCCCCTAGTGGTTCTACAGGGATTAATTACATATTGATGCAATTTTTTCCCCCCGTCCATTGTTGTTGCCAGTATATTGATATTAGCTCTATCCGTAATTGAATTTAGCAGTATTTCCAGCAGTTAAATGCTAATGATGAGGTCCATTGATTGTTCTTTGGTTTTGATTCTTCTGAATAAAAATGATGAGGCTGACAGAGACAAGCCTAGTTCTGTAAATCTTGGGGAATTGGGTAGCCTGTGATAGGTGGCCGGCAGTAGGCAGTGAGGCTAGGTGTGCAAGGAAATCTGCACAGTTTGGTTTCTCAGTTCTGATAACCAGTCTTCTTGTTCTGATGCTATGTTCTTTTAAGTGCTGTACAAATATGTACTGTCCATTTAGCAGAAGATCATCTCAATCTCGTCACCATTAATTTCTTGCACGTATTCATGGGACTCGGGGTCAAACATGCCAGAAGAAAATAGTGGTCCCTGTTAGTTAAAAACTGGGTAAATTAGATGCAGCAGCTTGGAAAAAACCAGAGACTACTGCTTCTTCTAGCAGGATCCGTCGTTATTACACACGCTTCAGTATTTATATGTTTCTACTATGGGAAAGTTCAGGGAAAGTTTTGGGAAGGCTCAGAAGGAAAGACAAAGCAGCCACACCACCAAGCGCCTGCAGAACAGACGTTTATTACCTTATCAACCATTCACTCAAACAAGCCACCTCCCATCATTCTGGGTGGTAAAGGGAAACGTTCACACATGGTGTTTATGGCTGGAGTCAGTCCTTTGGTATGCACCTTTCCCAAGAGAACAGAGAGCCTTTATCAAAGTCGAGATAAACGTCACAGGCCGCTGCTTCTACACAGAGCTCTCATCAAAGTCGGGATGGCTGCAGCAGGCTGCCGCTTCTACAATAGAGGAAAGAGGAATAAGCTCCAAGATTTTCACTGAGTCTTGAAGGATTTTTCTCTAAGACCTGTGTTATTGCAGCTTTTGTGATTCGTGTAGAAAGGAGGTGGATGATAACATTTCACTTTGGTGGGAAAGACAGCCAAAAGGGGGACAAGGTGTATAAGGGTGAAAATGGCGGATGAAATACAGTATAGATAAATGAAGGTTAATGTACAGAAAAAGCATCTCTACATATGAGTGATGGGCTCTCAGCTGATAATAGTCACGGAAGAAGGGAATTTTGAGACTATAACAGAGAGCTCTATAAATACGTGAGCAGGGTGTGTGGTCTCATGGGCAAGAAAAAAATCAATTGCCTCAATTTCAGTCGTGTTATTCTGCACGCTTAAGATGTGGCATCATTCTGCAACTCCAAATATGTAGTGCAAACAACATCTTGAAAACTCTGTTGAGGTCTGGTTGTGGTTTTGTTTTTGTTTTGATGTGGTTTTACTTTTAGGGTAAAGCTTTAAGAAACACATATAAAATTACAGTTACCATACAACTATTGATAATGGGCCATTTGATGTCAGAGGCCTTAGGTTTAGGGTTTGGGTTTTTTTGGTTGGTTGTAATAGTGTGGCTCTCCAAGGGAAACGTGGGAATAGCTTTGATCCTTCAGTTTGTCCCAGGTATTATGTCTCTTCATAAGCTCTGTATCATGAATTCTCCATGTCTTGTTTTGTTCAGAAATATGGAACTTAATACTCCTTGGTTTGTGCTACTGCAAAATAAAATTATGGAGAAAGACTTCAGTAAGTATCGCACAATCTTACTTTGCAACTTCTCTTAAGGAAGAAGAGTCAGACAATGAAGAAAATTTTATTGACCTGAATGTTCTAAAGGCGCAAACATACAGATCAGTAAGTTGTTACCCATCAGTCCTCTCTGGAGAGATTTTAACATCTGTAGCAGCAAACTGTGTCTGTTGGATTTAAGTCTAAAAATCCTTGTATAGTCTTTACTTGAAAAAACACCCCATTTGAAATGAATCAGCTTCTTTTGAAAGAACAACGTGCAGCCAGTTTCTAAACTGATATCACTGAAGGGCTGCTGGGAACATTTGCAAGAAATTTTTTGCAGAGACTTCTAGAGAACCATGGTATTAGTGTAATGAATATGTTTTAATCCCACATACATACACCATTTCTGAAATGTTTTATAATTTCTTATTATATACATTTAATTCTCTTCAGTTTTAAGTATGATGAGAAGATATATTTATTTTAATTCCAAACCTTTATGAATTCAAAGAAAGCTATTAAAGAAATCTGTTACATCTGTAGTCTAGATCATTTTGGATGTAAATATTTTTCTAATACTAACACTGTAAGCCATTACAGTGATTTCTAACAGTTCTCACTGTGCATAACAATGATATTTTGTGTATAAACTTTGTGATTTTTACACAGAACATGAATGACACTGCAAAGCAAGAAGAGATCTTACAGTCCACAACAGATGCAGCAGAGTGGAATCTGGAAGTGGAACGAGTGCTTCCACACCTGAAAGTCACAGTCAGGACTGACAATAAGGTATGGTAGAATGGATTTGCCTGTGTACACGTGGTGATTAAAATGTGATTTCAGCCAATGCTGTTTACTTTCTGTTTGCAGTTTCTGTCTTGTGTCATGCCAAGACCTGTGAGTAATGGGCTCTCCAGTGCTATCTTGTCTGAACCTTTGTCATTTACTTTGGCCCTAGAAGCAATAATTTTCAGTAAGGTGTTTTTTCAATATTATATTTTTTTTTTCTGCTGCTTACAAGGCACCTTATTTCTATATATTTTTTCAGTGGAGATTTTTTTCAATCCTCTGACATTTCCAATGTATTCACACTTCTAAAAAATTATATCCTCAGTTTAACAACTGCTAAAACATCTTCCTGGAGGAGAGCTGATGATCTTACTTTTCAACTGTTCCATTTTTAAACCACATGAAAGGCTGATTGTATGAACTTTACAAGACAATCATGTAGGTCTGTACCCCGATCTAGTCATCCTGAACTCTCCTTATGTTTAATGAAAAGAAGTGAGCTCTTTTCCGACTGATTTTGTTCACCATATCCAGATAACTGTCTCAGGGTGAAATTCATCATGTCTTAGATCTGTGTATTTCTCTCCATAGTCTATTTCAAGGAGTCTAGAATGAGCAGCTTAGAAGCAGGCATCTGTCTTAGGCAAGTCCAAACCTAAGACCTGCTCCTGGCATTGCCATAAGTATTCTTTCTATGAGCTTGTGTAGCGCACACAGATCAGTGCAGTATTGAAACTGTTCATTTGCAGTGACCCAGCTGGTTGCGGTGTTGGAGCAATCTGCACCACTGATATATTGATACAATACATATACATGAATACAATGAAAGGCAATTATCTTGCCAAAAACAGGGGAAACCCTCAACTGTCTGGTTGCCTGTCTTACACCGTATTGCATTCCTCTGTGTGAAGAATTGCCTGCTTAGAGCCACTCTGCTGTGATCCTCAGCAAGCCCATCTGTTGCAGAGAACATGATGCTTGAGTCTCACAGGGAGGAATTAAAACTTAATAAAGACATACATGAAAAATTAAAGCCACTGTAGGATCTGATTACTAGCTTCCAGCTTAATGCACCATCTCTTGGCCTTAAGGAATATGTCAGAATGAACATGAAAAGAGGATTATCCTTTTTCTGGCTTCTGTGCTTTCAGAAATAATTGGAGAGAAGTGTTTGGCCTTTTTCCGTTCTACCAGAAAATATCATATTCTGTTTCCTAAGCTGTGCATGTAAACATATTACCAGGAGAGTGTTAATGGTTTAATCAATGGCATTAGAAACTAGAACTTACTGTAAAGTCCTGGACAGAGGTGGGGGTGGGTTGTGTGTTTGTTGTTTTTATTTAAACTCCAAAGTTTGGCAAATTGTGGACAATTGTTACTAGATCAGCAAGAGATCACGAGTCTCCTACAAACCTGAAACACAATGTAAGCACATTTTCTCTACTGGCTCATTACCTAATGTGCAGTGCCAATTCACGGCACCTTTTCTCAGCTGCCGTCCCTGAGTCCATGTATGTTTGCTGTGATCCAGAAGTTGGAGATAATTTTCCCCCTTCTAATTGTATCCCATTATTAAAACCAAGTTTTGGTATTTCTGCTGCTTTCATTTCTTTCCATTCTTCTCCTGGTAACAGTAAGGACTGAAATAGAAAGGAAAGAATGGATACTCCAGAACTGGTTGGTGTTGGACATCAAAAGCACTCATTTTGTCTAAGAATAAGCTGAACTAGTGCAGCTACAATCAATATTTTTAGTATTTGTGCCTAGAGTGGTTTCTAGCAGTAATATTTCCATGAAGATCGGACTGTAAAAGCGTAGCTACTATGGTATCTGTGAGGATGTCAGTGTTTGTTTATGGATCTGAGTGTCACATGTGACATTTAGGAGATTTATAAGTTGTGTCACATTGAGCCAGTGCCCCTGGCTATGAACATGGCAGTGGCAGGGTGATACATGGCAGTAGTATAAGAGAGATCTGACCCTGCTTTGCATACCCGCTGTTGTTCAGTAACCAGAGAAAGATGAAAGTTATACTTACCTATGTTTTAATTTGTGATGTCTTTTTTAGGATTGGAGGATTCATGTAGATCAAATGCATCAGCATAAGGATGGAATTGATTCTTCGTTGAAGGAAACTAGGGTATGTCTTGTATGTACAGAATATTTTACTAATCTGTCAGAATTTTTATTTTCTCTTTTATTTCATATGTGTTAAGAACTAAACTGATCTTTTTTTCTTCATTTTATTTGTGCTATTGCTGTAAAATTTAAAAGGAAAGATATGATAATGATCATTAGGGACAGTGCTAGTGGCAAAACACCTTGTGGGAAAGAGTTGTATATGTGAGGATTAACAGGGCTATCAGGGTCCAGTAACGAAGGCATTACCGTAAGTACATCGTGACTACAGAGGACAAAATAGAATAATACAATCTGAAAGTGCTGTTAAAAACCCCAAAATACTGTCAAATACTGTTGCTAGAGTAACTTACTGACATTGACATTTGTAATTAATTGAGATGGAGAGCGATGAAGCAGTAAAGACTGAAATACATGTTTTGGAGGTGGGCAAACTAGAACACGTTGGGAATATTTTTTTGTTGGCTAAACACGGCATTTCTGTACTATTTTTCTCTCTTGCTGTAGGCTTCCATAGCCTTTCTTAACTACAGCACCATTTTGATACTCTTTGCATACTGTCTGTATACTGTCAACCCACAGAATGTGATTTTCTAGGGTTACCTTGACAAACTCCATAATGAAATCAGCAGAACACTGGAAAAGATCAATAGCAGGGAAAAGTATATCAACAATCAGTTGGAGCACTTGGTTCAAGAGTACCGTTCAGCACAAGCCTTGCTGAGTGAGGTATTGGTGATCTTTTGTCGTTGCCTTCTCCAGTATTAACTTGCTTCTAAGTGAGGGTAAAGGCAAAGACAACATGGAGCGAGTTATCTATGAATTCTGCTGTTGGATATGAAGCAGAGGAAATGTTGATTGGCTGTCAAATTATATCCTTCCTAAGCTAAACTAGCAATTTTTATTCAGCTGTTCTGCAGGGGAAAATAGATGGTTTTTGCCTGAGTATTATGTATAGCTGTTGCCAGTTTTGAGCAGCTAGTAAATTGCTAGTTCTGCTTTCCCAGAAGTTCATACATCTGTCATGAGTGGAAAAACTACAGTCTCAGTCCCACATTCATCCCTAAGATCGAATACTGGTGTTAATGTGCACAAAGCACTCTGATTACTTCTTTGCTTCATTTACTTTTTATGCCAATAGAGTGCTGTCTGAGAAGC
This sequence comes from Falcunculus frontatus, assembly GCA_013398115.1. NCBI lineage: Eukaryota > Metazoa > Chordata > Aves > Passeriformes > Falcunculus > Falcunculus frontatus. The sequence goes on along the minus strand of VZRV01006488.1, from coordinate 395,260 downwards.
TTTTTGATCCCCTACTTAGGAGGTGTTGTAGTCTGCCTTTTGGTAAGCCCTCCTGGTTGTGGCCATGCTGACAGTAAGACTAACAGAATTTGACCTCTGCATCTTCTGTTTGCCTTTTTGTTAAAGTGTCTTCAAGATAGTAATTTACTGTTGATGAAGTATTATTCTGGGTTTCAGTATTCAATCCTTTCTGCATTATGGCAGATTTTCTTCATGTTTATTTCCTCATGTAAATGATTAGAAAGCATACTTCTTATCAAGTGTGTATTTGGACTATTACAGTTTTGAAAACTGCTTTACATTTTTGAATGATAGTCATTAGAGGGGCTGATGTTTCAAGCTTGTCCTCATTTGTAAACCTCACTGGGGCTTTGTGGGAGAGTTTTTGGAATTGGAACATATGAGAGCAAATCTTGAAGTTTTCTCTGAGCTATTTGCATACATCTCTTCAACTCTGTCATTACAGCAAAGACATGTTTCTTTCCAGGCTAAAGAGAAGTACCAGGAGGGTAGTGGAGGAGTAACTGAAAGGATTAGAGTGCTTTCTGAGGTAAACCACATCTTATTTTAAAACAGTCTTCAGAGAGCTGGCATTTAGTGGTTGCAGTTTAATGAACCCAGTTCTTTCTGATTTGTTCTCATGTTAAAGATTAATCTTTGTTTGGAGGAGGTGATCTAGTCCAGTCCCTAAATTTTAAATCCAGGCTGACATTGTTTTTTAACTCATGAAATGTGAGCTCAGTTTGTAAATGAAGGTAAATGTCTGTCTTTTATAACCTGTGTCCTAGAATTATGGTGGATTAATAAATCCTGACCATAAATTCTTTGGAAGAAGAAAAGCTTAACTCTTATTTTTAGTTAAAAATAACAATTTGAAATTTTTTATCTTCCAAGCACTTAAAAGCAATATTTGACTAAATATTAATTTTTTCCATACATCAAATAATCTTATTACCTAAATCTGTTTTTCTGTTGTCGGTGTTCTTTTTCCTTTATATCAGTGCTCTGACAAATTTAAATAAACATCTCCTGTCTCCTAACTGCCTCCACATGTTGAGTGTTTCATGGCATTTCATGTAGAATTACAGCCTGATTTCCAAATACTTCAATGCTTTGTCCAAATAAAAGAATTTTTAAATGGCTCTGTGGGTTTTAGAAACCAACTTTATTTATTAGGCAATAAAGTCTCTGGAATAATTGCATAAAATAGATCACACAATAAGAATGTGTTGGAAGTTACAGAATAAATTTGAGATGTTTTAGAGCAGAATAGAATAGTTGATTTGGAAGGGACCTACAGTGATCACCCAGTCCAGCTGCAGTAGGTAATACAGCAGTTTAATGACAGTTTTCTAGCAAAGATTTCTGAGTTACGAATTCTGCAGAATTAGAGCTTCTTTCTATTTGACTCTCAAGGGAGTAAGTTTAAAAAACTGTTTTGATATGACTTCAGATTTACAGAGTGTGCTTTGGAAGCTGATGGACTGATTAGTAAGGTTGAATATGTTACTAGCTGGCCTCCTTCAAACTATGTCGATGCAGTGGTGCATGTCTGAGATACACCAGACACATTGGATGTTAGTACTGATCTGTTTTCAGTTGTGCAATCAGACCTCAGCCCGCTTGGCAACACCATTATCACTGCAGGTATGCAGTAACAATGCAGCAATGATTCCTTTTTGTTACTGAAAAGGCTTATTGAAGCCTTAATGAAGGGCTGTTTTCATATCGTGAAAACAAGAGTACTGAATTATTACCTCGACTGTACTTTAGAATCATATATTTGCTTTTTTTCATTGTCTACAACGGCAAACTGGTTGCTAGACAGTGCTGAAATGCACTTTTGTTCTTCATACATGCATTTTACATACCTGTGCCAGTGGCTGCAGGCTGGACTGCAGCACCTTCTTTTGCTGAAGAGCTGTTGCTCAGGTTTCTGGTGTAACATGCTGAAGTCCTGATGTGTCCAGAGGGGCAGCAGGCATGGTTATTTGATGAATCTTGATCTGCAGGGATATTGGTTCCTATGTTCTTCCATCCAGCAGCACACTGAAACACTTATATTGTTGTTTTTGTTGGGGATGCACAGATTTTCAGCATGGTGTTTGGTCGAATTGTTACTCTTCTTCTGTACTTTATTATGACATTATTTAGTTAAATTAAAATTTTCTGAATGTTTGAAAAATTGTTCCTCTTTATGTAACAAGTAAGATGGATTAGTTAATTCTTTTTAACTAAAGCAGTTATTCAGCAGAGACTTTTTTTTAAACTTGATATTCATCTGGTTTAATTAAGAAAAAATCTTTTTTAAGATTACAGAAGCATTAGAGAGAGTAAAGCAGGAAACAGAAGAGAAAGGAAGCAGTATGACTGATGGTGGTAAGTACCTTTTTGCTTCAGACAACACACCCTTTTTCTTGATGACAGTTTCATAATATGTACTTCATTAGAGTAAGAATAAGAGCAATTACAAGAAGCAAAATGATGCAGCAGAATCGTATTAGTGGGAAGGGAGGTATTAGAAACAAAGTTTAGGGCACAAAACATTTTAATAGCTTTTCACAGGAAAGATGATCCCCTGCTCAAGGTGTCTTCAGTTCTCTCCAAACCTCAAGTCAGATATGGGGATACGGCTTTCAGCTGAGCAAAACACATCATTTAAAAACCTGTCTTAATGTTGATGCACATTTTAATGAAGCTCCTAGATGTCAAGAAGACAGCAAAATTGTCATTGCCTATTTCTGTCTTTAAAGTGTTTTGCATATTAAAAATGATGTATGAGTACAATCATGTCTTTAGAGTAGAACACCCTTTTGTTCATTCAACCCTTCAATTTTAAGGAGTGAATTACAGCAAACAATGCTTTTGTGTTAGGTGGCTGACAGTGTTATACTGTTTATCTTTTTTTGGACAGCTCCTCTAGTGAAGATTAAACAGGCCTTAACAAAATTGAGGCAAGAAACCATTCAGATGGACATAGAGATTGGTGTGATGGAACACACATTGCTCCAGTCAAAGCTGAAAGAGAAATCCAATATGACTAGAGATATGCACGCAACTGTGATTCCAGAAGCCACAGTAGGTGCCTATTAAAACTGGTTGGACCTGACTTGGTTTTCCCAAAATGCAGTTTTCTACCATTTGCTTTTTTGTGCGTTCAGAGGTTTTGTTTTTGTTGGGGGAGGAGGATATTATTTTTCCTGTTCCTTTTTAACAAGATGCTTGTTAAAAGATGCACTTTTTACGAAGTAATGTGCATGCTTTAGACTCAAGAGGGAGCCACGTATAGTTTTGTGCTGTAAAGATTTACTGCATATCTCTTCCAAATATACTAATAAATTCTTGTTAGTGAAGATATCTCTATTTCTTTGGAGAATGTAATGTAGTGTGAAAGTCTATTGAATGATGCTGACAGCCTGTAATCTTGATACTCTGCAGTGCTGAAAGGAAATTGCTTGCAAAGGACTTGAAGGTAAAATGTCTGTTATTGCCACTTACATACATTTAGTAAAAAGTATTTAATTGATGATTTTGAAATAATACGGCATTACCCTTTCTAACAGGCTGGGTCAAAACTGATACCAGCTTCAAGACTCCTCTAACAGCAGCAACGGTATTAAAATCTGTATAAGACCAAAGAAGGTGAAAAGTATTGTTTGGAAATCACTCTTGGCTTTCTAATTTTTTCCGTGTGCCATCACTGTTTCAGAGTCACTTTATATTAGCATTGGGTCAAATGCTGCTTTCATTTATAGTATTTAGTAGAGCTCTGTGGACATAATTTGGATTAATCTTGTTTTCTGTTCTTGTGTCAGAACACCCACTTTTGATTTCTGTGAAGGAAAAATGTTGCCAAATCTAGTTGAGTAATACAGAATGAGAAGAAAAATGTAGGAGGAAGGGGTTGGGAATGTAATGGCAACAGGGAGCTTGCTTTGTCTTATTAAATGTGTAGGTAGGGAGTGATTCTAGATGTTAGTGGTAATGAAGGAGTGTGGAGCAAAGAAATAACCTTATTAAAGTACTAGTACATCCTTTTGATTCTGGTTGTTCATAAGCCATGAACGATATTGGTACAATTCCAGTGGCATTAAAATCCTCGCCTAACTTCTGTAGGCTGTTCCATTCATCTGACAATTAATTTCTCTCACTTGAAGGTGAGCAGTATTTTGCAGAATCAGTGGATCAGTTCTGTATCTGAAAGTCAAGATACCTGATACAGTCAGTACTATGAGCCAGTGTATGTTTGTTGTGCTTCAGTATTTCATTTGCCGTAAAGAAAAAGCCCTAAACCCACTGGATTTTAATAAGTGAAAAGCTATCTGTAAATGTCAACTATTACAATTTACCTGTGCAAGCAACTGCTGAAAATCTCTATGAATCACGCTGGAAATCGGTTTCCAACTCCTTTTGCTGCCTACCTATATCCTCCCACATTCAGCTGAAATTAGAAAAGTTATTATTCATGTTCCCTTTGTTAGGTGCTGTTGCTACTGCATATTTACTTTAACAGTGGCTTTACTTCAGCTGAAGATAAAGCAACTCCCTTTTGCATTGCCTGCAGAGCAGCTCACTGATGCTTTTGGATTGCAATGTTGTGTTGTATAAATGCTATTTATGTAAATGCTTTCCTCAAAAAACTCCTCCTTCATGGTAATATAATAAACATGATTAATCAAAAATCTTTCCTTATGAACTGAGCCTCTTATTCTATTAGAAGTGAATCTGTTAAGACAAGCATGGCCAAAAACCCTCTAATGTGACAAAAATCTCTGGAAGAAAAGTCTCCTTTGTGCCAAAGTAATTCTAAAATAGCGTGCTAATTATCTGGAATTGATCTACATTATTTTTAACAGTACTGTCTGAAACTGCCTTCATTTAAGTAGAACACTTCTGTTGTTATCTCAGGAGTGATACATAGCCTTTAATTGTCATCTGGCAAAGAGTGGCATTTGCCCTTTGAGACAGTGAAAGCACTTGACCCTGCTTTGAAAGCAGCCTTACTGATCTGGCAAGTGGCCACAGCACCTTCCTTAAGGTGCTGCAGAGGAGAGCAGTGAGGCCTGTCACAAGCAGCCTGAAAGGTCCTTCTAGAAAAGCAAAGATCTGTGTAATTACTCCACTGCTGAATCAGTGTGCACAGCAAAAGCCACATTAAAATTAAATCACTTGGTTCACATTACTTCCTGCACTGCTCATTATCTAACGCAGTGTCAGAACGGAAGACCAACAAAACAAAGATGTCCCTAAGTTAGTAGGATGCATGTAAAGCTGTTCTATAAAAGGGTCTCTCTTCTTCTGGAGAGGATTTAGGAAAGAAGGATTATTCTCAAGAGTTAACTTTTGGATATGGCTGTCCTCTTCCAAGGTCCCTTGACATTTTCAGTTCTCTGGAATGTCAGCATGGAGGCAAGGTGTCACTGTCACATGTTACCTAGAAGCCAAGTAGAAGCTGGCTGTAAACAGACCCAGAAATCATGCAGAGAGAGAAAGAAGGAGATTTATTTGCTCTCTTTGGTTAGGGAAGCCATGGGTTTTGTCCTTGCCATGAGGACTGCAATAGTTCAGTCTTGTATGTGGCCCTGAGAAGAGCTGACACTTGGCTCTTGGAAATATGTTGTTGAGGAAGGCTCATCAGTGGCCAGCTCACTTTCTTGCATGTACTCCTCAAAGTTCCAGGAAAGGAACACTTGCAGCATATTACTTCTTAGGGTTTCTTGAGCTCTGAAATACCTCTGGACCTTGTAACATGACCCAATGTCTTATTTCCCTGTCTTATGTCTAGGCTAGGATATAAGTGCCCTGCTGGGAACTGGAAATAGCCTTAGTGCTAGGTACTCTATTAGAGGTGCTGTTTACAGGCCATTTAGGATATCTGAGAGTGATTACATGCATTACCTTCTTACATTAATAAATATAATACCCTACTCCCCATTCTCTTCTACTGTCATCAGATAGCATGAATTGCTGTGCTGATAAAAAGTGCAAAGGGCTGGGTTTTTTACCTTTTAATCCATTTCTCTCACAGAGAACCTTCTATAGTGTTGGTGACTTAACACTGAAATCGCAAGTTTAGAAGTGTCTTTCGATCATACGCTGAGAATGCTTTGTTTCAGCACTGAGACAAGTTAATCATTTGAACTTGCACTGCTGAGTGCTGTACGGGAAGCTGAATGAGTTCACATGCGTTTGAGAAACCACTGTAATAAACAACTCCCAGATCTGGTCAAAATATTCTCACTCCTGTCTACTGGTGGCATTAAAGGCCTTCCCCTCTTCACCCATCCAAAAGAGAGGAACTTCAGGGAAAATTTTTTCTTGAAAAACCTACTGTTAGATTTTGCCAGTTTTTTTGGAAGTACAGCTCTACTGTGCACTACGATGTATAAAAAAATCACTGTATTGCTAATTGTAAGTTACAGTAAGAGCAATTAAGTCATCTGTGCATGACCTATAAAGAAATTAGGCATAAATGAAGAGCCTGTGTGTGAACATTTCCAGCTTCTGCGCTCTTTGAATTTTGCATCCAAATTTTGCAGCCTGGGCTTCTCTCCAAGTTTGACAAATGTTAATTAAAAAAAGAAGGAGTTGGTTGATGCTGTGCTGCCGCGCTGGCCGCGTGCCCGCGCGGGGCTGTCAATGCTGCAGTGTGTCCCACAAGGCAGCTGCGCGTGCATGCGCACAGGCCTGCGCGCCGCCGGCCTCTCCCGGGGCTGGAACCAGCAGCACAGCAACATGCCTGTGAGAGCCCTGGCCTACTTCCTGCAGCCTCACTGCTTTCCATTTGCTTGTGGATGGATTCCTCTTGTAGGAAATGGTTGGGTGATACCTGGCAAAGGCGTGAAATAACTCTCAGGAAAAGTTAATCAGTACTGGTGAGGTCAAAGTAAACAGAGGGTATGATCACTGGCTTTTCTGCATGAATACTACTCATAGGTAGGGACTTTCCGTGGAAGGCTTGGAGATAGCAAAGGTTATTTTCATCTGCCATTTCCTCCTTTCGATGTATTGTTTCATTCAGCGAATGCCATTACCAGGGCTTTCTCATGTATTAGCTAATACTTAGCTATTGCTCCGGGGCTTGGTGTTGCTGGAAATGTCTGTCTTTCTGCCTCCTAGTAACAGCCCTACCATTTCGCAATTATTCCCACGCAACACTGGAATGAGCAGGGTTGAGAGCTTTTTAATGAGAGTAAGTAAGGATTTGAATAATGCTAGTCTTTCACTTACTGCCTAATTTTACTTTGTTCTTTTTCACTCCTGGTCTTAGTAATTAGGAGTGGCTCTATCTCAGTATTCCATCCCAGAAGTAGCTGAGATCCTCACATGCCTTAGCTGCCTGTTGTAAAAATCAACAAAGGTGAATATTTTAAGGTCAGAAGGACAGAATAATGATTTCTAATAATATTCCTCTTGATAATTCACTAATTGCAATTGTTCATCCAAAAATATTTTCCTGTTTCTGTGTTTTTCAAAGGATGACAATACTTCAAACAACACCTTAGTGTTATTTTATAGTAACACAAAGAATTAAACTGTGGAGTGTAGGCATCTCCTGTACAGAAAGTTTCCCATCCTTCCTCTAGTTTTAGGGTGGAAGTTTCTCATTGTATCTTCATAGGGGGGCTCTTGTAAGGTTTTAGAGAGTTCTTATCGTTCTTCAGCACGGCTTGTCCATGAGCATTTTACCTCCTTTCAAAGAATCTGTTTGGGAAAGAATACATGCCAGTAGTCGGACCAAACGGGACAGGCTGTTTGTGAAATTTTCCTGGAAACTAGTGCCAAAAAAATGGTGCAGAAGGTTTCAAAAGGTTTGACAGCATCTGTTGAACATTGTTTTCTTTGTTACAGGAGGTACACAAGTTCCTGGTATGATGGCAGGAAGGATTTTTGCTGAGTTTATCAAATGCTGTCTAACAACAGTAAAAACAATGAAAACTCTGTGATCTTAAAAGTGTCACTCATTAATTTTGTACTAATTTTTCCAGCAGGCATTTCATTACAGACTTCTGTAGAGTGCCTGTAAACTCAAGTAAAACATTCTTGAAGATTCTCATCGTGTTCAGCTATATAATATTGACAATGAAGAATAAAAAATACTGTTCTGAGAAGACTTTTCCTGGGACAGAAGAATATACTCTAGGTGTGGCTAGGTGTGGCAAGGTGTGGCAGGTTTGGAGGTTTTTTCTGTATAGTAGTAGTCCAGTATACTGACTTTCTGTTTGAATAAGAACATACCTGTTAGTATGTTTGGATTTGTGAGAACTCTTATCAAAAGAAGGAATTGCAGGTAACTGTGTTAGAGAAGATAAACAACTGAATGTCAGTTCTGTTTGCTCTCAGTTGTGAACAGGATTGATACACAGGTAACAAATTCATATGGATGGAATGAAAGAGGTTCCTTTAAAAAGCTCTTCCATACTATCTTGGCTTAAATGTAGAAAACATGCTTTCACTTAGTTATATTCCGTTTGTTGCTTCTAGTTAATCTTCATCCCTCTGAAGTGCACAGAGTACTACTCTCTGATGATGTTTCCCTCCAAATAATTGGAAGTTTGACAACATGACCTGAATACAACGGATGTGGTCAGTCTATCTGCTGAGCTGGGTGGAACTGACTTGGTGTGTCTCTGTAGAGTGCCACCTGTGAGCAGGCACTGCCAACACTGCTCCAGTGTGGGTGTTAGGAAATGAGAAGCAGGAAGCTGGTCCCACTTCCTGTCAGAGAAACCTCAGCTTCTACAGTGCTTAAGAAAACCCTGTGGGAGACCGTAGAAGGCTGGGCAGACTGAATTTGTTAGTACAGCTATGTACAGAGGGAAGGTGAACACCATGGTGTTTGTCACCCTTCTGCTAAAAGCAGCTAATCAAAACTCAGCATCCCATTGATTGCTCTAATCAGGGGGAAGAGAAAGTGGTGAAGAAGCCAGGTGGTAACTTTTGTGCCTAGAATGAATCAAACAGCAGAATATAAAACACAGAACCTGCTCACAAATTCAAGTATTCTTCTTTAATTGATCTGTTGACTAGTTTCTGGGGTCAGACTAAACATTCTGAGTAAGGATTGGCTTTCCTACCTTTTTCCTACCTGAAAAACCTGTGTTTTTCAGATCTTTACCACCTCTCTCTTCTCTATATGCAATAACCTTTATGCATGAAGCCTCAGAATTTTGGATGGATCACTTATCTCTGTCTGGAGGACAGACATTTTTATGTTGCACCTTTCAAAACCATCTGCTTCTGGAAAAAAACTTCCTTTTTATCTGCACCATGAAGAGTTGTGTTGATACCCAGAGTTTCAAAGCAGTTTAACTTGACCTTTACCAGCATAAGGTTTGGCTAGGAGGAGAGAACCTTTTATTTGTGAAAAAAAGTTGTTCTGTCCAGTGGTGGAAAAAAAGAAGAAATGGAAGAAGACATGGCAGACAATGTATCTTCTAGAAAGCTGTAATATTCCCTGCAGAACCCAGATTTTTATCCTGTGCCTACATATTGTGAGGTGTCCCTGAACACCTGAATTCACCATTCCTGATTTTATCAGAGTGACCCCAGCATAAAGCTTCAAGAATATAGCAATGAGCAAGACCCGTGGCACACAGAAAGATCTTTCAGTGCCCAACAGTAACTAAGCCTGCATTTAAGATGAAACATGTCATTTATTTTTTAGTGAGTTGGAATACAAAATACCAGTTTATCAGTGTGAGAGACCTTCTGATAAGCAGCAGATAAAGATTCACTGTGATGCAGAAAATGCAGTAACAGTAAAGGGTTATGAAGTCTTTTTATGACAATCCACCCGATATTTCATCCTAGAAAATGCTGATAGCGCCTTTTCACTGTGTCTTAAGTGTGCCAGCTCCATTATACAGATCCCAATCTTTAAACCATGCTTTGGCAAATGTATCCTTTGTGGCACTTGTGTGATCAGTTATGCTTTACTCAGTGCCATGATTGTTTACAACACATCACAGTCTTCCACTTCGTGAAGACACATTTATTATAGACAATGGTGCCAGTGCTGATCTGTTCTTATTGGCCATTTCAAAACAAAAGCCAGACAAAAAGGCATCTGTTTTCAGTGGCTGGTCAGGTTAGTACTGGAAGTCTCTTCTTGGTGCTTTTCACCCTGTGTTGGAATACAGCTGCCAGGGCTCAGGGGCCCCTTTCACGGAGGACCACCTCCCTAGAACTGCTGTGGACTCAGGCTAATTCTAGCACTGACCTGCCTTTCACAAGCTGTTCAGGCAAATCTTCACACTGAGTCATTAGAGCCCTACAAATGGTTTATAAAGTTAAAACATCCAAGAGTGTCAAAATGAGTCATATTTTTCAAGTGACAATTGCTATTTTGAGTGACTGTTTTGCATTACACTTACCAGGACATGCAGGAAACCACAGTGTTTAAGCTTTCCTGCTGCTCGTGGTTCCTAGCACGTGACCAGCCAGGGAAGTTATATCACTGAGACACACCTTGCTCTTACCCAGAAATCATACTCCCAGCCATACATGTCACCCTATCAGGAGGGAGTGACTCTGGGTTTCTACAAAAAGTTGTTTCAGGCAAAGAATGGCATTGCCTTCAGTGGCCAGCCTGACTTGCAGACTGTACACTCTCTGCCTTGGAGAGAGCTGAAAATGCAACTGAGACCCTACAAGTATCTGCAACAGTACCAGCGTGCAGAGGGAAGAAAGTCCAAGTTAAGGATGTGATAGTAGTGACCATTCCCATGGATTACAGACTTGGAAGACAACAGCTGCTGAACGCAGAGAAACAATTGGACATGCCCATGCAGAGAAACAATCCCAAAATAGAAATGGTAAGGCTGCAACACGGGAAAAGTCATCAGTAGGTGGAGGAGCATGTTTCTATGATGCAGAGGGGCAGAAGGGAGCTGCTTTTGCAGAGAAAGCCAGCAAGGAAGCAAAAAAGGACTGGAATGAGCATGTTTGCTATGAGAGTGAACAGTGAGAGAAAAGCACACAATAGGAAAAAAGTGCAGCTCATTGAAAGAGGTAAAAACGAGGTATTGCGGGTCGGGAGATCAGACTCATAAGAAATTGAAGTTCTCTACAGCCTTAACATGAGCTAACACAAGTCATGGGACATTCCCACCAGCCTATGCATACAGACAAACACCCCAAACAAACAAACATGTTTACCACAGCTACCTTTGGTGTCCAAAAGCCACAAGAAGAAATGAAATAAGGAGAGGAGAAAAAACAGGGGGGAGTTAAAAGGTTAGGTGAGGACAAGAGTCTAAGCCACTTCAGAAACAGAAACACAAGCAAAGGAAATTCTAAACGGAAGAAGAGGAAGGGGGGAGGAGTAGGAAGGCAGAGACCAGTGAGCTGAGTATGCGGGAATAGTGCTGGTTTCCACATAAACCTCCTTTGTTAGTAGCTCTTCCAGTCCTGGTCTCTGAATAGCTGGAGCAGTTCCCACTGTTCTGCAGGGAGATACTGCATTATTTGCTGCAGCCACAATGAAACAGTTAAGCGCAGTGTAAACTCTTGAAGTTGTACAAGCAAAGCCCTACTTGTAACAGTTACAAGCCTTGTTTGGCTACAGCCTTGAAGGAGAAAGGAGGAAAAATTTCTTAAGTAACCCCTTCCAAGGCACTGTTTTCCCTCTTGCTTTTTTTTTTCTTTCTCTTTGGAGATGAGCTACATTTAACTGCTTCTAATTGGTAGATAACAGGATTTAATTACTTAATGTTGCGTGTTTGGTATAATTTTCACAAGTAATAGGGAAATTTCAAACAAAACTAAAACTGTTTTACTGTTTTTTTCAGTTGACCAGTGGTACCTCCAGTGGAGTTCCTGTTGAACACTTCCCTTTTTTTCCTGCTTGCAAGTTCAAATTTGGTGTCAAAGGGCAGAAGCCACAACTATCACTTCAGGCAGGTTTCAAGACAGTTATAGTTAAATAAAACTTAGTTGAAAAAAGCATCTGTTGGAGACCTGCTCCTTGAGGGGATCCATAAGCTAAATTTAAAGTTGCCTCATGTAACTCAGAAAATTAATTTCATCCTTGTTTCTTCTTTGTCCCTACTCCAAACTGAAGACTTGTGATGACAAGCTGGTTGAAAATACTTATGTGTAACCAAATTCAGGTGGAAAAATGTCCACATGAGGAGGCCAAAATGCTGTACAAACCACTAGCAGAGTTCCAGCTAGGGTTCAGCTGGAGTGCTGCCTGTATCCCTGGCATCCTGCCCCAGAGCCACAGACCAACCATATGTCTGTGTGCCCTGGGCCTGGGCCAGTTTGCCTGGGAAGACTCCTGGCTCCATAGAGATCCACCAAGCTGGAGATGGCAGTGCCTCGTGGACTGCCTACACTGGCTCTGAAAGCCTCGGCAGCCCCAGCTCCGAGAGCCAGTCAGCTGTACAGGCAGGCGTTGGGATGAAGCCTGTCCGGAGATGGAGCATTCTGCCAGACAGTTACAGTGGGAAAAAGCAAACATATGGCCCTGGGACTCCAGCTTTCCTGCTGGGATAAGCTGAGCTAATGAGAAGCTGCTGTGGGTGTGTTCAGCTGCCCATGTTGTTTCCTCATCTGCATGTTTCTATCACTTCCTGCACTTCCCTGCACAGCAGTGTGATGACCAGGAACAGCTCACAGATCAGGCTGAAAACTCACCTGGTAGGAGCCCCCTCTGCCCACCCACCCCATGCAGTCAGCTCAACAGCCCCTTGAGAAGACAAAGAATGGGAAACAGAGGGAAAGAAGGCAATGGGGAATTTTCTGTTGGCAATGCACAAGCAGCTTGCACTGGTGGTCTAGCTGCCGCCTGCAATGCCAGTCTGTGATTCTCCATTAGCCATTATTGGGTCCTACCAATACTGAAGAGTTTCACCATGCAGGCAGGCAAACAGTACATAATAGCTAAAACTAAAATACTCTGCTGATTATTCCAGTACTTAGTTTTTCTTATATTTGAATTTTTTCTTGAGAGGTTCTGTCAGAGAAATGATTGAATGATCCTACCTCCACCTCACAAAAGCTTTTAGTTTCAAGACAGAATAGATTCCTTGCTGGCCACTTCCCTCTGGATTCTCATGAATATTATTTTGAAAGACCTTCATGGCTGAACGAAATATTGGGAAAAAGAATGGCAGAATGCCAGTCACTTTATCTCATACTATAATAATAATAAAGATCTTGTATAATATTATTACCCTTTTATACTCATTTTGGCCTTTTCCCTGTTGTCTTGGAACATCTCCTTTGTCATTCATTGATTTTATTCTTAACAATAGCATTGCACTGAAGCACAGGGTAGGCTGAGGCTCATGCACATAACCATAGAAGAAGTCAGAGCAATCACATTCACCCACGGTGCTTTTCAGTGTAATGTCTGTTGTCTTCAGTGCAAGTTGCACCTCCTCTCTCTCTCCATTGTGGGCTCTAATATATGCAGAAAACAGGAGCTCAGGGAGTCTGAGCTAAAATAGACTGGAGGCTGAGGACCCAAGAAAGTAAGAACTATTGCATATATTTGCCCTTGTCCCCAGGCACCCACATCTGGGCACTGTCATTACAGACACATGGGGCCAAACTGCTTTTAGGGCAGACCCAGTACAGCCAGTTCATATATTCTATAGCACCTGAATTTGCTATAATTAAACCCCAAATCCCACGGAGTTCTTGCCATTGACTGAAGCTTTGTGGTTAGCAAAATATACATCATCACAAATCATGTTGCACACTCACTGGGGAAGCATTCCTCAGTCAGTTCTGTTTCCCTGTTCAAACAGTTTCATGTGCTACTCATAATGCTCTGTAGAAATGGCATACATGACATTACATGCACATTAAAAGTCTCTAAAAAAAATTAAACACTTGCTAGTCTTGTGGGGACATTGTGCTGAAAGTGGTGTATCCATCAAAAGAAAACCAATTCCATTTCATGCAAGCTTATCAAAAAACCATACACAATATGCAACCATTTCACAGCTGCCAAAAGAGATCAGTCTAATTTCTTTTTTTAGCTGGAAGGGGAAATTTAACCAGGCAAAGCTGTTGGAAGCCAAGAAGACTATTAAAAAAAAAAAACAAAAAAGAAAGTAGAAACCATCCACAATTTCATCCAAAGGCAGAAGAGTTTGTCAGTGAAATCAAGCACTTGGCTGAGTGACATAGTTGTGACATTAATGTGGCTACAAGTGAGGCATGTGAGTTAGTGAATTTGTTGGTGGACTGTCTGTAATCCTGAGAACTAAACCTGGAGAAAACATTTTGTGCAGTTCAGTTTCTGGTATTTCTCTGTCCTTATCTCTCCCATCCTCCCTCCTCTCTATCCTCTTCTTGTCCCTCTCCCGTACAACAACTGGTTGCATGCTAACAATATTTTTCTTTGTGTCTCTGCAAATACCATTAGATCCAAGCATGTCTCATGGAATTTGAGGCTATCATCTGTTCACATGTACTGGGTAGTCAGCAACTTCCACAAGACAACCATTCTCCTCACCCAGGTTTCATTTGCTTAAAAACATCTCAGGAATTCTTATGAATTATTTAAGTGTTTTAAATTAGCATCAAGAGAAGCCCTCCCGCTTGCCTCCCCAGTTGCAGCCAACCTGAATTTGGGTGCATTAAGAATAAAATCAGTGAATGCCAACCTGCATGCCATTAGAAACCATTCAGGCCAAAGAGAGGCCAGATGGTAAAATAACTTGCAAAAAATGACTACTGAAAAAAAAAGAGACTGTGTGTAGAGTGGCTGGATTATCCTGCCCAGTTGGAGACTGAGAGCTGCTGAACCAAGATAGAAGGAGGACAAGGCTGAGAGTGTTGGGATTGTCCAGCCTAGAGAAAAGAAGGCTCCAGGGAGCCCTTAGAGCAGCCTCCCAGTACCTAAAGGGACCTGCAAGAGAGCTGGAGAGGGACTTTTCACAAGGGCAGGTAGTGATAAGACAAAGGGGAATGGCTTTAAACTGAACACGAGATTTACATTAGATGGTAGGAAGAAATTACTATCTGTTAGGGTGGTGAGACACTGGCACAGGCTGCCCGGAGAAGCTGTGGATGCCCCATCCCTGGAAGTGTTGAAGGCCAGGTTGGATGGGATTTTGAGTAATGTGGTCTAGTGGAAGCTGTTCATGCGTGTGGCAGGGGTGTGGTGGGAACTGGAACTAGACGATCTTTAAGGTCATTTCTAACCCAAACCATTCTATGATTCTAAGGACTGCACAGTCCTTGCCTGGGCTCCGCTAGGAAGCTGAGTGAAGAGAGCATGGACTCCTCCTGGGGATGGCATGTGAGCTGTCACACAAAAGATGGTTCCAGAGATATACCTAGGAATCAAAACTTTTCTGTTCTCTGGGAGAGGGCAGCTAATGACTTACTCCTGGAATAAGTGGTCCATGTCCAGCGGTGGATCCCCATGCAAGTAGCCCTTATAGACACTATGGGAATATGCTTACATTTTTCTGTGTTTGTGGTGCAGTCACTCTTCAGGCCCTTGTGGTTTCCAGTCACTTAATTATCCTCTTGGGACCTCAGTTACTGCCTCTGAGTGGGCCAATATGTCTCCATCTAGGTACTCCTCAGATGAAAGCACTGGTATTATAATTACTACAATACCATCGTGCTGCAAATGGACTGCCCATGCTTGGTTACCTACCACAGATTTAATGCATGGGCATAACAGTCTTCTCTTTGTGTTTTCAGAGTCTGGCTCTTCAAAGGAAGACCTTTTGTTTCTATCCAGGATGATAAATGGGTTTTAGCTTTATTTTCTCAGAGGGAAGCTTATGTGATTGTACTGTCTGTCATCTGTCTACACCGATAAGTTTTTAACTGCCACAGCTAATTATAATTATTTCCAAAGAAAAAAACTGCCAGAGGCAGACATCTCCGTGATGATTATATTTCTATGTATTTTGTGAAAGACAGAAGCAGACTGGGTTGGGGCTAAGGAGGAGGAGGGAGAGGACAAAGCACAAGACCACACTGAGAGTGTGCCGTGTCAAGGAAGTCTGGGAGGCCTCAGCTGATCCTCAGCCCATCCTAGCTGAAGGCAGGCAGCCAGCCAGTCTGCAGCCCTGGAGAGTCAGTGGGCATGGCTGTCTACCCAGGCATCTCACAAAACGTACTCTTCTTGCTCATGGGTGTGATTTCATAGGGGACATCACTGTGGCGGCGACTGCTGCACAGAGGGGGAACACGCACACCCCTTCTTTCTGCTGGCTGTGATGCAGGGATCTTCTTGTGTTGATGCACTGTGTTGCCCTGGGCCCATACCTGCAGGCTGCAGAACCTACCCGGTGGCTGGGCTGGGCTGGGCTGGTAAGTGCCCCCAGGCAGGACAGACGGGCAAAGTGCAAGGCACGGTCAGCATATGCTCCGTGCTGCGACTAATTGAACATAATGGGTGCACTGCCAACAAAGACTCGTGGTGTGGGGGACAGTGTGTTCTCTGTGCTCACAGACCTGCCAGCCACTAATGAAAGCTGCTAAGGCCAGCTTTGTAAACGCATTTAGGTGACTGAGCCAGATATTTGAAGACAGGTAGAACCTAATTCTCTCTGACATCAAAGGGACTCTGACTTGCACTGTATGGGAAGTCATGTCTTTAAACAGCTTAAAAGCTATGAACATTTCTCCTTAAATATTTTAGAAGAATTGACCCTCTTTCATCTTGTCTGAAATGAGAAGTTTCTAGAACCCTTGAGAACCAAGTAACTTAGCTGAACCATTCCCTGGAATGATGCATACTGCTTCACCATTACAGGACATTCTTGGAAGGAGCAAAATGCCTAAGGTGAAAGCAGATCACCATCTTCAGTGCCTAGCTGCCATGACATGTAATTCCTTTTGGCTTGTCAATAACCTGATCCAGTTCTCCAGGTCTCACGTAAGTGGAGGGCAGCTGCAGGTAACCCCTGGGTTGCTCTACCCAGCTGTCTCAGCTGTGGCCTGCAGCGGGTGTTCAGTGACCTGGAACACAAATCTGTGTTCAGAAGCCCTCATGGCAGGAGAGTTTCACAGGCTGGAGTTTCACACCCCCCATTAAGTCACTAATGTCACTAAGTTGCCTGATGAATCCCAGCAGCTACAGACAAAGGTGAAGAAAGGAAATGCAAAAAAATGCATTCAAATCCACAACACGAGTAGAAAGAGAGTAAGCGAAGAAGGGGAGGGTGGGAGCATGAAAGAAGCACTGTTTCCCTAAAATAGTTTGTTTTGAAATGGAGTACAAATGGCTGCATTTTAGCCCTACCAAACAGCTGTGAAAGGTTAACATTTCTTCACAGCATTGCTTTATTTTTGCCTTGGTCTTCAGCAACTGTTACTCAAAGTTAATTCAGGCTTTGGCCCTTGGGAACTTATTTAATGTGCTAGTGCTTAGAAGTCCATTAATATTTATAAATGTCACTTGAATTCCATTTTTACCTTCTTGCCCAGGCAGGAGCACACTTAAAAAGAAAAAATTGTTGCTTTTCGTTTCCCTATTTTAAAATTTTTCCTCTATGTTTTTGTTGGTTTGGCTTTTGGGGTTTTTTTTAGAACTGTAGTAAGTTCAGGGTTGAGCCTGTTCTAAAAATGTCATATTCTATAGAGCTGTGATATATAGTTTTGCTAGCCTGACTATGCCCCCAAGAAAGGCCTGAGAGTTGGATGTTAGGCCTGGAAAAATGGAGATGGTGTCTATTCTCAGCTCTGCCACTGGCTAATTATGCAACCTTAGTCAGTTCATTTAACCTCGGCATGCTTAGGTTTCCAGATCAGAAGCGAAAGGGATAAAAGGCTCCTCTGTGAATCCTTTGTGGTGCCTGAGGGAGAACAAGGCATTACCCATCACGTTGCTGCCCTGTGAGCTCTGGGTGTGGGTGGTTTCTGTGTTAGGACAGGGTACCTGTGGTGAGTGAGTTCAGGAACACAGATGGAGGCCTGGCCACTGCATTTCTTGCCAAGGGAGACAGCCCTCACAGTCGGTTTGACAAATCACAGCTACAGACACCCCTTGCTTTAGGCACTCAGGCTTTTATGTCACTCTTCAGCAGTTCCCTGCCAGCCACAGCAGTCACTGCCTCCTGTACATTGGCTTTTGTGTGTGATTCATGCCTGTCACAGCTTCACTTACTGACCCCAGAGAGTGATCAATGGCACTCCAAAGAGCTGTAAACCAGTATAAAATGGCAGATTGGTTCCTAGTAGTGGTAATAAAAGAAATCGCCTAATTTAAAGACCAGAAGTGTGCCTTGGAAGTTATAAATGAGAGACTCAGGCAGTTTTCAAAATATATCACCTCTCACTTTTGGAGCACTTGGACTTAAAACACAAGTCAGCATTGGGGATGTGCTTTTCACAGCTGTTGAGCTGTTTCTCTATGAGCTTTTACAGCATGCATGGGTGAAGAGAGACACTGCTGGGTGAAACAAATGATGTTAGAAAGTGGTTAAAAGCATGCAGCTCTTGTATTACAGCAGGGTTTGCTCTGCGTTCCTGGTTCGGAACGGAAAGCAGAGTTGCACAACCTTTGTTTCAGTGGGCATCTGAACTGTCTTGTGCTGCACAATCCTGCTGCCCAAACCCATCAGCAAGTGGAGGAATTGCAGACATTTCTCAGCAGCAGAAGGCAGAGCATTACAAGACAAAGTATTTCAGGTGCACATCTCGCTGGATGGCACAGCAACCTCCAACACAATCAGGGAAACTGCATACAAAGAATTATCTCTGAGGGATTTGGGAGACCCAGCTCAGAAGTACAGGAGGCAGCAGCACCTGAGAGAGTAGTGCTCTCCCACGCGAGGCTCCTGGCTGTATGAAATTTCCCATGCGCGCTGTTTTGCTTCTAGGCCATCGTGGGTGTGCTACGTGTTACCTTAGCAACAGGGACAAGTGCGTGCTGCAGCTGTAGCCGTCTCCTCTTTGCAGCAGGAGAGCATCCCCAGTTTTCTTACAGAAAACACTGTGCAGCTCCCCACAAAGGGGACCCCAGTGCTTGTGGCTATCAATGTACTGGCATGCAGGGTACACATACAGATATGAGCTATGGCTGACGCAGACATGTCTTCCCTGCTACCCTCTGCTCCAGCTCATCTCTTCTGGCTTTCAGAGAACATCATCTGAGTCAGTCTGGCAGAAGCAGGATCAGCAGCTTGTGCCAGCCCCCTCCATCGTTTCTGGAGTCAGATGGCTCCCACAGCTCAAGGCTTTTTACTAAGCTTGAATGCCGGAGGATGTCTGAGTGCTTTATGAATATCTGGAGGAAACAAACGCGGCAGTCAAGGCATCGGTACCCATTAATCACTGAGGGAGGGCTGGGGGAGAATTTAAGAGAATAGTGACTCAGGAAGCAGGGGAGTGTATGTGGGGTAGAACTACCCAAGCCAATATAAATGTTGCAAAACCCCATAAATGCACTATACCCATGAGACACATAAAACCTATGGAAATTGTTTCTCATGGAATTTTGATTCTCCCTTGGCTTTCGTTCTCTGTTGAACTTCGGGACTTGTAACAACATTATAAATACATACATATCTATAAACGTACATAAATGTGTGTTCTCCAAATACATTTAACAATCCTTTTTTTAATGCTTCACCAACACATATGTTTGAGAACAGAGTATGCATAGATTCAAAATTTTAAGACAATTCTACGTTAGAAGTTCTAAAGAGGGCTATTCCTGGAGAAAAAAAAAAAGAGAGAAACAAACTTGTTGAAACATTTGCTGAAATAGTCAAATGTATGTATTACTGCAGACGTAGGAAAAGGGAGCATTTATCCTCGCTTTCAAATGAAGTGCAACAACTGATCGCTTATAAATTCTTCAGTGTTTTAGCACTTAGTGCATATTACTGCAGCCAAGAGCAGACGTGCCCCTGGCAGGGCCGGTTTTCCACAGGCTTTTAGTAACCAGGAGGATGCCCTCAGTTCCCGGCGTCAGCTGACTGAGGGGAAGGGACGAGGGAAACGAAAGCGCTCCCTCTGTCCCCTCTCGCCCCCGCCGGGCCGCGGCCCTGCCCATCCCAACGGGGTTTTTACCCTTAAAAAAATCAAGAGCTTTCGAAATCAATAAAGCGGTGGAGGAGTCACTCTGTCAAAGCTTCCCCTTTTATTGGAGCCGGCACCTTCCTCCCCTGGCAGCCATTTTATCCGGCCCCGAACGCGACCCTCTCCGCAGTGCGTGCGGGGAAGCGCGAACCACAACACTGCGACCCCGGAGCTCGGGCGGGCGTAGAACATATATCCTACTAATTACTTTAAAAAGATCCAAAACGCCACCAAAAACAAGCCTTATCGCAGCGCATCCCGCGGGCTGCTGCGGCGTCCGGGGGGGAGCGGGGCTGTCCGTGAAGCCGGGCCCGCCTCGCGCACCGCCCCCGCGCCAGCAGCCGCAGCCAATCAGCGGCGGGAGCGCCCCCTCCTCCTCCGCCGCCCGCCCGCTGCAGCGCCGCTCGAGCTGTCGTTGCGCCCGGCAGCGCCGCCGCCGCTCCGCCATGTGGCTGCTGGCCGCCTCCGTGCTGCTCGGCGCCCTGCGCGCAGGTGAGTGCCCGCCGCAGCCCCGCTCCCGCCCTCC
This sequence comes from Falcunculus frontatus, assembly GCA_013398115.1. NCBI lineage: Eukaryota > Metazoa > Chordata > Aves > Passeriformes > Falcunculus > Falcunculus frontatus. The sequence goes on along the minus strand of VZRV01006488.1, from coordinate 374,724 downwards.
TGCCTTCTCTCCCCTTCCCTCCTCGTCCTGACTCTTCCGGCTGCGGCCGCGGCGATCGCCCCGAGGCGCCTCCCGTGCGCTCCCGTCTCCTACGGGTCCCGGCGCGGGTGCCCCGGCGGTGTCTCCGGTGGGTCCCCTGGGGTGCGAGGTGGGTGCGAGGGAAGGGCTGAGCCCCCCCCCCCGAGCCGCGGGGTGGGTGGCGGTGGCGGCGGGTGGGGGCCAGTCCCGTGGCCAGCGGGGCGGAGCGGCCGCCGCCCGTCCTGCCGCCACTCGGCGCGGGAACTCCCGGCTGTTCCTGCTGGCAGCAGGCGCGTGTGGGACTGCGGGTGCGTAGCGGTAGATCGCCATCATTTGGGAAGGAGCGGGGACGCAGACATACACACAGACACTGTCGTGGTTTGACAGCGGCCCAACGCCAGGCACCCACGAGAGCCGCTCGCTCACCCTCCCCTGCCACAGCTGGGCAGAGGAGGGAAAAGGAAATAAAAAT
>VZRV01006488.1:241507-373915 GCA_013398115.1 Falcunculus frontatus | reverse complement strand
GCATCCCCCGTGGATCCCCATGGGCTGCAGGGGGACAGCTGCTTCACCATAGTCATCACCACAGCCTGCAGAGGAACCTCGGCTCCAGTGCCTGGAGCACCTCCTCTCCCTCCTTCTTCACTGACCTTGGTGTCTCCATGTTGTTTTCCCTCACATGTTCTCACCTCCTCCTCTTCTCTGACTAGAATCCAAAATCTTGTAATTTTGTTTCGATTTTCTTCTTAAATATGTCATCACAGAGGGGTTATCAGCCTCTCTCATTGGCCCAGTTTTGGCCGGTAGCATGTCCATCTTCAGAGCCATCAGCCATTGGCTCTGCTGGACATGGTGGAAGCTTCCGGCAGCTTCCTCACAGGAGCCATCTTCGTGGCCCCCCTGCTACCTAAAACCAGGCTGTGCCAAACCAATGCACACAAAAAACACTCGCTGTCATCTAGCCCCCGCCACCACTGCTCCCCACATCCTCCCGGGGCTGGTGGTGGGCTGCTCCCTGCAGAAGTTGTGGGGGGGAGAGGAGGGACAGTGTGCCCAGAGCTTTGCTTGTTGCCTCCCTGTGCATTAGGGCAGCTCAGCTCCGTGTGCTTTCCTGAAACAGTCAAACTAGTCCCCTGCTGCACAGGGTTGACGGCGTTTCTTGACCTTTAACATTAGGGTTGTGTGCCATCGATGTGCAGTTGACATCGCACAATATTAAGCTCTTATTTCTCTGCCTTGAGAAGAAACTCAGTGCAGGGACAGATATAACAAAATTTCACTGAGGTTTGGGTGCTGTAGTATTCTGTCAGTAAGCAGCACATTGGAACTTGCGTGTTTAAAGCTAGTGTTGAAATTCCAGTCTGGGTTCCGGGGTTGGCAGTAGATTGGCTTAAATGCCAAGTTCCCCAGCATGGTTTGTGTGAGAAGGCGAGAAGGGTAGGCTCCCATCAGGTGCAGTGACCAGACTTAAACAGTTTTGTCAGCCGTGTGTGGCAGTTTTGAATTTGCACTGTGTGTGCAGCAACCTTTCTGCGGCAGCTTCGCAACTGCAAGTTCTTCAGAAGCCCCCACACTGCGCTGCTTAGTGTGAGGCTCTAAAATTGTCACCTTCATGTGACACTTGTAAGATGATAATCTGCGAGAAAGTTGGAGGCTAAGAGCCCACCCAGTAATCCACTGCTTGCAGGATTTGGTAACTCTTGGGAGAGAGTTCTATTGGCTTCCTCTTACCACTAGAAGAATTGTTGGGAAGTTGGTAGTGGAAGTACCATCTGCAGGAAGCAGTTGGGCTCCATTTAGTGGGAGAGCAGCCACACAGCCTCTTCTGTGAAAGCAGCCGGGTCGCAGAGGACAGATCCCGCAAATCCCTGTCCGTGTGCTCAGCTGGAGCTGCACCTCGTTCCTGCAGCACTTGCTGCTGGAGAAGCTCACAGGAGTGCTTCTGCTCCGGCTCCAGGTGGAACATGCTGGCTCCCATGGACTGACTGCCACCAGCAGAGCCTTGGAGTCAGGAACTGACAGCTCTGCCATTCTCTGCTAATAACAGGGAGAAAATTTCCGTCAGTTTGTTCTAAATCCTTCAAGATGGTTGGGATTTTTATTGGCTTTGGTAAATACTTGGCAGTATTTCCTTTAGTTGAAAATCAGCTTTCTTAGTGAAATGGAGCCAGTGGTGAACAAATTCTTCCTAGAAAATGTAAATGTGCTGGCTCTGAAAAAGAAGAAAAATCCCAAGTTATTATCATGATTTAGTGTGAAACAGGTGTGAAATTTATTTCACAAAGAACTGTTGAAGGTTTTAATTGTGTACATTTGGCTTTTATTAGGGCGTAGGTTGAGGTTTGTGTATAGTTTCCCTTTGTTCTACTTTTGTTGCTTTTATTAGTTTAAGAATACAACTCAGTGAGTAAACCAGAGAATACTTCTTCTTTCATTGTGAAGTGCTGTCATGCATAATATATATAGAACCAGTTTATTTTAAGCTTTTGACATTCAGTAGTAATCCAGGAAACTGTGTGAGAATATTGAAGTATTTAAAACAGGAGTGCTTTTTAAATGTGATCTGAGACTCTTGATTTTGGGGGGGTGGGGAGGGAAGAGCTACTGCAAATAGTGGCATAACTTTTTTTTTTTCCCTTTTTTTTTCTTTATCCCCTTCCCTAATTAAGTTTAATCATTAAATGCATATCATTCTGAGCTGGTTTTATACATGTGAGTACCAGTAGTTCCCCTGAAGTCTCAGTGCTTACAGTATTAGGGGGTTGTCCTGTTTTACATATCCTTTCCCATATATGCTTTATCAGTTGGATGTAGTAAAGCATTTTGAATTATTAATGTCTCTGGGACTATGGGGAGCAATTACTATTAAGAAAGCTATTAAACTTTGTTATGGTTTCATACAAACAAGGAAAAACAGAGAAAACAAAATATTCAAACTCTTCATAGCTTACAGCCAAGCTAGTTCAATTAACCTCTTTCTTACGGTTCTTGGTGTAATTTGTATACTGGTGTTACAATTTTTGCTACTCTTAAGAATAATGACTTGATCTTCATTTCTGATAAAATCTTGGCATAGGGTTTAGGTCTTTCTTGAAGCAGTGGTCAGTCAGTACTACTGTTTTAGAACTGTGGTGCAGTGTTGGAGAGAGACGGGAAAACCCAGCAGTGGTAACATAATCTTGTGAGGTGTTGATTTTTCCTTACCTGCAGTGAATGCTATTGTTAGAGACATTAGTCACGGTGATTTGTAATACAGGTTGGTCATTTTTACAAATTCTCTGTTTTCAGTTCTGTTGTGTATGCAGTCAAATACTACGTAGTAATCTTATTTAATATATGGTATTGTGTGTGCACCTTCTCCATTGGAAAGGAAAAGAGAGGGAATTTGCAAGAAATGATCTAAACCTATGGGCATTTGGCTCCACCTTCAGAGATAAGAAGGAACAAGTGACAAAGCTTTCTTGACTAAGCTGCCCTGCCTGCCTTCTCTCAGAAGTATAAAATTGAGACTGTTTTCCCTGTGTCCTTAATGAACTGTAAAGGAAGCTTTTGTGGAGCTGATGCCTGGACCTCAGTTTCTAGATACCTGTGTGATCAGCAGCAAAAAACTGAACATCAGTGGGACAGCCTATGGTTAATGTTACGTGTATGCTTTGCAGAAGCCAGGCAGTATTTCCGCACTTCAAATAGGAGAGGCATCCAAGTAAATAAATGGCAAGCCTTTTTTTTTTGTGGTTTTTTGTTTTAAATTTATGATAGGTTATGGTATCTATACATTAAATGGATGTGAGAATGGCTGAGTTTGTGTAGAGGAGTAAGCAGTATTATAATAATGCTTTTTTTCTGTCTTCTCTTGATCCCTTAAAGCATGATTCTCTTTTTGTGGTTTCACAGCAGAGTTTGTTTTGTTTTCCCAATTCACCTCTTGTAATTATTTCTTCTTTGTTCTCAAGTATTAAGAAATAATTCTGAATGTGTCAATTTTTGGTTTTCTTTTTCTTTATAGGTTCTGCCCAGCTGTCACTTGTTGGGACAGGTATTATAGAAAAAAATGACTGTAATGAAACTGTAGTTTTGCCTTGTTATGTGACTAATTTAAAGGAGAACAATGAGAATTTCATGTTTGTTACATGGAAAAAGCAAGGAGATATAATTTTTTCCTATCATGGAGGAAAAAAGGAGTTTCATATTGATCCGTCGTTTTCATCTGCAAGATTGTTATCCCAGGCGGATTTAATCAAGGGTGTGGCCTCGCTGGTGCTCAGCAGTGCACAAGCAACTGTTGGAAATTACAGCTGTGAAGTAACAGAATCGAACAGAGAAGGAGAAACAAAAATGGAACTTAGAAACAGCTCAGGTGAGTTGCCTGCTATTGTTTCAGAACCTGTTGGGAGGGAAAGCAAGCAAAATCTTAAGGGAAAGAGAAAAATAATGAACATGGCAATGTATTCCTTTAAAGTAAAAATACAAAAAATGTAGCACCTGGGCCTTCTAACTTATAAGCCAATATGGGTTATTTTGGTTTAAGTTAGAGGAGAGTGCCTCCATGGGAAAGATCTGAACGCATTTTTTCACTCTGTAATAATGTCTGAGGGTGATTTAGGTCCGGTTTAGGGAAATCTATGCTTTCCCACATCTTTTTAATTATATAGATGCTGATATATTCAGCAGTCTCATGTAATTGCATTACATATTTGTGATCATCTTCCTAATATCTTCATAATACTGAAATGTGCCCATCCATCACAATGGCTGAAGAGATCTTTTCTTGGAAGAATTGCTTCTTCCAACCTTTAACTCTACTGGAAAACTACAGGTAGAACTAATAGAAATTCTGTTTTGAGAGCTCTAAAACTCAATCTGAAGGTAGGCAGTTTTCTAGTGAGGTTGAAAATGCTACTGCTAGATGGCAACTTGCTATGGTTTTCTAGCATTAAATGTCATTGTCACAAGATGGTGTTAAAAGTAATGTTAAAATGAATGAGATTCACTAAATGAACTTCTCATCTAGAGAGCTATTTTACTTTATCTTGTCGGTCCCAGCCTACATTCTCAAGCACCTCAGCTGCTGGATAATGGGTTCTGCTGTACATGTGCTCTGTCCAGTGCTGTGCAGATGTGACAGTTTCACTGGACATAGGTGTGCCCTGTTTATCTGTTCTGCATGGGAGACTTGCCTGTGGAGAGCTGCTCAGAAGCACTGAATGTGTTGCATATGTGTAGCAGATGGAGTCTTACCCATGCACTCTAGAATTCTGTTTGGTTTTGCTATTAGTTTTCACATTTCACAATAAAATACTTGTGAAGCTCACACAGATATTGCTTGTGTCCTGCGCAGACATTTGTGTAATTCTCAGTTGGGTCTAGTTGTTGAGTTAACCATATACCCTGCAAAGCAGATGTGATCCTGAAATTGAGAGGTTCAGCCACTGTAAGTGAAGATGCTACAAAATAATTCATTTCTTAGAACACTGCAAAAACAGGGGAAGAGGTATACACAGTTTCCGTTTCCTTCATTCTCTTACAGCTTACTCAGCCTCTTTTGACTGTTTATGCCATTCAGTGTTAAGCTCCAGAAGAGGAAGCAAGCCTTGAGAATGTAGTAGAATCAAGTCCCATTTGCAAGTTTTATTTTCTCTGTGCTTATAATTTTGAAATCGGTGTAAAGACAACAAAGCAGGAAACTGATAAAATTTTTCTAATTTCATTTTCTAGTTGTCAGTTGCGGCGACGAAACACCAGAGGAAAAATGTGGTTGGTGAAAAATTCATAGTTTTGAGGTCACGTTAGGTTTGAGCATATATGCTAGAAAATGCAAAACTTAGGTTTGAGGGTGTAGCTGAAGGAAACACAGTCGCTTGCTCTCTCTCTTTCAGTTCTTCTGCACAACTTTTTGTTGCTCGCTCCTCCTCAGTGCTCTAGAGAAACTCTTGAGACAATAAGCTAATAGAAGAAAGTATAGCAAGTGATTTTTGGAAAGGGTTAGTGGATAATGGAAATCCTGTACCAGTCTTCACTCTGTCATTTCTGAGCAATGAATTCATGCTGTCACAACTAGCATGTTCCAATTGATGCTTTTACAAAGATAGCCATACTAGAGCCAGCTGTCCTCCATCTCTCTTGGAAGAATTCCTGGATTCACCTAGGCAGCGGGTAGCAGAGTGAGCAAGATTTCTGTGGAAGTGCCCTCTTCTTTGTGCACACACACTTTCCTTATCAGGAGAGTGACCATCAAGTTTCTCCATTTTCTTTTCTTTTTCCTCTTTTCATTGTCTCTTTTCTTGCTCCTTTTTCTCTTCTTTCCCTGTCCTTCTTCTCATTTCTTTTCTTCCTTCTCTTCTTCCCCTGTTTCCTTTCCCTTTTACCTCTTCACTCTTCTTTCCCCCCAGTCTGGAAATCTCTCTTCTTAGCTTGGAACTGACTGCCCTATATTGGCTCTCAAAATACTGCTTTATGCCAGGAGTTTAGTTGATTACTATGAAGCACCAGAGTAAGGGAAGTATAGTGCCAGGAAAATGCATTCAGCAGTTCCTCCTTCTTGCATGTTGCATGTGTCTGCAGTATTGGAAGTGCTTCTGTACAGTAAGTTCCTTCAGACTCCAGGACTGGACCACATGTGATTCTGTGTTGTATGCTGAAGCCCAAGCACATACCAGGCTTCTTGGCTGCTTTCTTTTTGTGATACCTGGTAGAGTCATCTGGAGATGCTACAGAGGAAGTGAAGTGGTTCTCAGAGTCTCTGCTTGCAGTTACTTTCTTTAATTATTCTCAGTTGCATCGAACAGCATCGCTGGGATTTGGCTTATCTAGGGAGTGGCCACTGTGCATTGAAGTTACTGTTCAATATTAGTTGCGTTTTTCAATATTGCAAGTGAAGCAAAAAGTCTTCCTTTAAACAGTTCAATAAATTACCTTGTTTTGGTAAGAAGTTGGCAGATACTTCTCTATTTTCTTGCCTTCAGCTTAGTGTTTGCCTTGTATTTCTGTCATATGCACTGTATCTTCTTCTGTGACCTCTTCTGGGGGGAGGGAAGGGAAGAGAAAGAGGGAAATTTGTGAACTTAAAAGCTGTCCTCCAGGTATTTAATTGGCATTGAAAGTTGTGAGGTATTGCTGCTTAATTACATGTTTCTGGAGCAACAGATACAACTTTTATATATGGAGAAAAAATGCAATAAATATGCATCTTAATGAAGATGAGAAATTTCTTTGGAAGCAAATGTGCAGGCAGAGGAATGGTGGCAAGTATAACGTAAGAAATAGAGACTTTGGATTCCACTGAGTGAGCCTAAATGAAGATAGGAGCAGCTATGCAAGAATTAACTGCATTTTCTGGTTCAGTGGAGATATTTTCAGAATTTTATGTTGGAAGGTGGCTTACAGGGTCTTAAAGCATGACTGACTGAACAGCCTAAGGCATCCAAAATGCAGGGGAAAAAAGTCTAAATGGATGATGTTGGGAAGACCTAAAATTAACAAGGTGGTGTTTCCCTCTCACTTAGGCTAGCTCTCCTTTATTCCTTACCACACATCCGGATTTCTTCCAGAGTTACCGCCATTGAAAGTAAAATAGAATAGCTGAGGAAGCATCAAATTTGACTTCTCGTATCTTCTCTGCTTAGCCTAAATACACTGTTTTTCTCATTTACAAAGATTTTTGTAGTTCCACAAGTTCAGTAGCTTGTAGTGCTAAAAATTAGCACCAGCATATTCTCTGCTCCAGTGGTAGTTAAGACTTCCTGTTTGGAAAACACTGGGATAACTTACAGAAGTACTGAAAAAGTAGGTTGTCACACAGAAGATCAGGGAGAAAAATACATAGGTAGAGGACTTAGGTTTCTTAGCCTATTATAATCCCTAATGCTAAATTACATAGAGTATTGGGCAGTCTATGGCATAGTCTAAGAGGAATGATAAATATAAAGCAAATAGCCTTGGTTTTTGTTATCTTCCTACTGTTCTGCTTTGTTTATTCTCTAGGATCATGGTTCCTTCTAGTGGAAAGGGCTGTCATCATATCATTGATGAGCTTACTTGTTGTTTTGTGTGCAGCTCAGTTAAGTGTTGTTGGTAAGTATTGACTCTTTAATTCTTTGCAGTTACTGATTTGTCCTGAAATCACTTCTATACATAAAGGCATCCATGTGAAATGAAAGATGGTGCTCACATCTAAAAGATGTGTGGGAATTGATCCAGATAATACACAGAGACATGGTGTGTGTGAAGCTTTTCTTCACTGTTGATTCACCATGACATTATTGAATAATTCAAAAATGTTTCATTATACGGCCATAAAATCAATATGAGAGAAGGATGGTGCGCTCTGTTCTTAGTGTAAAACTTTTCATTAGTCTTTTAGCACTGGCTGAGTTATTTTTTAACACTGACATTAGTGATTTTGTTAAATGTTTTTAGAAGCAATACATTCATTCACCAGTGTCAGACATGCTTCGATGTTCTTTATACACTGGTGTCCAACATCTATGCAATGTAGAGTGTGCCTTATGTCCTGGCCTTTCAGATGGTGCAATTTGTTACATCAGTCTTTGAGGTTTTCCAGCCTTTTTCAATTTGTAGACTTCTAAAAAATAAATTAAAAAAGAAACATTTCAGCTAAGAGTCAAGTCCATAAGAAGTGGAAAGAAATTGCACTCAGAGTGATTTGTAATAATCGCATACATATTCAGCCATCTAGATACAACTTCCTTTATTACTTTTTCATGAATCTCTGGAAGTGTTATGTGACTCTTCAAAGGTCCATCCATGGTCAAAGGTTCAAAACTAAAATGTATTTTTAAAATTATTTTATTTCCATATTGTTATATTCCTGATTTTCATATTTTATAGTGGTATAGGAACCTCTGATCTGTTCAGGAATTGTTATTGCCCTGCATTCATAGCAGAACTTCAACATTTTTAGGAAAGTAATCATTTCATGGAGAAGCATTGTCATTTCATAAGAGTAATTTCAGTGTGCTTGGATATTTTTGCACCTGGGCAATTCATTGAGAGGTCTTCGCCTCTGTGGGGAAGAGTTGTGCTACCTCTAACTTAATAAATATGGGTGTTTTTACTGTTTGTTGGGATTTTTTTTGTTTGTGTTGGTGCATTTTTTTCCCCTTAATTTGTACTCTTTTAGATAACCTGTGAATCCACCAATGGTACTTAATGCCTTTAAATAGGTTATTAAATTGGGCATGATTTTTCTGTGTAATACTTGGGAATGTATGTTTTCTTGGTTTTGTGGGTTGGGGTGTGTTGTGTTGGTTTGTTTGAGGTGGGGTTTTTTTGGGGTTTTGTTTATAGGATTGGCTTTTAGGATTTAAGTTCCTTAGGGGACAGAGGTGATGTGTCTGAGCTCACAGAGTGTCACAAGGAAGAGAATGAGACTTGGAATTTCTGAATCCCTGTCTGACACTCACTTGAGTAACAGATTCTCTCTAACATTTAAATGACAGCAGTGCGTCTACCCAAATTAATCTGTACCATGGCCCAAAGTTACTCTGATAACATATCACCGGAACTGTATGGAATGAGAAAGTAAGAATTTGACTAGAACACCAGTGCCACGTGTGATTTTTCTGAGTAAGCCATATTAACCATATCAAATAATGAAAACAAAGTAAATCTGAGGAATGGATATAGTTTTAGTTTTTAGGAGTTTGAGTTTCTTTGTTTAGGAACAGTCCTAATCATAAACCTATTTTAGTGAGAGAATCTGTATGTCTGATTGTTTTCCTCTCTGTCTCTTTAAGGATTAAAGTATGAAATTGAATCTCAGAGGAAAGTGTGCATTATTGTCGCACTTGTCATCTTTGCAGTTGTAGCTGGTGTAGGGGCTGCTCTTTTTGTTCAAGGTAAGTGATTAAAATTACTCTCTTAATTTTAGGGAATAAGAGCAGAAAAGAATGTCTTCAGTGCTGTAGTATGGAAGTTAGTATCACCTATTAATTGCCATCTACTAATTTTTAAATAAAAAAATACACAGACTACATCAGAAACAGCATTGGGGTTGTCAGGCCCTCAAGTGATGATAGGACGATACAGACTCCAAATTTATGTATATTTTCTATCCTACTGCCATTGGTAAATATTAGGGACTAGCGATATTCTGGTGCTTCAGCGGGGTTTCTTTCTGAACCCAAGAAACTTGATGATGCTAATGATTTATGTTTGTTGCTTTGTGCTTTAATCCAGTTAACAATTTTGGTTTTACTGATTCCCACTTAAATGTTTGCAGATGGCTATACTGTACAGAGTCAAGCTGGTCTTGGCCTAACTGTAATCCCTACTGTGATTTTGGTACCACTTCAGTATGTCATGTTTGGAATTGGTGAGTATTTATTTACTCACTAACATATGGATAGAAAAAAACTGAGCTCCTCCCATAATCCACAAAGTATTCTCATTTATATAAAGCATCTGGGGTTCATCACATTTATAGTATCTCAAAACAAAATGTTTAGTCTATGTTTGTTGGGCTGAGTTGCTTCATAGAAGGAGTTACCTGCTTGAACAGTGAGATTTAGGGTAGCACATCTCGCAGCTGAGTGACTTCTGCTCTTCTTTTCTGGGTTTAGGGACTAGGTTGAATAACTAGCTCTGAGAATGTGTTTCATCTTTTTCTACTTGTGGCTTGTTTATAATGTTATTTATATAGACATAATTTTATGTGTGTGTATACAAGAGCCTTGCCTTGCAGTGACTTGTGTGTTTTGTTATCACGCTGACTGGCTGAGCTTAGAATTTAGGAGAATCTGATTTCTAGCTTTACGCAATTATCTGCCTTTTATGTCTCTGTAGTTAGATTTTATAATTTTGTTTCTTTTTTCCCAGTTTTTGACAGTCTACCACAGGCAACATTGGCTCTGATAGGTTTGAAACTTCTTGGTTATATAATTGCCGTGGTTGGTTTTGCACTGTGCATCCCAGGTAAGCAGTTTGTCTCCTGTGAAAGTGTGCTTTTTACTCTTGTCTACACCTGATGTTTGTTTATTTCTAACACTAAAATTTTGTGAAAATGGCTTCACTACATGGAATGTTAGCTAGTAACTTCTGTAAATGTAGTTTAGAACTACTGTGCTAATGCTTTTTTATCTGGTGAAAGAAGAAAAGCCCAAAGGCAGTATTACATACATCAGTTTCATGACTGTGTTCTGTGAGCAGCTGCTTTAAAAAAAAAAAAAGTTAATTGTTTTAATTTTGCATATTAGTGTTGATTTTGAGTGACTATTATTGTTATTCTTACTGAGGCCTAGGGTATTTAGAAATTAAATAATAATAATTTTCTCATGTTCAGTGATTAAATCAGTAATTCCTTGCTAATCTCTGCTTGTATGCAACTGAGCCCATGAATATTTCAACAAATACCATTAAAACACATTAAGGTAAATGTAGAAACAGTAAACTTGGAAGTGTTCTCGGGCTGTTGCAAGTGTGGTTGTGCTGACAATTTGTTTCATCACTGAAAAACTGTCACTGTGGGAAAGGAACACCAGCTAAACACCACACACAGTGATGTCCCTTATGCCTGCCCCGGCTTCCCTTTGTCCCCTCCCTGCCTTCCCCTGTGCCATCAGAGAACCCCACAACAGAGAAAAGGGTCAGTTTAGGACTAGTTGTCCTTGGAAATATATTTAGTAGGAGAACACATACTCATGTTCCTTGTAGGCACTTTATGGTCCTGATTTATTGTTTTGTACAGATCCTCTTCATTTTGGTCATTGATTTGGTTGGGGATTTAAAGACCTTTCTCTCCTTAAAGTGGTTTTTAAAGGTTTGTCTAATCTGGGTGAAATGATAGCCCTTTCAGTGGAGTTGTTGAGTTTTATGCTTATTGTTTAGTATTTACAGAAGTACTTGTAATTTCTGTAAGTTATAATAGTAAAATAAACTGATGAGAGATTTCTGGTAAAGCATTAATACAAGGATTTTTTGGAGGATGTTTTTATAATGCTTGTAAATGAAAAGCGTCCCTAGTTTTTTAGGGTGTTCTTCTCCCAGGTCATACATTGTAGATGTTATCTGTATCTCTGGAAGTTCAGCTCAGTGACCCTGAAGTGTCAGAAGAAACAGCTCATCCTGGGTTGACCTGACAGATAATTGTAATAACTTTTAAGTCCCTGGAAACAAGGATCAGAGAGAACAAGGAGTTTTAGTAGTGAAGTGTGGTTGGGTTGGAATAGCCTCTGCCTGCTTTGTTATCCCTGTAAACAGGAACGTACCTGTTACCTGTGGTGGATTTGCCTCAGAACTACCCTCATATTCTGTGCCCTTCTTACCTTTTTGTGCCCTTCTTACCTTTTGTAACCTGTTTTATCAGTAACAGTATTGTATTCTGTCATCTAATGGAATTATAGCCCAAAAGAGTTGGGATTGAAGATGTAAATTTAAACTTACAATACAGTTAACGAAAGAATGTTCTCAATTGCAGTGAATGATGACAGAGTACCTAAAATAGTAGAATAGTTTAGCTAAGCAGGATAAATCAGTAAATACCTCTGTGTCACTAAGGAATGTATACAAACAGAGAAGGATGCAGGAGTAGTTCGGGGATAGCTTTGAAAGTGAAGTTAATCGTGCCTGTCTTTATCAGGCTTATTTATTTTACTAATGAGTTATATTTGAAAATAAGTTTGTGCTTTTTTTCTGTCAGTTGATACAGTTTTTTAATTGTATTTTTCCCAGCCTGTCCTCAGTTACATGGGTCTGTTCTGATTGCTGGCTTAGCTATTATGGCTATTGCAAGTTTGCTTAGTCTGGCTTACGTGTTTATTATGGGTAAGTAGCACCTAATATTCTGCATTATTTTCCTTTCAAGCAGATGTAATTTACTTGAGCACAAGGTGGGATTTCGCAGTTGCATAGTTTTAAAAATTACTGAAAAGTTATCTGTATATGTTGGCTTTATTTCATAGAATGTGTGGGGAATCTTGAGTTAAGAAACCCACAGTTTATCATCATAAGCTGTTTCAAGATCAGCATAGCCAGGTTTCTTAAGGAAGAGCGTTTCAGTTGTAGGAGGGATATTGCTGCTCAAGTTCTGCATTTACACAGTTGGCCAGCTGAAGCTTAGAATGAAGAGAGCAAAAGAGTGTCAAGGATTCTATAGAGTGAGTTGTGGGATGCTGGTGACAAAAGCTTATCAAAACATGGATTTAAAGAAGTAAAACCTGCCTCCTCATTTGCACTGGTTAGAGGTAGGCTAAAAGAAGAGCAATTTGAATGCACACCTTTCATTTTAGTGAATCCTGATTTTCCTTATATTTAATTTTAAAACCCAGAAGAAAAGAATAGCAAGGCTTTGTTTCAGAAACTAGTCTGTTCATCAGATCCCAGAAAGATGAGAGATTGAAAGATGTGCTAAATAAGCAAAACCCAGCAATGCTGTGTGATTGGAATGCTGGCACACCTCAGCTCTACAGCTTGGGTCAGAGTGAGGTTTGTTTCAAGCTCTGCATGAAGGCTCTTCAAACACCTTGTTGTTGTCCACTTTCTGTGGACACAGAGGATATGTTGCTTCCAGACTCATGTTGTTGAAGTGTTTACAGTTAGTGCAGTCACAAGTCTGCACTGAACCATGCAGTCTCCCAGATTTAATGGGTGCACACCATGTGTGGGCATGGCCAGAAATAATAGACCCTGAGACAGAGAGAATTTCCAGTAGAGAAGAAATTAAGGCAGAATGCCTAATATTTGATATCCAAGATAAATGAAGATGAGTCAAAACTACGGCAGATGTGAATCAAGCCTTTTAATAACAATAAATTTATTTTTTATTGACTTTGGTTTACTTGTGTACACTTGTGTAGTATTGATGTCAATGCTGTGTGCTATTGGCCTGCATAAATGTTGCATTTCTGGTTTTACTGTGCTGGCTGAAGAAGTCGGATGTGACTTGGGGTAGATTCTAGCATACCAAAATAAGCACAATGAATAGTAAGTACCCTAATTCACCTTTAGAGCTGAGTGCATGAGTGAGGCAATTCACACATTGTAAGTGATAAAATTATTTGGTTCCTAAACAGAAGAGTGCTTAGAGGCTCCTAAGAATTTACAGATCATAATTAAATACCTTTGGACAGGGGAAACTTCAGTTATGTGTGTTACTACTCTGTTGCAAGTTTTATCAGTAGACAATACCTTTTCCAAGGTAACAAGTGACATGATGAGAGGAAATGGCCTCAAGTTGTCCCAGGGGAGGTTTAGATTGGATATTAGGAAAAATTTCTTCTCTGAAGGGGTGGTCAAGCATTGAAACAGGCTGCCCAGGACATGGTGAAGTCACCATCACTGGAAGTGATGTTTAGGTGTGGCACTTGGGGATGTGGTTTAGTGGTGAAGGTAGCAGTGCTGGGTTAATGGTTGGGCTTGATGTTCTTGGAATCTTCTCCAACCTTAACAGTTCTATGGTTTTGTGTTTTTATTTGGTTGATCATGACATTCATTCATCTGCCTGGTCACTTTTTTGTAATTATTTTAGGTTCCAGAATGAAAGATCATCCTCGTCCAGGGGTAAGCTTAAAATTAATAAATTTGGGGTGACTAGATGGCTCAGGGGATTGTAGTGAGATACTGAACCTTTCTTCACTAGTTCGAATTCAGACCAGGTTGGTAGCAAGCAACAGTTCTGGCTGTGTAACAGATGTCTAATGTTGAGTGAGTTGGTGGTCTCCATTGTCCCTATTGAGTGTGTCTGTAGTACTGTAAATTGCCACCCTGGCCTAGGGCTGCTCCGACTGTTGTGCCCAAATGGAGTTTCCATTGCTGTCACTGAAAGGTGGCGGATGTCAAGGGAAGTTTGGCATTCTTTTACAATGCACTCTCCCACCTGAATATTTAAAAGACATTTTGCTCACCTTATTAAAAAGCTTTTTTATGAACATGAGTGCAAAACATCCAGGTGGCCTGTAAGAAAGACTTGAAAGGTTTTTTCCTATGGTCTTGTACACCAGAACCCTTTGGAATTCTCTTCAGTTCCTGGCTATACAGAGGGCACAGCCTTGACCTTTTTTTCTGATTTGCATATAAAGCCCCCTAATTTGATGAGACCTTCTGAAAAGAGAGTGTCTGTCTTTAGGTAACACAGAACAAATTGAAAAATACCTTGTTTTTTTTAAAGAAGGTTTTTCAGTCAGGAGTTTTAAATTGTAGAATAATAATTTCCAAACCAGTAATTTTCACGGACTTACACAGTGGTTTTGAGTGATCCATGAATGTGAACTGCCTGATTTCTGGTGTTTTCCAGAAGCAAGGAAACAGGCACAGCTGTAAAATACCAGTAAAACTTCCTTGTAGCAGGGGGATCTGGCAAATACTAACTCATCCCACCTCTTGGATGCCAGCCATTACTTGAGACACATTTTCAGGTCTTCAGCCTAGAGCCTGAGACCCAGCTGTTGAAGGAGGATGTTTGCTAACAGTGAGAGCTGACTGCAGTTAGGACAAGAGATTTTTAATTTTTTAAATTTCCTTTGCTTTTCCTCATCCATTTTCATTTTAAGGAAGAGTATTTCAGAGGATTGGTCTTTTCTTTATGGGCAGAATAGAAGTGCACAGAGTTTAAAAAAATAGAAGAAAAAGAGGTTAAGAGATAATTATGTTATAAAAATGAGCTGAGAAATGAATTGAAGATATGCTTCATTCAAAATGCAATCTTGCCTTTATCTAACATCCTGGTACTTACTTGTAGAATGGAAGTAAACAGGGTAAGAGGAAATTGGTTTTTTTCTTAGTTGTAGTTGTAAGTGAACTTTGAACTAGAAACCAGCATGCAAAATAGCATCCTTTGATGAGAACTCTTTTCTCTTTATGAGCTGCTCTCCTCACAAGGTGGTCTTCCATGGCAGCAAGGATTTGAGAAATAAAGAAATAGCCACAGCAGCACAATAATGAACATCATGTTACTCTCTGAATTGGGGACAGGAATGAAATGAAAAGAAGTTTTTAAAACTTAGAGGTCACTGGAAACCTCGGCAAGTACAAATACATTTTTTGCAGCTGCAGATAGCCGAGGGCTAGATACAGAGGAATTCAAGTGATGTAAATGGTGTCCATGAAGTTATGGCTGATATGGAAAGACCCAGTGGAAACTGGAGTGTGCTAATATGCTGTTTGTTTCCATCAAGGGCTGTTCAGCCTATATTGCTGTGCTTTGAGGCAATAAATAGGTGTGAAGTAATTTTAAGAATACACTTTGATTCTGTGTCATCTAAAGACTATGGAAAACTTAATATTGGTGACTTAATAAGGGCACCATTTTGACACTGGGGCACACTTAAAAAATTATTCTTGAGATTTTCTTGAGTCAGAGGGGGAAAAGGTGTTTATTTTGAAATCTGCCATCTTAACCAAGGATTGATTTTTTTTTTTTTTTTTTTTTTTAATATTTTNTTTTTTTTTTTTTCTTTAGCATTTCTGTAGATTGCGTGTGTTGTTTCTGATGAATGTCTACCAGATTAAATGCACAACTGTCATGTATTTCTTTCTGAGGAAATTCCACTTGGCTTGCTTGGCTACTAATTTTGTTTTCTTTTTTAGTCCTGCTGCTTTGTTACTAACCATTGATCAAATGGCAGAAATAATCAGTTAGGTTTTAGAGCTTAAAAGTAGTATCTGCATGGCTTCCGCTGCCACCTAGGGGTATTTCATCTGGGTAAACATCAAAGTAAGGGAAAACAGCCTGGAGAATGCAGCAATTGACTGATACAATTTTTTCTCAGGCCTTTAGCCATTAATTTGATTAACATTAAGCTTTCTTCGTTTTTGTAGAATCACTACTTACTGTATATGTCAATTAGAGTAATTTAACTGTGGCCAGCCAGAAGTAAACATGAAGGCTTTTATACATATATATATTTTTAAATGTTTTGCAGAAAGCTGTAGAAGAACCACTAAATGGTAGGTGATATTCAAGGTTTATCTTTTAACTAAGGGATTAATTGTGGATAAAGATGGAACCAGTAGTTCTAATTCCCAGTACCACAGCACTGAGATGGCAGATCAGTGTGGCAACTTGGGTGGCTCTGTGAGTCAGTAAGAGTTTTGTTTCTTGATAAAATTTTGCCTGCAGCTCCAGACTCCCTGTTCTCTGCCGCTGTGCTTGCTAGCCAGCAGCATTGTTTGACTGTTTTAGGACAAATCTAGTATCTCACGATATTATTTATGTCCACCCTCTTTGCTTTGCAAAATTTCCATCTTTTAAGGGAAAAAGAGGGACTAGAATTGAAAATTTATGTTAATTCTTCATAAAGATTTATTTAGGTGAAATACTTAACAATCATAGCAAAATCTATCCTTGCCACTCTATTCTTTTCACACTTCTTAGGGTTGGGGAAACTCTCATGGTGTTGGGAAACTGATAGCACTTAAGGTGAGGGAAATTTACAGTGAAAAAGGGCTGACTTTGATTTTTTTTTTTTTTTTTTGCTATTATGTTCACTAATTGGCATGCTGAGTAGTAGCAAGTTCTAACCTGAATTTTAGAATTAATCTGAATTTTAGAATTAACCCGAATTTTAGAATTAACCTGAAAATAATTATGAAGCATTCCTTTCTGTTTCACTCATTACTAATCCATTTTTTTTTACTTTTAAAGATGCAAAAGGAGTGATGTTAGAATGATGGTAAGTCTAATAGATACTTATTTTAATGGCTATGTGTTTGAGGGTTTTGATGGTTAGAGTTACCCGGTGCTAATTCGATGAAACTTGGAGGACAGGTTTCAGGGCAGGTGTTGTTCTTCTTCAAATTATATTTAATTGAAAGGAAAGAATACATGTATTGTATATCAAACAGAGGGGAAGAATGTGTATTCCTAAACATTGAAGAGGATGAGTCAGTGAGAGAGCTGTGCAATAGTAAGCTTCTGATCAAATGTGGAAAGTCAAGGAGCTTTATGTTTCCTTTATGCTCATGTAGTATTTAAGATGCATGGAATGTTTCTTTAGTGGTGGGTTGTTCGATTTGGGGTTTTTTGGGTTTTATTGTTGTTGATATAACTAAGCTTTCTCTTTGCATTTATTTGGTGATCTCCCATGGAAATTCAAAGGAAAGTGGTTTAAAAGTAACTCTTCTCCCCTCTCCCACTCTTTAGGTGTTACTTGAATTCTCTGGGTTTTGTTAGATTATATTCCAGTCAGATTTCACTCAGTTTATTGTTTTTCAGATTGCTCTCATTGAACAGCTTAATTTTAGGCTAGATGATAAGGTCTGAAAACAAAAACAATATTATTGATTCTTTTCTATTCAGAAGCTGTACTTTTCATGGGAATAGGATAAAAAAGCACTTCTTGATGCTATTGGTACTTATGTTTCTTCCTGAATACTGAGCAAGCTTGTCATGAGGTATCGTTAGACCCTTAGCCTAGCACTCCTGCATTCTATTACAACATTTTAGTACTTGGGATAAAGAGTAAGGCCACTCCAAATCTGTTAGCTCACTTGAAGTATTTTTATATCATGCCATTTCTAGAAGGCATGAATTGACAATGTGCAAATAAATGAGGTACTAGTTAGCTCTAATTGGAAAAAGGTGTATGAGTTAGTTTTAATAACAGGCTTCATTACAAATACCATGTACTGTTTAGTTTGTGTTACTTACGACTACTACGTGGTTCATCCAAATATCCCATATAATTATTTTCTAAACCAACAGGAATACAAGCAGTTCTGGAGTACAAAGGACAAGTGCATTGGTGTCTCATGAACATCTTGATAAATGTATATACCAGTTAGAATAGATGGAGTGGAAGGCAGGGCCTGCTCCAGAGCTGGCTACTGCTTGTTCTTCACAGAGTTGTTTGAGATCAGGAAACAAATAGATATTTACCAGTCCATTGCATTCAGAGCAGACCAGAAGGGAGATCAGGATGGGTTCACTGCAGTTACCTCATCCTGCTGAAGAACAAGGCAGAGTTTTGCTTGGAGATCCAATTATAAATAAATTGCCTGTTTTTTTCTTGGGTCTCATTTAGGCTTATGAAAACCTACCTTACAGTGCTGAGGTAGAGCTTCCAAAAGCACAGAAATTGCCAATTACCCGTTTCATTTTAGGGTAGAGCTAGAAGTCTGTCTGCTTTTTCTGCTCTGAAAGATGGCTCCTAACCAGTGACAGAAGGTTTTACAGATGGAAGACAAGTGCTCTGACTCACACACTGGAGGCAGTAACCTTTTGAGCTTTACCTGCTTTCTACCTTAACCTTCCCTGGAAAATTCACACACAAACTGAAGCAGGGATGAATCAGATGCTGAAGCTGACTAGCTTACAAAACAGCATATGTGAAAGTAAACTAGCATTAGAATATCTGGACAGGGTGGGTCAGACAGCTGAGTCTGTGAGCCACTTCAGCTTATTCAAATTCATGAGTAAAAGCTCCAACACAGTGTCCACCTTTCTTTTGTGGAGAGGCTGAAACATCACTTGCTGTTAGTAATACCTTCTTCCACTACTTGAATGCTAAATGTGCTTTCAATTTTGAAATTAAAAAAAAAAAATTCTTTAAGCTGTAACTTGTGTAGGCAGCACAAAACATTACTGTTCTTCCCAAACAGTATTTTTCTTTCTTTTTAAATTCCCAGAACTGCAGAGCTATGTGATGCGTATATAAAAAGTACACCGTTGTTGATACACCGTGGCCTTGAAGATGCACTACTCAACGAGAAGAAATTCAGGAATCTAGTTGTTTTGCATGTGTGGCAAAAGTGCTTTTGATATAAATGATGTAATTTTATAGTCACAGCAGCTGTAGCAAGGAACATGTGTGTTTGCCCACATGTGATCTTTATTTTCTTTTGTTATGGTGTATATGGGATGGTTGAGGGTGAGAATATAAAAAGCACTATTTGCCCAGTACAGAGTCTCCCTGCAGTAATCCTTAGTGGTATTATTTTCAAAAACTATCATTAATCTCTGCTTTGATAATGGGCCTGCTGAGCCCAGAGATTGCAATACCATTTAGACTATTGTTTTCTTTATTTGTGTGCATGGACAAAGTATGGTTTATGTGTATGATACAAGCAGGAAGTAGAGATTGTACAAATACATCTTTTCTGACATTCAGCAAACTTTTATTAAAAAAAAATAAAAAGTTACACACAAAGTTGCATAAGTACAAAGTTTACTCCCAGCTCTCCTGAAATTATTAACAGAGTTCTAATTCCATAAGGCATTAGCGTTCCTCTCTGTGGACAGTAGTCATGTGTGCTCTGGTGGCTGATATTTTTGTCCAGTGAGAGGGCTCTCTGTGCCTCCTCTGTATACTTTGATGAGAAACTGCTCAGCTGTTGGAGCCTAATTCAGCACTGGAATTACAGAGCACAGGAGCTGGTAATCTTAATGCTGAATGTGGTTCTTGTGTGTGTTCATGTTGTGCAGTGTGTGGAACTGGAAGCAATTTCAGGCTTTCTTAACTCAGTGAATTTGTGAAAGTCGTGGATGCTTCATAAAAATAGGAGTTGTCCTATTTTGTGTATTTTTGACAGAGTTAAAATCTTGTTTTCTTGAATGGAAAAGAGCTATATAATTTTTGACCCAAATTTGTGTTGCTGCCATTATATCATTAATACATAAAATAAAAAAGGACGAGCTGATGAGGAGTGAGGAAGCTCAGTTTCTGTATATATCTAAGTGGTGCAGTTAAAAACCAGTTTACTAGGACTTGCACATTCCATGAGATTCTGCCGTGTTTTACAGCTGTTTTGAGAGTTGTTCCAATATAGCTGGCTGCTCTTGGACTTTGTGTATGCTTTGTAGAAATCTTGACACTGTTTCCTGTTTGTACTAAGGTACTGTATTTCAAAGGCACACATGGTTTTCTCCTTCTAACAATTTAAAACTTGGTTTGGAAAGCTGTTGCCAAACAGTCATGTAATAAAATCCATGTTTTTAAAGATCCTGAGTAATTTGGCACTTCTCAGAGTTGAATGTTACAAGCTAAGGTTCATATCCATGTTGTGCGTGCGTG
Organism: Falcunculus frontatus; assembly: GCA_013398115.1. Lineage (NCBI taxonomy): Eukaryota > Metazoa > Chordata > Aves > Passeriformes > Falcunculus > Falcunculus frontatus. Next base: position 353,477 of record VZRV01006488.1, on the reverse strand, counting down.
GTGCAGGGATTTGGGTCTCTGCACGTTGAGCTCTGAGTCGCATCAAGAATTCAACAAAACAAAATTGAGGTGTCTGATTTTACAGTAGGTGCTGTTTTAATCGTCCCTCTTGCCAAGGCTGCAGGATTGAGCCATTTAAAGCAAGCCATGGGCCAGCTCTCACTGGGATCAGTGGTACTGGACATAGGGAAGAGGGTCATCCATGCGATAAAACCTGGGAGAAGCATTTATGGCTCACACTTACTGTCTACTTTGTCAGTGGGAGTATTCATGTAAGATTTGAGCTCTTACATATGGATCTTTTGATACAGGTTTTTCCATAATCTCAATGATACCTAGCTAAAGATGGGAGATGGTTCTCCATTACAATTCAGTATAAAAATTTTTCTAATCAAATACTGTGCAGTGCTCCCTGTTCATAACTAGTGATTCCCTCTGGCAAGTTGAAAGTCTTAGCAGAGGAATAAAAAACCAAATCAACTGAAATTCTGTTGAGGTATTCTGCCTTATACATAATGGTTTTTATAATAGCTTTATGTTAATTTCTGTAAAGCAAACTGCAGAGCCCCCCCCGCCCCCCCGTGTCACCGTGGGATCAGGCCGAGCTGTTCCTCGGAATTGTCAGAACATGAGGAGCTCAGTGGCTGTCTGTGGGCTGCAGAACCATGGCCCCAGAAATGGGAGAAACCCCCCATCCTGTTGTGTTAAGGGCTGGATTTCTTGTAGGTGTGAACTTAAAAGAGAGTTTAAAAAGTCATTGGTACACCCAGCCAGCCCTTTCCCACCAGTAAGTTAAAACCAAAGTTGTTCATAACTGTATGCTTTCATTTGTGTGTGTACATATGTGTGTATATATAAATATATAGACATTTTAAATATCTATAGATCTATAGTCTTTACCCAAGAAATTGTTTTTATTTATGAAATGATTTTGTAAATATTGTGCTAATATACTTAAAAAATAAAGTCATTTTAAGTTGTATTTGCGGGAGATTTTCTTGTTGGTAGCACATCGAGCTTCTGTAGCTGCTTCCATAAATTCATAGTCATAGCTGCTCTTCTTCCTGTCCTTTTGTATTACTTACTGGATCTACAGAAATGTTCTCAGTGTTACATAGGCTGCTGCAGATGGTTTTGGGTGGGTTTCTCCTTAAAAAGGTCATCCAGATGGTGAAGCGAGTGTGTAGGCTGCCTTGTAATAACTTCAATTACACTCTCCAACATCAGCCATCAAATGTTGTCACCTGAGTGTGCTGTGGGAGGAAATGAGAACTGAGGAGTAACAAGCTGCTGCTGCTACTGTAACTCCAGAAACGGCAGAGCAGCACCTCTGTCCAGTCTGTCTTTGCAGCCCTGGAGTGATATTTGTGTGAGAAGAGGATCCCTTGTGTTACTGCTGAAGCACTGCTGCAGAAGTTCTGGATATCCTGAAATTGTCTTTAACGTTCATTTGACCGTGGAGAGAGGACCTGCAAGTCCTGCCTGGTCATCTTTGCACCCACACAGCCTCTTCAGTGGAGCTGAGCTGATGGGAACAGTGGAAATTATTGGCAATTTTAACTGTAGCTCTTGAACTTCAGCGTCTCTTCACCAATGTGTTGTGACTTCCCTAGACACACACTTCCCTCTCTAAAGGAGCCATGAACCACCATTTGAGCTGTTTAAATAGAATTTTAACAGTGTTGGAATTTTCTGTGCAGGGACCCAACTGCAGAACTGTAAGCTCAGGAAAACTGCATGCTTGAACTTTGGGGTGAGAGAAATGGTGCTAATCCAAATGGATGTGGCTGGAGAATATCTCAACACAGTACCATCAGACATGCCTAGTACCTGTGATCCAGACTGCTCCAGTCAGTTCAACCAGGAAAACCAATCCAAACCTGAACTTCCAGTCCAGAAGCCGTCTGAGAGCACTTGATCAGAGCTCCATAATTGAGCAGTTGCTACTGAGTTACCTGCCTAAGAGTAGAAGTGAGCAGCCTCTGGATCATTCCACTTCACAGAAGAATTTATATTTCTTTCCTATGGAAAATAATTATTGTATGCTCTAGTGCTCTGTGCCTTTGTTGTAAAAACAGACAGTACTGTCTTGGACTTCAGAACCTCTTGCTTCCTGTATCCTTGAGGACTTGCAAAGCTTTCACAATGAAAAGGTGTGAGCCAGACTTTCTTTTGTTTCCTTGTTGCTTCCCTCCTGTGCCTGCTGCAGAAGCCCAGCAGGGGTAGGGAATGGCCTGGTAGGTGTACCCCAAACCCTTCATGCTGCAGCTGGGCTTTGGGAAAAGGGCAAGGAGCACTCATAAAGTACAAGAAAAGGGCAGAACCAGATTATTTTTCAATGAAATGATGAATTGGCAAGAAACTTTAATACACAAATGTAAATAATACGGAGACAAGGATCATCTGCTTTGGGGGAGGAAAGCTGCTGAAACAAGTTTTGGTTTTCTTCTGTTCTCTCGCGCACTTGTTTTTAAAGACTACAGAAAGGAGGCTTTTGAAATTAGTGGGCTGGAGAGCGGGTGCAGTGAAGGGAAGAGAGAGTCTGCCATGAATGCAAGTTTGGTGGGAGAATTAAAGAGCATAGGAACTGCAAGTTTGCCGGAAGAATGTGAACAGTTTCTCTTAATGTCGCTAAAATTGGTACTTTTGGACCCTTCAGAGTTATGCGACTATTTCTGTTTCTTCACTGAAAGGGTTGTCAAGCACTGGAACAGGGAAGTGGTGGAATCACTGGATGTGGCACTCAGTGATACAGTTTTGTTGACAGGGTGGTGTTCAGTCAAAAGTTGGCCTTGATGATCTTGGAGGTCTTTTCCAACCTTAATAATTCCATGATTCTGTACAGTGCTACTGTCTGCATGTGACCAAGAGCTGAGCACATGGAGGTCCTTGGGGATGTGCAGTTGTCACATGAAGTCAGACTCTACCTCCACACCTCAGTGATGTCCCCTGGGCACAGCAACTGCCTGGTACAGAGTAAGGTCTGGCACACCTTCAGCTTGAATTAAAGTACTGAATTTTACTGTTATTCACAATTTATGTACCTGCAGATAATGAAAGATTTTGAAACTGATTGCTCTAGTAATTAGTCTGCCCCCTTTCCTACCCCGTCCCACATCCCCTCTGCCTTTCTTTTAAGGCTGCACAATAGGTGGGTGCAGGTTAAATTTGGAATGGTTACCAGACCTGTGGAAAAATGGAGACATTTTTCAGAACTTGGCTTGAGGGTACTTGTATTTGGTTGCATTTAACTTTCCTTTTTGTCTTCTCGAAGTGCTGCAGGAATTGCTTTTAGAGGAAGATCATTTGGTTGTATTTTGGGCAGTTGGGGTTTTTGTTTTTTTTTTTTTTTCTGGCTGTATTCTTTAATAAACTAGATACATAGGAAAGAGGAAAAAAAACCCCAACAGATGAGTGGAAATTCACTGTGCTGTTGACCAGAAGGTTCATCCAAGGACAAACAGTGAGAAGTTCAGGCAACAGTAAGGAGAAAAGGGATCTTTAAGATCTATTCATTGCAATTAATTTCATTTAAGTTTGAGCATAGCCAGTTAAGACAGTTTCACTGAAGAAAAAGGTGATCAGGGTTCCCTGACATTTTGTACTAATTCAGCTCAGTGAAAAAGAAAATTCAGCTATTGAAGTAAAGACACTGTGTTGTATGCAGACCTCTGCAGCTATGGGAGTTACCCTAGGTAGAACTTGGAGGCTTTGATTTATCCCACATCAATAGACACTGAGAACTTAAGGATCATAATGAAATTATATAAAGTGTCATTAAAGGAGTCCAGCATGGAAATAGATTCCTCTGTATCCTGCACTGTAATAACAAAACAGTGAGGTTTTCAGAAACAATCCCTCTGGAGCTGGAGTTACAGTTAAGAATGAAAATGCTGCACCAGGCTTTGACAGAGCCAGGCACTTCGTGTTCTAGGAAGTTTGTAAGGTTTTGGCTGGCACAGATAAACAGGTACCACTGTAGGAACCTAAAACGTCCTCCCTTACCTGGTCTGTAGGGAGGAAAAAAGTTACTTTTTTGATGGACTGAGCAAGCTGAAAACTACTGTGATGTTATTTAATGTAACAATGTAAAGAAATGTGGGTTAAAAAGGTGGTGAGGGGGAGGAGGGCAATTGTTTTTCCTTTACAGTACCCCTTACCTGCCCTGTCCTCTGATGCTGTGGCCACTGGAGAACCCTACCACCCTTACAGCTCTATTTAACAAAGGTGATGCCCTGATACTACCCTAGCCCTGTTAGGTTGCCCTTCACGCTGCCATTTTTTCCTCATACCAGTTGTCTGGGAATTATATAAACCAAATAGTAATGGGCAATTGGGAAGTAAAAGAAAATCACCGTATTCTGAACCATGAGGTAGCTGTTGGTGCTGGCAGTGGCAGTACATCAGAGCACCAACGCGTGAACAGCTTTAAATGTCATACTGAGCAGGAAATGAAGCTGGTTACAGCATCAGTGAGGAGGTACAATTAACATATGATAGAATATGTCGTGACTGCCAGTCACAGGAAAGGTGACAGAGGAGAAGGTGGTTTCTGTCCCTCAAGGCCAGCTAAAGGAGCTACATCAATAACACTGGTGACAGAGTGAGCTCTTGATGTGCTCTGCGGGTGAATTCACAGCACAGTGAGTGTCAAAGGCAAGGAGGGAAAAGAAGCTGAAACCAAACAAGCCGCGCAAGAGAAAAGCCCTGTGCTGAAAGGTACAAGTCAGTACTTGTTTATTTACCAACCATAGAAAACAGCCCCTTTACCACGTGCACTTGGTGAGGGACTGCTCCGTGCCCTGAGCCTGCTCTTAATCCAGATTACAGCCCCGGGCTGGGAAACAAAACAACCTCAGTGCATAGCAGGAGCTGCCAGGCCAAGAGTTGGGGAGCAGCAAAGAGAAAGTGCTGGGAGCTCACAAGGCTTTGTAGAGAAGAGCAGAGACTGGCAAAAGGGAAGAGGAGGAGGAGGCTCCAGCAGTATTTTCTCCATGCCAAACTGGTTGTGGGGGGTCACAACCAGTAGCTGTAGTTGATACAGTTCACCAAAGTATGGGCAAGGCCTTCCCCTGCTTTCATGCTGCTCCAACACCTTTAACTTCCCCAGCAATGTTCCACCTTTGGCAGGTGAGAGAAACCTCTGTCCTACTTTGACACTTTCCCTTGTTGTTTGCCATCACCAGCTCAGCTCAGGTTGGTTTCAGCTGTCCTGAAGAGGAGAAGTGAGACCAGTTTTTTGTCGAGTTGCTTCTTAGTATAAATACCTTCATTTGGAAAGTGTCCCCCTCCTCCCAGGGAGGGACACTGCAAGTGAGGCAGGGCCCATTGCAAGGCTTGTGCTTCACTTGAATCCCACGGAACTGGAGAGAGGTTAAACTCCACAGGACCAAGGGTGAGTGTCCACATTGCAAGCTCGAAAAGCATTGTCCTACAAGAATGGTCATACAGGTTTGAAGACCTGTGAACCTTTTGCTGAAATAATTCCTAAAGGGAGCTACTTTCTGGATTTATGGGTAACTTTGCCAGTCCAGTCAATCTGTGGCTAAATTTTATTTTTTAGTAAAGCAAATGTATGTGCATTTGCCTGTTGTAAGCATGTCTTTAGCATAACATTCCTCAACATGGTGCTCTCACAGGTCTGAAAAGAAACCCAGTGAAAGAGTAGCTTTGCCAAGGGAAGGATTTTTAAAGCCATACATGTAGGTGACATATCTCATTTGGAGTCCAAGCATCCCTAAGTGCCAAAGTTCCCTCAGTGCCAAAGAGGAACTGATGACATTTGAAAGTCCTTGAGGTCTACATCGTCTAGTATCTGGATGTCTGGAGAGAACATTGACACGCTGAGACCACCTCTTACTGTCTGGATTCCTGAAGGTGTTCTGGTGACCCCAAAGGAAGCAGAACCCCGTTTTGCCAGCAAAGGACTAAAGATGAGAGGAGGGCTGAGTGTTGTCATTGCAATGGCACAAGGGGCATGGAGGGTGCAGGGAGCAGAGCTCCACTTCCTTCACCTTATTCATAGCTCTGCATATCTGCCACAACAGGGGTCTTAACAAAGTGTAATAATGGCCTATCTAATGCAGTAAAAAGCAGCTTTTTGCTACAGCTTTTTTATAGTACTGGATCATGCTTCCCTTGTCAGATTATGCCAAAGTGGCCTTCTTTTAACTCTGGTGTATGATCAGGTCATCCAAAATAAATAAACAAGACCAGTGGGAGGGGTGGGGAAGACAACTGCTTTGAAGGTACTGCCACTGGATCATGTGGGTGGTTCAAGGCCAGTTCTCATTCCAGGCTTCTCAGTCAAAGAGCTGTGCTGTGTAAAACACCTGGCAAAAAGAGGCAGGCCCTCTTCCTGGTTCTGCAGAGTTAATCATTAGTAGATTTCCCTGCATTCTAGCCTAAAATAGCTTGAGTGGGGGGAGTGCTTTCCCCACTTCCCTTGGGTGCCCCTGCCCACAGTCATGAGCCTCCAAAGGGTGGCTGATGGATCAGGTTCCTGGTTTAGATTTTGTCCCATTACTTCTAACTCTCACCCAGAGCAGCTCAGCCAAGCTGGCTGGATTCTGTGAGGTGCAGCCTCTGAAATGCTGGTTGAAGCACCCCACACTCCCTCCAGACAGCGCAAGTGCAAGGTTTCATTTGAGTTTGATTTAATAGCAGGCCTGCCTCTGTTAGCACCACAGGAATGAACTGAAACTGCTCATAAAGGCATTGCCTTTGCCAACAGAAGCAAAAGGTTATTTGCACTTTGGTGTAAAGGCAAATTAAAAAAAAAAAAAAAAAAANAAAAAAAAAAAAAAAAAAAAAAAGAAAAAACCCATAACTGCTTTTAATGCTAATGTTTGACAGCTATGGCAAGAAGTGTAGGTAAGAAATGTAGAATCTGTAGTCCCTTCCAGTGCTATAGTCCCAAACATTTTATTTTGGGACCAGTTAATGCTTTTGAGTCTGAAATGAACTATGGAGACACAGAAAGTCACACATCACATGGAGGAAAAGGAGAAAAAAAGGGGATGTGCCAATGGAGGCTCCAGGCCACAGCTGGGTTTTTGGAGCTGTGACTTTATTGCAGGGCATCCAGGGGAGCCCAGGATAAAAATTACCCTAAGTCCAGGAAAATATAGCCTTGGAGGAACGACTGGAACTAACAGGTTAATTAAAAAAAAAAAAAATCTGTGGCAGGGCATGACAACACTAGGAATGAAAGGTGCAAGAATCACTTCCACACACCTGCAGCAGAGCGGACAAAAAGCTGACTCTGCACAGGGATGGAGGGCCAGAGCAGACACTTTCAAAGCTCCTTTTGCCGATGCTCATGTTAATGTTTTAACAGCTCAAAAAGAGCAACCAAGGAAAAATTTCCCACCGTGGTGATTCCGTCATATCCGTCAGCACAGGGAGCTGCTGCCATAAGCAGTGCTGGGAGCAGTGAGGGACCAAAGCAGAAGGTTGGGATGGACCAAACTCCTTAAACAAGGGATCAGTGCAGCAGAAGGGCCTCCCACACAGGCACACCTCTGGTGACACAGGACTCGGGGCTGCCCTGATGGACCTCTCCATTCTGCAGTGCCACGCTGCAGCCCCATGGCTTCATCTCAGCCTGCAGGAGGTCAGCGAGATCTGTAAAAATGGTAAACAGACTGCCAGGATGGATGTTGCTGTTCTGGGAGCTAGACTGCGGGCAAAACCTCCTGTCAAGATGGGACAGACATGACTACAGGTGGGGAAGCATGTGAGAATGGATACAGTGATGGTCTGAAACTAAGTTTCATGGAAAGGGAAAAAAACCCAAACCCCATGTGATTCCTGGGATGGGCAAGGTGTGCTTTTGGCTGGAAGAAGACTGGGGACTTGAGGACCCATGCATGAGGACAAATAGGGTTCTGAATCATGAGAGATCATGAGGACAGTGGTTTGTGGCTCCTTTTGTTGGGTACAGCCTGCAGTTCACAAAAAGAGAAGCAAAACACTGTTATTTCCTGGGAACCTCTGAAATTCTGTGTATGTCCTGAGCCAAAAAGGCCCACAGCCATCCTGTGAGGAGGAGGATGGTCAGCATTACATTTTAATGACCAGTCCATGCATTTGGGAGAGCAGAGCCCATCCTGCCTCCAGAGGATGTTCGTCTTGGAGAATAATGCTCTTCAAACTGGTGTGAATTCTCTTATGCGGAGGATTATACCTACTAAAATAAAGCTAGAAGAGAGCAATTGGGGAAAAATGTCATTATTATTCATAAAGCCCCATTAAAAACTGTTTTTAGTGGTTTAATTCTCCCTTAGTGAATGTGGTTGTTGGATCTGTGCTTTGTTTTGATTCAGATGGTATCTGCATCAGAGTGAATCATTTGAACAGAAGCCCTGAGCTTTTGAAAAACCACCATTTCTTTAGGGAAGCAGAAAAATAGAGCCAAAATTTAAATTAGGATGATTAAAAGAAGCAGTTTAAAAACACTCGCTTAAAAGTTCTCATTTATTTTAACTTATTAAAGCAAAAAATGCTGAGTAACAAATCAATCCCTGATCTGTCCCACACCCCATCCTTGCACATAGGCACTACCAAGCTGGTGCTAGACTGGAGAAGTGATCCAGATACACCTTTTTAATTTTTAAATGGGACATGTGAGTGCTTTTTCCCCCCTCCATGTTTCCTAGATAGGCTCTTCACCACGCTGTGTCATTTTTCCTAAATGGCAAACCACAGTTCTTTTACAGCTGGCTTGTAGCAGGGGGAGTATTTTGTCTGAGTCACCAGAGCCATCTGTTCTAGGCAAATATTTTAGTGAATGATCTCTCTTTCTTACTTAGACTGCTTTTATTCTTCTGTTTATGTGAAGACAAAGGCAGGGTGGTCTCACACTGACTCTCTCACCCTCCCTCCATGAGCTGGCATTAAACCACGGCCTCACCCAGCTTCAACACCACCAAACATTACAATGTCCGTGGGAAGATTTTCAAGCTGTGTTTAAACTATGAATTAAAAGTTTTAAAAGAAATGTTTTTTACTTCCTGGGCAGTTGCAAACAACTTCTCTTCAGTTCCCTGCAGATTGCTCAGGGTATAAGTACATCATGTGGGGCTGGGGGCTCCTCAAAACATTGACCTGTGTGTGCTTCGTGCAGCACGTGGATATCACTCAAGGTTCACAGTTGTGTTTCCTTGAAACAGCAAGTTCCTTCCCTCATTGCAAGGGGATTTGGGTGGCTTCACTTCATCTCTTTCCCTTGGCTCCCAAATGACATTTGCTGGTGCTGGTTTGTGGTGATGTTAGACCCTGGGTCTTCACCACCAGCCCTGCCATTCTCACACAACAAATATTTGATGTGATATAAATATTTGATCTGATAAAAACCTTCCACGGAAGCAGCCTAAGAAAACCATAGAGCAGTTAGTTAGAAATAACATTTCTTCCGAACAGCAGTAGACCGGCTGCAGGAAAAGCAGCTGTTCCAGAGCCTGCTGCATTTACTGACTTAGCAGTGCTGGAAACCCCATGTGTGCTAACTCCATGTGGATGAAGCAGGAAAAGAGCCCCCAAACTTGAAGCTGAAGGCCCCACAGTGACATGGGCCTGGTGGAGACACCACTGCTGCTGGTCTTGCTCAGCCCCTGTGACCTGAGCACACAGAGCCAGCCAGGGGCCTCTCTCCCTGCTGGCACACCAGCCACATGGAGATGGGAGGGTCCTGGGAAGGGGCCAGAGAAAACACTGCTTTTATTTTCATGGGCTGGTGTTTGCCTTTGCTTTTATCACTGCTCAAAGTCAGCTCTGCACACTGCGGGTTGGCTTCCCCTTTCTGCAGCACAGCCTGCACTTAAAGACTGAGATGTGTGTATGTGTGCACCTGCTGAGGGGTGGGAAGGCTGGACTTTCACCTGTGCTGGCTCTCCTTTGCGCTCATGGGTGAGTGACACTGCTCCGGGGGCTCGGTGGCCCTCCCGGACAGGCTCTGAGCCCAGGCAGGCTCTCCCTAAGGTCCCTCTCCCCCCCACCTCAGCCAGCAAGGCAAAGCAACAGGACAAGGTTAGACATGGGTGATTTTTCAAATGATTCATTAGCAAGTAATTTTCTGCAATGGACTAAAACAAGACAGCTGAGTCACTGCCTCTGTACTGAGGTTTCAGGGGTTTTACACATGACTGGGTGTAGTCTGTCCGTCTGTCCCCGTGCATATGCACAGAAGGTCCTCAGCAGATGCAAGGCTGAAAGATGTCCAAAGGAGGATCCTGTATGTCCTCCTTGGAGCCGGCTTGTGTTTGGTGCATGTCTGGCCCAGAGCTGCCAGCTCATTAAATGCCAGAAAAAAATTAATGCACATGCCCCACCATCCCCCTGCCAGGAGGATCCAGCACAAGCCAAAGCATTATTGAGTGCACCAGTTTTGCAGCAAATCTGGTACAATTTGGTGGTTGCAAGGGGTCCCTTGGGTTTGAATGGGATTTGCCCCCCCCCCCCCTTTACTGGGTGTTTTGGGCCAGGTCTACTGTGCTTGCTTATGATAGCATCTGAATAATATTTGTTGTGAACATCAGGATAGAGCTTGTTGTGGCTTAGCTTGCAACAGCACTCAGTGCCTGTGGATACAGGAAGCTCTAGCGCCACAACGGGAGTGTACTCACACAAGTAGGTACTCCATGAAAAACATCACTGGCTTGCCTGGGTCCGCAGGAGACCCATAACCTATGGGCACACAGTTTGAGAACCACTGAATTTCCTAAATAACTAAAAATTAAAAGAAAGCTTTGGCTTGGGCTGCATTATTTTTCATGATTCTGCGCTGATTTTAGTCTTGCCTGGAAGGTGCTCAATAGCATTTCCCTCTCCCAGCAACACCAGGGTGCCTCCAGGAGTGTTACACCTGACATCTGATGCTGCTCTCAGAAGCATGACCTCTAAATCTTGACTGCAGTGTCAAAAAGTGATGAAACTACAGCTGAGCCTCAGAGCTTGGGTTCTTTATGCTGTATGTACACTGCAGGCGTTTCACTCGGGAGAGGCTTCACCTGCACCACCACTTCCTCCATAGGGCTGCTGTAAATATTTGCATTGCCACCAAATGCCCGTACCAGCCAGCCAAAGTCTTTTCAAGTTCAGGCACTGGTTCAGCCTGGATCACCTCACTGGCTGAAACAAGTCGGGGGAATAGGGATGAGGGTGAAAGAAACTGGTTTACATGAATATGAGTGGTGCCAGTTAAAACAACTCTTGAGAGCAGGAGCATCAGTGAGAACTGAAAAACACCCAGCATCTCCCCAGGCTTATGGCAATTTAAACTGATTCTGATAAAAGTTTGATGAGCCAGGTGGGAGGGGTGTGTTATTGTCCCCCTCCCTCCAGTGCTCTGGGTAATGGGAGGTGGTTTACCTTTGGTGGCTAGTTATAAAAAGGAAAAATTAAAAAAAAAAAGCTGCCTCAAAATCAGATATATTTTGGGAAACACTTTGCTTGGCAAAGGGAAGCCATTGGAGGCACTCCTAATGTCAAACATTTTGGGGAGTGAGAGCCCACTGAGGCAGAGGGACAGAGCCAGGAACTGGGTTAAACCTCTGCAATAAGATACATCTCCAGGCAGGCAGTAGTTCAGTGCCACAAGGCCTGGAGCCTTGGACAAACTTATTTTGGGCAGTCTGGACATGATTACAGCTTGTGTTTTGCTGTAAGAGCACATTGCCTGACTGTGGCTTAACTTGCTTTTAACTCATATCCTTGCTTTGTGCAAGGAAATTATAGCAAGGATTTGTCACACCCGATCATCATGCAACTACACCTGCAGATAAATAATAATAGTAAAATTTTAAATAAACCAAACCAAAACAAAAAAAAAAAACCCAAACCACCACCACCACCAAAAAAAAAAAAAAACCACCAAAAAACTACTGCTGAACCAGACTGCATCAAATGAGTAAAAAAATAGCCTCAGATGGGCTCTTGACCAAGGAGGAAGAAATGGCACCATTGGTGTCCATCTCCTGCCAAAGAAACAGGGATGCAGACCATTATTATTTTACCCTTTCCATACCAAAGCATGGAAAGGATAAAATAATAAAAAATTAGCAATAATTAGATAATTGGGATTATGCCTTTCAGCAACACAGTTACTGAATTAATAGAACCTGCTGGGTTTTATTTTGGTAGACCATGAATATACTCCCTGCTCCAGGTAACAAATATGGTTCCTCAGCCCACGTCAATTGAATTAAACTTGTACAGCACAGAAAAGCAGGAGAGCTTTCCAGAAAAGTACTCACAGAACCCTTTTTGACCTGACCTGTGAGAAAACTGTGGGGCCAAGAGCACAAGCCAGGGAGCAGGGAAAAGCAAGGAGCATTGTCCTTCATCCCAAGTGGCTGGGTCAGGAGATTAGTCCTGCTCTACAAGATGCCAAACCTTGCCAGTGCTCACACAGACACCTGGAAAATATGGATAAGGCTTGGAGCAGGGTCTGGCAGGAGTGGGGGTGGCAGCACCCTGCAGGGGTGGGGATTCACACCCATTGCAGCTCTGCAGTCCCAGCCTTTGAAAGCATAAACCTTCCATCAGAATCACTGAACTCTCACCGGGGATTTTTTCCCCTTTCCCCTTCCCTATTCCCTTTTTCGCCACTCGTGCAGACACCTCCACTGTGCTCCAGGGGATCTTCCCCTCCCTCCAAGTTTAATCTTCTTCATCACTGGTGTTTTCCCAGGGTTGCTTTACCCAGCTTTGGTGCTTTTAGAAGAAGAAAGCACATCAGAAACGGGTGGCTGCTAGCTTCAGCCTTCTTATCCCTGTGCTCTGCATGCTTCCCTAAGGAAAACACTGAGGTTGAGATTTTTCAAACATTTCAGAGGGATTAGCAGGTCCAACTCCTATTAAAATCAACAAGAACTAGACATGCAGACAGCTGAGGGAAGAAGAAAAGGAAAAGGACATTAAACACCCAGCTAATGCTGTAGTGATGAATCAACCATACTCCAGCCTCCGAAGGATGAATCAAGTATGCCACTAATCCATACTTTTCAGACAACTAAAATTTGCCTTAAAAGTCCATGAGTTATGAATACACTGGGTTTTTTTTCACTAACATGCAAAGCAAGGGCATCATTCTATTACACATAAATACTTCCTGTTGGCCTTTAAAGGACATGCTTGTAAAGATCTTTTCTGACTGTCATTTAATTATACCAATGGTCTGGAGATTTAGAAACCAGGGGCCAGGCCAGGCCAGTTTCTCTTGTGGTGAAATTCCACTGAGTACAAGTGCATTTAGGGCAGGGCAGCAAAAGCATCCCTCCCAGGAAGAACAGGAGTAAGAAATGCCAGGGAAAATTAAATCCCTCTGAGGGCTGCCTGGCATGCTGCCTTCTGCCACGTGGCTGGGGCTTTTCCATCAATGCTGCCAATCCCCTTTAATGGTGCCTGTTGAAAAGACCCCACAGCTAACGAAGGACCAGCAGCTCACTGTCAGACAATGAGACATGCAGGCCATAAATCCAGGGCTCCTGGCAGAGGGCTGGGTTTCTGTCACTCTGCTTTCACACAGGGGTGCTCCAGACCCCTGGCAAAGTGATTCATGGGTTCTGGGTTGAAGGCAGCTCTGCCTTCCCGTGCAAATCACAGATCTCTGGGTGGATGGTGGAGGTGTGGTATGGGCCAAAACTGGCCTCTGAACAACAGGGACACCAGGAGAGATGACAGGAGAGATGAGCACCAGCATGCTCCTGCCACCATGACTTGCTGACATGACCTGGGAGGTTGGCACAGTTAAATCTCATTAACTAAAAGCAGTATAAGCACAGTAAGACACTGCAGAACTCCCCATCCCTCCTGCTGCGCACAACTGCTGGAGATCCTGGGAGAAAAACCCTCTTCCCAGGCTGGTACAACTAGATTTCCCTTCCAAGGGAAGGCTAGCACTGAGAATATTTGCATTTGGTTTTCCTTTCCCCAACTCTATCTGAATAAAATAGAATTGCTGAAAGTTTGCAGGCAAATTTCCTCTCACATGGTATTTTAATCTCATGGTGTGCCATCAGAACAGGTTATGTATCAACCATTTATAGCATAGAAAGCTCAAGGAAGTACAAGGAGTGAGTGAAAAAAATATTAGTGAAAAAAACCTTTCTGGTTAGCTAGGGAGAAATTAGGACCAGAAAAGGTGGAGCACTTTGGCTAAGATTTTATATCTAAGAGCAACAGTGACACTGAGGGCTCTTCTCTGCCTTGCAGTATCAGGCTTTTAATTAATTTAACTGTCCTTATGACAAGCAATTAAGTGCCAGGCAAGTGTGCCCTCAAATCTAAATGAAGAGGAAGCTGATGATATGCAGTAAGGGGGAGGAGGAGGATGATGATTCCTGCCCCAAATCACTCATGGTGCCCAGCTTTATTTATTTATTTATTTAAAATGACACAGATTCAAAGCTTCCCTTCAGTGCATGCATTTCAGCACCAACCACCCTGGAGGATCTGGCTGCTCGAAGAGGGCCTGGCTGGTCAGCAAGGAGCCACAGGTGCAGGTCTCTGCCTCAATGATCTGGTCCAAGCCAGCCCCTGTGCAGCAGATGGAAACCCACAAACTTTGAGGATGCTTACACAGTTGAGCCCCAGGATGAAACAGTGCCCATCTTTTGCCCTAAAGCAGTTGGTTTAATTGAAGGACCTCTCCATAACCCTGCCAGTCACGTGTCCAGAGACCACTGAGCTGATAACCAACGCTGTTTGCCGAATCCACTGGGTTGGGACAGTCTGGTCGGTCATTCTCAGACTCACTCTGCTTTCCCCCGAACCAAGAAGCTCCTCACTGCCATTTGTCATACTTCAATCAGCTTGAAAGCATTTCTTAGTTCTCCGGGGTGGAAGACCTTGGCTTTGGCAAGCTGGTTCAAACTGTTTCCCAAATGGTGAAACAAATGACTGAAAAGCACCAGCCCCTGGCTGAAGATGTGATGTTTACCAAACCACAGCTCTGGATGAGCCCAGAGCACATCCAAGCCTTCCCTCTACAAACCTGGGAGCATCTGCTGCCCAGGGCTTCCTCTGAGGGCACCAGGCCCAGGACAAAAACGAGGTTCATTTTGTTTGTACAAACTGTCCCTGTGATTGCCAGCTGGACTAACCTGGAGAGGAAGGCATTAACCTCCCCCAAGTACCTGCAGCAGGCCTTCTTTTTGTACATCTCATTCGTGCTGGCAAAAAAAGTCCCTGAGGATCCAATTTGCACTATGGAAAAAAAAAACTCCACCCAAACTGTCAAATCATAAATATGCCATAATAAGCAATTTTAAAAAGGAAAAAAAAGATACAATATAGACACATGCATATAAAATATGCTTCATAATTGAGACTTCTCCAGTGCTCATTAGTTGCTGAATACAGATGTTGTGGGCTGCTGTACCCACTCAGAGCCACCAGCTTTGCTGCTGCCTACTTCACCAACTAATTTCTCCAGGTGGGATGTGCAAATAAGGCCAATTCCTGGCGCAGGCATCTGAGGACACAAGAACAGCATTTGGGGGGGTCAAGGTCCCAGGGAGAAGCCCCACTGCTTAGAAATGGGAGTGATCTTTTTCCCCCATGGTGCAGCAAGCGCAGGAAGATGAAGCTAGGCATTTCCTGGATGCAAGTCCCTGGTTCATCTCTTCTGATGCCAAAAAAAAAAAAAAAATTAAAAAACCCTCTAGATACTTACATTTACACAAAAAAAGGCACATTTTTTTTCCCAGCAGGAGAGGTGCAGATGGTAGGGGACCAAACAGCAGGTTTGTACTTTTCAGGGGGTTTTGTGCAGCAGCCTGTGCCTGTCCCCTCTCTCCAAGAAAGCCAGCTGGTGGTGCAGGGACCAGAGGGGCTCAGGCAGGAGCTCCAGCAGGGCGGCATAAATGCAAAACTGTAAAAATACTGTCATGTTCACAACTGCCACCATCTAGAGCATCAACACCTAGGGAAAAATTCCATAATTTTAAATTACTAGTAAGGATGGACTAAGGTGTACTTACATATAGATAGCATGCACACATACACCCATGCAAAAACCAGCAAAATATGTGAAATTCAGAACTGAAACAAAAAAAAAATCTGTTTTGACTTACAAATGAGAGGTTTTTACTGCTTTATGGGAAGCTTTTCTGCATAGGCAGTGCCACCATTTCAACTTTTGCTTTGGGGTGGAATGGGGCAAAACAAGCACCAGAAAATGATGTTGACTGATAAAGGCTGAGTTCTTTAGCAGTTTTGTTTCCGTAGATGCCAAAGCTGTTTGTTGTTTAGGAGCTTTAGTGGGAGGTGAGTTTACTGTGCTCCCCCCTGCCCCCTGAGCTGCTGCACAGGAGCGGGGCCATGCACCCACATCCCAGCTCCTGGAGAAGAGCGGCTTTGTCAGGTGAGTGGCCTGACCGCAGCCCCCTCGTGCTGCACTACGGCTGTGGAGGGCAGGGCAAAGCTCGGGGGGATGCTCTGTGTCCCCTTGGGAGGTGACAGGTGGCCTCAGAGCAGCCACAGCTGAGGAAGGGAATGCAGCAGAGAAGGATGTGCTCCTCCTGCAAACAGTCAAGGGTACACTCCCACCGGGTGCTTCTGGCAGTGAAATTTTTGGACCACAGAAAAAAATCCCCCAGATATCAGGAGGGAGGAACTGCCATGCAGAACTTGGCTCCACATTCAAAGCAAAGCAAACCAAAGCAGTGCAGCCCCAAACAAGCAGACCAGGGATGTCTGGGCCGTTTGACACGTGTGAGTGTGCTGCCTGGAGCAGTGTTTCAGCACACGCTGCCTGCCTGTGTAGCTGCTGGGGATGGAGGGGGCATTGCCTTGTGCGTGGGAAAGCACAGAGTGCCCCTGCTGTTGCAGGACATGAGCCTGGCCTGAGCATGGAGCTCTGCCCATGTCCATTCTTCGGGGTGAAACCCCAGCAGCATGAGAGAGCCAAAAGCTGCCAGTGACAGTGACAGTACTTGCCACTGCCACTGCTGTCCATGCCAGAGAAGTAAAAAGGGTGGTTATGAGTTCAGAAGATATGCAGTAACTCTTCTGTGTCCACACGGTCTCCTCATGTCCTTAGGGACGGCCGAGGAAGCAGGGCTTCGACAGCTCCTGGCTGCAGCTCCCTCCTTTGAGCAGGAACTGACAGGTTGTTTTCCTGGCGCCCGCCTGGGCCCTGGCTGCTGCAGCAGGAGAGGTGCCAGCCACGCTGGAGAGCTGCCTCCTGCCCCGCAGCAGCCTCGGCTCCCAACACCGACAGCGGCTCCCCGCGGTGCGCGAGTAAGGAGCACACCACTTGGCTTCAAAACATACAATATACTTTATTGCCTGCTAGATAACCAAAGTGAGGAGTAAACACCATAGCTGGAAAAAGCAGAAAAGGACCAGGAGAAGGAGAAGAATATCCAGTCACCAAACAAGTTATCAGGCAATAAACCATACACAATATAAATAATCTGTTTCCCAAACAACTAAATCTTTATTTTGCTAATGGCCATTATATGGTTAATTATCAGTAGTAAAATCTCTGGATTTCCTTTTCTACACAGCATTAGTAGTAAGAAATATATAAGGGACTCTGCAGAAAGCAATACAAAGGAGTTATATACACAGGCACCTTCTGTGGAGCAAGAACAGAACCTTATCTAATAAGGAAGGGCTATCTACAAACCAGAAGACCATGGTAATACAATATTAGCTGAGACTTAGTTTAGCTGCAGCCTTTCCACAAGGTAGGCTAGCCAACTTATGTATACATATATATTTTAATATAGATATATATAGAGATTTATTATTTTAAAAATAATGTGAACTACCTGTAGTTCCTAGACTAATTTTAAAGAGGCAGTGTACCTTTCTGAAGCTTCATTTCAGGAAGTATATTAAAAATGGTATATAAAAGACTAGCAGACCCAACCTCACATATCGAGTCCTGATATCTTCTCTCCAACTTCTTTTTCTAATGCTATAGCTGCCACCTGCATTGACAGCAATGCCTTTAGTCATCTGGATTGCTATTTATGTTGCTGTAATTGCTACCACTAAGTTTACTGGATTATAGTGTTAGTAATTGTCGATTATAAATAGCAATAATGCTGCAGTACACTGTCAAAGCCTGCCATGTTATGAAGATCTAGTCTGTATGTGCATGCAGAGTTTTGTTGTTTAATCTAAAAGAACATTTCCCAGTCAAAGTGTTTCTCCCCTGTCAGCCCTTCCACATTTTCCAACCACATGGCAAGGGCTCCTCTCTCTTAAGGAAGATGTGATGCCTCTCACCCCACACCAAGCTCTCAGCAGCCCTTCACACAGCACCCATTCATCCAACTTTGTTTTCAGGACATAACCCATTCCTCTTACATAGCCAGTGTCCTTAAGGCTACTAAATATGACTTAATGAAATTAAAACTGACTATTTGACGAAATGCTTTTAACACATTTTGGTCAAATCTCCAACTGGGCTATTTGAGCCTCGTGCTCCCCACAGCAGGCAAGGAGCAGAGCGCTGCCTGTTGCTGCTGCCCAAGAGCCAAGCCCAAGCTGCCAGCAGGGGATGAGGAAGGAAGAGAAATTTGCAAGGAGCACTGTGAGGACCTGGCAAGGCTCAGGGTGCCTTTTGTGCCACCCTTTTCCAGTCTGCTCCCTGTTTGTCTTGGGGTCCACTCACAAAGGCAAAGTGGGAGCACGCACGTGCCGACAGGCACCCCTTCCAATGGATTTCCTCCTGAAAATAGGGATGGAGGGACAAGGCCCCTCTTTCAAGCGGTATCACTTTGCTCTCAGCCCACACCCTTGCTGCTCACATGAGATGCTACACCACTTTTGTTTATGACACAGATGTCATTTAACACACTCCTTGCCATGAGCGTTTCTAGAAGCCCCTTCCCAAATCAGTGATTGAACCCTGATAAGCAGTTGCTCTACCTCAGGTACCACACCAGTGCTGAGGGTATCCCCCACAGCCTGCCTCATTTCCTGATGACCTGCCAAACCAGGATCCGGCCCGTGGGACTCAGCATGGTCCCACCTGCACAAGTGACCACTCTGCTCCCCTGGACCCCCCAGCCAGGCACACATCAGGCAGAAACAACCTCCAGTGCAAGCTCCAATATCCAGCCAAAAGCACACAGCCCACACCCAACAGAAGCCATCTTTGATACAGCACAAAACATGTATCAAGAAAAGCGTGGCAGTAAATAAACAGCTTCCCCTAATAATTCTGACATTTTGATAGGGGAACTTAAAAATAGGTATTTGAAAGAAGGATGCCCTGATGGAACAGGACGTATTTGCAGTGTTAGGGAAGGAAGGATGGTCTGTACCTATGAGCATATCTACCATGTGCACTCCCACCAGGCAAATACATCCTTGCTGAATTTAGCACTGCCCTCTGCATCTTTGATTACAAAACAGTAAAGATAGAAAGTTCCTGATTGGTATTTCATGTGAACTCAGATGCAATCTTAGCTATCCAAGCAGGTATCCTTCTTTGTCTCATCCAGGTACCCACTGGGAGCAGGCAAGAAAGTACCACAAGAAGAGGGGTGCACACAAAAGCTGGAAGCTGAGCTTTATGGTGCAGGATGTAAATTCTTCTGCCTATATCAGGAAAGACACTGTGTAGGGACAGTGCTTAAAACTCAGTCACTTCAGACCCTGCATCACCACCTCAGAGCATCACTTCACCTTATTTGTGCCCTTAGATTTTGCTTTGCCTTTGACCACACTGTGCAAGCACAACACAAGAGAAATGCCCTTTTTTTTGGTATTTTGCTAAGAATTTTGTGCATGCAAGGGTAACAGGATCAGTGTTATTTTTCAATTCTGTAATTCCTCTCCATCTCTACAGAACTCACACAAAGCACATGCTGATACTCAGCAGCAGAGAAAATGCGAGAAGCACCTTGCTATGCAGGGAAGAAGGGAAAAAAGAGCAAATTTTAAGTGAGAAGCAATTACACTGTAAAATCAGCTGAATATTCATCTGTACTGGCTGCTCTTGTGTTTTTTTGTCTATTGAGTAACAGGGTGTAATTTGGAAGTCATGCTCTAGTTGACCTGCTGCAAAGTGCAACTTTTTTTGTCACTTTTGTCTCCACTGTAACCTGTTTTTGCTTATTCCAGGTAGGGTTCCCAGGGGCGAGCAGCACTGACAAAATCAGGGGGTGCACGAAAGATTAAGAGTCTATCAGAGCAGGAGAGAAACTGTGAAACATGGAGGAAAACACTTTTGCTTCTCCAGGCATCACTAAAGATTATATTGATGGTGAAAGCCGAGGACTACTGAACATACCAGTTAATTTGCAACTGAAGTGCAGCCTGATAGGCATCCACTGTATTTCACAGTTTGTGTGTGATAACAGGAGCAAAAACTCCTAGCACTAAGCCATCCTTGCCAGGTTGATTATTGGGCTTGGGGAAAATAATTTCATCCCTCCCACAAGCTTAGTTTCCTCTTTTATAGTGACAGTTCTTCCAATCACAAAGTTGTTGAGGAAATTGCATTTTCTGAACTGCTCTGTTGCCCCCCTTTCCTTCTTAGCCACTAAATGTTTTCTCTCTCAATGCTTGGTGATTGCCGACTTCTGCAGGGGGTTGTCTGTGGAGATACTGCCCTTAAAAGTCAGTCTTTGGTCAGAACACAGTTGCACGGGATTTCATCAAAGGCTCATACTGGAACTGAACAGACCTGCGTCCCCCATCCATCCAAGCTGCTTGCAATATCCATGCCCATAACTGGGGCCAGATGTCACCTGGAGCAAGCATCTATAGGAAGCCTCTGCTTTGTGTCCTGCCTGTGGTACCACTTGTTTCAGCCCTTCAACGCAGCACCCAGTCGCTGTGCTGCTTTGCTGTGACTCCCTGGGTGTCAGTGCCCAGCTCTGTACCACCACACGGAGCAGCTCAACAGGGCCTTGGGGCACCATGGCAAACAATGAGCACTGAATACCTCCTCTGCCACCACCTGCAGCTGTTCCCTGCAAGGCCACAGAGTCCTGGCAGTGTGGGGCCGGTGCTCGGAGCACCCCAGCAGCCTGAGCAGCTCTGGGCAGTGCCACTGGCCATGACCATGGCTGTGTGGGGCTACAAGGGGCCACTGTGCACTGCAGGAGGCACTAATGCCACCTGCTGCCCGAGTCAGGGGCTTTGCCATTCCCTTCCCCACCTCCAGCTTTGTGTGGCCATGCAGAAGAGCAGGGCTGATGGGCCTGGAAAAGGGTCCCAGCCCATGCCAGCGTGCCTGGGGTGATCTCTGCCCGGCGCCTGGACCAGTAAAGTGTACAAGGTTTGCCAACCCATTTCTTGCCAGCCTGCAACTTCTAGTGAGCGCAGCAAACCCTTGCCCTGGTACCAGGCACAGTGACCAGGAGTCCGGGCAGAGAGTCTCCTGATGAACCAGAACAGGAAGAAAATGAAGGCAACTGCCCAGCTTGAGGAATGTGCTCTCCCCTTTGCTTCCCCATTAGATGCCTATTCCCAGGAATGGGCTCTCAGCACGGTCTGTCCCTCAGAGACTCCTCAATAAACTGTGGCATTGCCCCAGGTAAAGTGGTGCACAGGCCAGAGGGGAGTGTACAGCTCTTGTAACACAATGGCCTTGCTCCATCAGTCCCCTAAGTGTTTCAAAATTATTCCACTAGTCCAAATTTGGAGCTGGAGAGAGTACTGCAGGCACAGCCACGGGTCCCTGTCTCAAAGCAGAGACGCGGGGATATCCTGGTCCCTGCACTGCCAGCACCATTGCATGCAGCTTTCCCCACATCTTCCAGGGAGAGGCTGGATCAGACCCCAGGCAAGGGCCTTGCTGCAAGCACAGGTGAAGCCTTGCCAGCAGCATCCCAGCAGAGGATAGTCAGGAAAAAGGCTGTTTCCAAGACAGGAGGCAGTGGAGAGAGGACAACGGTAGGCCAAGGGCAGGCTCTGGCCCCTGCTGGCTCTCCGGCCTCTTGCTGTGGCTGGCACAAGCACTGCCTAACGAAATGGATGCTGTTCTCCTTTGGTTTCCTCCTCGTAATATGGCCTTGTAGTATCTGAAAAGGGTACCAAGGAAAAATGCTGGCATGCTGGGTTGGTTTGGGGCTGGGGATTTTTTGGTTTGGCTGTTTTTTCACTGTCTGAACTCTGTAAAAAAAAAAAAAAAAATTGAAGGCAACTACTGGACAGAAAACACAGCATGAGGAGAAAGGTCTCTTTGAACCTCTCTGATATGGCTATTAACCATCATCCTGACACACCATTCGAAGAAAGAGGTTTTCAAAGGCATGGAGGAGTCCTGTGGTGAGCAAAATTGGGCTGGTGCTCCTTGAAAATCTTGTCTCCAATTTTATCTGACCATTATTTCTAAGGCTGCATTTATAAAAAGAGCTAAAATGCTCCTCTACCTAATGTCATTTGAAGACACTGCCTTTTTCTCCTATACCCTAAAATCTTGTACTTAGGCACTGGGGGAATAAATCACCCTAAAAAGACAGTCAAACACTGGAAAAAACAGCATGGGGAAATGGTTGATTCTCCACTACTAGAGGCTTTTAAGGACAAGTTCAACACCCACCCATCCACCCATCAGGTCTGTGCTAAGTATAGCTTAACCTGCCTTGGAAATTCTCTAGCTGATGTCTCCCAGTCCCTTTTGGCCCTGTGACTCTGCACCAAGTGAATACTGCTAAGATCTCATCCTGCCACAACCCAGGATGTGTTTAATATCCTGTCTGGCTGTTTGTTTTTCTGCCTTAGCTTGCTGTTTGTCCAGGAACACACACAAGCACTTCAGACATCCTATTAAGAATCAGCTTACACTTCTCTCACACACCACCAAAATCCTATTTATATTGTCACCCTGAAAAAAGATGAAAATGGGGAGCAGCAAACCAAGAACACACAGAAATGCCCACTCTGACATTCAAAAGCTGTCACAGAAAGCCTTCCTTCAGCCTTTTTCCATCTTGAAAAATGTTGACCAATCTGCTGACAAGTTGATAACGAACAAGAAAACCCCACACTAACAAGAACCACTGCCTCTTTTAAATATCCTTTGCTGGTTCTGGCCCATGGATTGCATGGCTTGGGCATTCAAAGAGCAGCTGGTTTTTAAAATCTGCTACAAGTAGCCCAAAGAAATTATGTAGTTTACATGAAACATGACTGTCTCAAATGAAAAAAAAAGAAGGAAAAAAGTCAAGCTAGGAGCCTGGGCCATTTTAAAACAGACACTCACAAACATCAAGATGAAAGACCTTTAGGAAATACCAACACTACTGTGATGATGATGTGCGACGCTGCATTTCTAACACCAGTGCCCAAGGCTGACATCCCACCCCCAGCTCCTCTCAGCTGGCTTACGGAGCACAATTAATGCAGCAATGTAACAGCAGTCAGCCTACGAGGAGTGAAAGGAAGTGAACAAACAGCAGCAGCTGCACTGGTCAGCCACGCTCACCTACGGATGGCAGTGGGAATCCATCTGTTCACCATTTCTGCAGTAAGCAATTACTTCAGCAACTTGCTGACCCACTCTCACCATAGAAACACAAGCAGAAAATGTGGAATTTGATTTATGGAGGTGCTGGTCTTTCCATATAGGCTCATCTGCACCCTGAGTTAATCCCCCCACCCCTATTCATAAATTTCACATGGGTGAAAAAAGATCATCTAGGGACAGATTTAATTGTGGAAGTCTGTGGCATCCTTCCCCAAGTCATGTTTCCTGATGAAAGCAGCGCTCAGTAACAATAACAAGAGGATAAAAATGTCTTGCATCAGCAATTACACCATACGCACAGAGCCTTGAGACACCCACCACAACAGTATTTCAAAGAGATGGATGAGGTTTACAATAGCAAGTATCCGGTGCTTCCACCGCCAGTCTCTGAGTGCAACAACTCAGACCCGCAGGGAACTGCTATCCCAACACAATCTCTGTCATGCAAAGTGCCTAGAACAGCTTTCAAACACAAGCAGGTGAAAGACACAGAAATTAAAAGCAACATTTTACGAACTCACAAGACATGCAGGGCAAGAGCCCTTGGTTATGTGAGTCCCGCAGGTACAACTCGGGCTGCAGTTGTCTGCAGCATCTGTCAGCTGACATCCCTATCCCATCCCTTTGGATGCAGTGGGGCTGCTGCACAGCTTCCAGATGGCCAGGGTGCCTTCTCTGGAGGGAAAGCCAAAATGCTGCATGTCTGATCCCACAGGCTTCCCCCACGTGTGCTTGTTGCCTTAGGCAAGGCTGTATGAGCAAGGTAACTTGCAAGGAAAAGCCAATATTGTGTTTATTTGATCTGAAGATTTCTTCAGTAATTATGGAGAAAGAAGTGTAATTGTCTGGGGATTGTCATTTCCCCCTCTAATAAAGAAATTTAGAAATGTGGTAAGAGTTTTATTTTGCAAGTTAAGGCTTAGCACGAGTTCATGTGAATGTTGTAGGTCTAATACGCACAGCTGAAGGGGGTTTGGTTTGGCTTTTTTAAAAAAAGTTAATTTAAGCCATGCACTAAAAAATGAACCAGGCCAAATTCCCATAAACTGGGAATCTATTCTCACAATAAACTGTTAAGAGGAGGAAATAATTTTTCAGGTTTCAAAAACCTGCTGGGTGCCTGGCTCTGGTGCTGGTGGGCTTTCCTACAGAGAGCTGGGGCACAAGAAAGGCCTGGGGAGCCCAGCTTTGCTGCTCTATCCACTTCCCAGCAGGATCCCACCTCCCTGTGCCTTTTTGAAGAAGCTGTGTTTGACACACAGCCACAGCTCAGGAAAATTGTTGTTAAAATACTAATTAAAAAAACACTGCGGGTTTTTCAGAGTTATGCAGTAGCTTGGGAAGGTGTGGGATACTGTCCATCCTACTGAAAATCTGTGGGATGTTTTGGTACTGATGTCTACCAAGTGTTCAGACTCTCAAAAAAAGAGAGAAGGGAAAAGGAAGATGACTGAAAAGCAAGGTGAAAGATTTTCAAGTGAAGCTTGCTATTCTCAACTTCCTGCAACATAAAACCATCCAAGAAAAAGATCCATCTCTACCAAATACAAACCATTTTCAGTGGGGCAGCAGATTTGACAAAAAGTGGAAAACCCAAGAAGTTCTTATTTTTAAACACCTTTTATGCTGTTTATGTCCCTTATATCTTGATGGAAACAGATTTCCAGTGGCTGAGATTTGTGGGATGGTGGTTTAATGCTGAATACAGATGCACATTCCAGGCATACCACCACATCTTCCCACAAGCACTGTCAAGAGTGACAGGTCACTGCTGCTCAGGGATGCCCATCTAGGTCTGAAGCAACTCATAGCATCTAAAAAATTACATTTGCCATTTTCTATTTATCTGAAGATTGTTGAAATAGCTGTATTTGTGGTTTTATTAATTATAAGTACTAAAAAATCGCTCATCTTGCAAAGCACACTCAGTATCTTCCGAGTGGTCCAAAAGCCCAGAAATTTCTATTTAAGAATACATTCTTATCTCATCATTAAAGATTCTTTTAAATCCCTGCTGGCAACCCTTGGCCATCAACTAGAGAACCACTGTGTCAAAGTGCAACAGCACACATCTGGTTTTTTGTCTAAGTTCTTTAAACTAGCTGTAGATTAACAGAATCTGTGAATATGAAGCTACCGGTTTTATACAGACTCTTGTGTATTATGGTGTTTTCAAGGTTCTCACCCAGGAAACGCATCATGAGTAAAACCCTCATAAATTAGTTATTTCAAAAATGCAACCCTTCATCCCCAAGAGATTTCCTTGCTGGCATGGATTTCTTCATGAGAATTTAGTAGTTACCTTCACTTTGAAAGATCCCAGAGCTCAATTAGCTAAGTCCTAAATGTGGTACACTACAGACAGTTACTAGCAAAGATGTTTGGAAAAAAATTATGTACCAAGATTAAACAGGCACACAGCAAATGCTTCCCTCCATTACTTTCCAGAGTAAAACTATGCCTTGTGCCAGCCAAGCACAGTATATTTTCTGAAGACAGCAAGAAGAATTTTCTTAATTGCTGATTAAAATAATGATGAGCACTTGATATTATTTATGATGTACTTGCAGGGAAGCACTCGTTAGCAACGCTTACACCATGTGCCAAATACATCTGTCATCCAAAAATGAATGGGATGGTTTAGAACTGCATCACCCCTTACGCAGCTCACACATTACTTCTAACTGAAAAGTTATTGCTACAGTCACTGAAGCAAAACACAGCATCCATTCCAAGACACAGACTTCAACTGCAATTTCTTTTTTTTAGACTGCTTGGCAAACCTTGCTCTTGAAACTGGACCCTCTTGAAGACAATGAATTCTGTTGTGATGGTAATTTCCCTGCCACCTTACTTCCGTTAGAAAACACTGCTCTTCCTAACAAAAGGAAACACAGCGTTGCTGCCACAACCTGTCAATCTCTGTACTGCCTACTGAAACCTGGAAGCTCATGAAGGTCCAACTTCACCATCGAGTTCCCAGCTGAGTCTGTCTCATTTTGTATTACAAAAATCTATCTAAGCAGCTTCAGGAAAGAACAGATCCCACACAAAGTTGTTGAGGTATTGGCAAAGTTTTTGCCATCCTGAAGTGGAGAGGCATGTAGCAAAAGAACCTCCCGCTGCCAGAGCCCGGCTTCATGACAAACACCACAGCTGGGAGTCCCAAACCAGATGAACCATCTCAGAACGTAACAGGGAGCAGTCTGTCTGTCAAGAGAGAGATGTGCAGTGAATTTGCTTCAAATGACATCACTCTGACTGATGCCAATGCCAATGGCATGCTGCAGGCTGCCTGAACCAATGACATTGGTTTTGCAAGACTTAGAACACATGAACTCCAGAGCCATTACAAAACCCACTATTACTGGACACCGAAACCAAGTATCCTGAACTGTTGAGAGATTGGGACTATCTGGTTTCCAAATTCTCAACTCCTAAAAATGGTACAGTGTTTTAATAACCCAGTGGTGCTGACCAAGTATTAAGGGAACTCACCCTTGGCAGGAAGGGAATTGATGATCAGATTGGTCTGACTGAAGCCTGATGGTCTGCTCCAACTGGGAAGCCTTAGGTGGGCCATATATGGAACTTGTACTCCAAATATGTATTCCAAAAACTTTTGGAAGAACACCTCCCAAGAGCTCAGGTTTTCTCTTTCCCCCTCTTTTTGTTTTCTTAAATTGGATGTTGTCTGATGGCAACACCTGCCTTCTCTTAGTGTGCTGCAATGCTAAGGCTGTCCTTCTGACTCAACTGGCTTGATTTTTGAGTCTATTTCAATTAGCTCATCTTGTTTCACAGGCTGACAAACAAGCTGAAGTGCTGCTCTATATGGAATACATGTTTTGTGTTTTGTATTTTATATAGGCTGGATTTTCTACTGGAGTTCCAGCTGGGCTTGCAGCAGCGACACTGTGGTCCAGTGCACTTCTGCTAAACATTTAATGATTCTGCGATCAGAAAAAAATCAATAAAGCCTTGATGAAATTTCAAGTATATTTTAAATACAACTGTATTAGAGCTCAGTTTCTTACTGTTGCTGTGCCAAGAGCAGTCCACAAAAAAGAATCTGACACTGGATAGAAGGTAGATGTTGTATCTTACAGGTTTTATTTCAGAAAACAAAACAAAACAGAACTTTGCAGTAGAGATAGGAATGCATCTCGTATTCTGTTACAAAGTGCTAGTGTCCTACTGGAGAATTGACAGCCCCACGAGCTGGTGTACAGCACGGCTACTGTATGCCCAAGTATACTGTGTGTTTCACTCCATGTTGTCACACTGTAGGAAAAAAATGTCTCTCTGAAAGCAGGGTTAGCTGTACATTAAAAAACTGCGGATGAACAAAGAAAGGGACCCAACAAATGCTATCAAGGGGAGAACAGCAGTGTCTAGCAAAGCGTGGCGCTTGAGCTGCATGATGCCTTTCCACCCTGTTTTCCCAGAAGTATTAGTGGAAATTTACCTTACCTGACAGTTAAGAGCCAGTGTAATGCCATGCAGTTGCAAAAAGCAACCTGAGCGAGAGCTGGGTAACAAACCAGATCTAGATGCACAGAGAATTAGCTGAATTCAGCAGGTCTTCAGTTGGAAGAACAAAATGAGAGCAGATGAGGAAAGATGGGACTTCGAGGAATGAAGATGACTGTTTTAAGGTAATTTAGTAATAATAAAAAGTGAATTGTGACTTCAAGGTCCCTGACTGGGCATCCGATACTGACAGAACATGTATTTCTTAAAATTTTTTCCACTTTTTGTGCTCACTGAATCAGAACTTTCCTTCCCCTTCCCCATGACCTTTACATGGCCTTTAAGGCTGAAGCTTTTCCATTCCTGGTGTTTCTTTGCAGAGATACTGAAGCATACCCAGTAAAGGCAGTGCAAGATTGCATACATTTCTTCTTTCCTGAGTAAATGGCACATAGTTAAAAAAAAGCCACAAACGTAAAGGTTACCCTTCTGCTGCTTTTGACTCGGAGACAGGAGATCTGCTCCCACGCAAACAGCCAGTGTCTACTGGCGAAGTCTGTTCTGGGGTCCTCTGTGATCAAAAATACATTGCAATCAAGGAGGTTTCCGGCATCCAAGGACAGAAAAAGAGAAGATCCCCAACAGTCTAATTTTCAAGCCCCAAGAGGGTAAAATATATGGGCAGAACAGATTCTTGGTTTAAACAAGTTTCCAAAGTAGTGGTAACCTACTACCTTTAAGTTTAAACATTGATGTCACTTGCTACTTACTTCTAAGAGAAACTATTTCTAAGTTCTCTTATGTCCAAAGACTGAAAACATAGCAAAGGCTTCTTCTGTGGGATGACTTCTCTTTTATCTTTTTTGACTATAAACAAGCTTCCCCATTGTACAAAGAAGACAAAATCCAGAAACATGAAGTAGATACCTAGAAAGCTCAGAAGAAAAGGCAAACTTTTCTCCCAAAGCCTAACTGCACTGAGTCCTGGCTCTCTCTGTCCCAAAATCTCCATCTTCATGTGATAGAAGTCCAAAGAATTCTGGAGCACTTGAATGGATCTGTGGAACTTCTAAACAATGTCAACAGTGCTGAACCGGGCTCAGAAGTTTTAAACAATAAAATGGAAGCTCCCAGTATAGACACATGTAAGGAAGAACAATTGGGCAGAAGTTCTTTAAAAAATAAGTGACATCTTCACAGTCATTGTGTAGAAGCTGAGTGGATGATCTGACAGAAAACTACAGCTTACAGTTCTGAGGATCCATCTCTGGGTTTTGGCATCTTCCACTTTCAGGTGAAAACGAGCTTGTTTAAATGTAAAAAACCCACAAGTTCATACTGTAGCTAAAAACAAATTCTGCAAATACTGCTAACTCAGCAATATGTTAAAGTAAACAATCATTTGATGGTAAAGCAGGTGAAGTATCAAAGAAGCTCCATTTGAATAGTATTTATTTGCAATCATTAGTTTTAAATGGGAAACTGTTTACAGGCATATGCTAGATAACCAAAATAGAATGAACATGAAGAAATCTATTTAAAGGTCCTTATCAAATATTTCAAATATTTTATTAAATATTTTATTCCGTTTCATTATCACAGTTTAATGTACTTTAGCATGTTATACACATGACTTACCATGTGCACTTAAAAATATCAAATTAGAGGTTTTTGAATAAAGTATGACATTCTATAAATGTGCTTATTGACTTAACTACACACAACTAAGAAGGCAGTAGCTCTGTAATACCGTTAATGGAGATGAACTATTGTAAGGCATGTTTACACCAAACTTTGGAGAGAATAAAACCAAATACTAGGTCAAAATTCAGTGGAAATACATGTGAGAATCGAAGTTGAAGGACTGGGCTCCAAGAAGAAAGACCAAAGCAAATCAGTTGTGTTAACTGTCAACAGATACTGGTTATTAAAAGCAAGCACTGTTGAGAAAGAAGGTTGTTGTAGCATCCAGATCAGCAGGATCTGTGTTTTTTTCAGGTGTGATTTTTGAAACTCACACCTTATGGTGTGTAATGTGAAGGAAATATACCAAAATCTAGCAAGGAAGTCGGAAAACTATCATCTGAGAAACTTCAAGTTGTTTTCTGAGCAAACACAGGAACACTCTTGTACAGAGTACATGCTGACGTCACTGCACTCCGACGCGTGCATGTACACGTACACACATGTGCAGACACATGCATATACATGCCCCTCCTGCTTTTGCCGCCCTCAAAGACCCAACCACTGACTGGAATACAGCAGTACTGAGGGGCAAACAAGGTTTCAGCTGTGCATGTGAAAAGAGCAGACTAGACCATTGCATTCGGGAGCCCGGTTAGTTATCCAGAACAGGTGTGGTTTTCCCAGTGTAGTACAGTGCGGGTCTGCTGGTGTATGCTAACAGCCAAGACCCAGAAACTACAATATAATTCTTTGGAAGAATTCAACAAAATGTTAAGCTATTTGCAGTCGCTTTAAAATTCAACCTCAATGAAGGCCCTAGGTCATGATGATGTGCCTCCCTCCCCCAGGAACATCACGCAAGCCCAAGCTTAACTCCAACAGCATAGTGGTCCGTGATCGGGGCTCCCACACTATCACAGGGCCAACAACAGTGCTGCCCCTTAAGGAAGAAGGGTTTCCAGCCTAAGCTCAGGTGTGTTACTGAGTGGAGATGTCATGTCAAGTCTTCCTAGATTTCTGCCATAAAAGAATTAGTGGGGGAACATAAAATAGACATCCATCTCATAAGCTTCTTCAAAGCTGTCAATTCAGTATAAAATACTGAGTATATAAATGACTATGGTAGTACTTCAGTGAGAGCATAAACCTCACCGTGCCTTCTTCTTGGGGAATTCAGGGGAGAAGGCAACACTTTCACAGCCTAAACATGTACTTGTTCATGGCACTCAGTGCCCTGAAGTGCCTCAGCATCCTGGCAGCTGTACTTGACAGTTCGAAAATATGAACAAGGTAAGGAGAATGCCATGAATATTGCAAAACATGGCAAAGATACCTGGGAGGTCTACAATCTATCAAACAAGCACAGCAAACAAACAGCATCTAATGGATAACATAGGGTATACAACACACAAGTTGCACAGTTATGTTACCTTGTGAAATCAGGACTGCAAACGTAAACTCCAGAGTAAGTTTCAAGAGCGGCACGTGGCTTACTCGACACCTCTGGAAATATCAGAAGTCCACCACCCATGAGCACTGCATCTTCAGCTGTTACAGAAACTGATCTCACTGAACCAAACAGAGCAAGTGGGCCCATGTCCTGCAACCCCTATGACTGTGGCAGAGGTTAAACAAAAATGCTCCAGCAACATAGTTTGGCTACCACTGTATATTCAGCCTTTACAGTGTCTGCGCTATATAAACATTGCTCTTGGAAAATAAAGCACACAGTGATATACACATGGTATCAATGGCCAAAAAGATTACATGATCAAGCCTGAAAGCAAATGGAAGTTAACAAAAGTAGTCTTTTAGGAGAGGTAGCCATATTAGACTCAGCATTGAAAAAAAAAGGGAGTGCATTCAAAAGGGTCGACATACATTATAGTGTCTTGTAGACCCATCATGTTTCTGGTTTTCCTACATCATTTTTTTGCAGAATGTACACACACAGGCACACACACACACACACACATATACACATCTTAAACTCTGTTCTAATTCCCCTTTGCTGCCATAATGTTGCCATACTGGGAATAAAGAACAGCTTTCCTTTCATGCTCTCTTAGCTGTCCCATGTCTATAACCTGCCTTCACTTGGTTCAGTATCTGTACAGTAGCTAAACAGGCAGTGGAAATTAAAACTGCTTCAATTAATATCCTGTTGCAAAAGACAGTATCCAAACTATAAGGCATTCCCTTGTACTGACGTGACTTACAACTCTCTAATTGATAGAAACTGCAGAATGCTCTTCAGCCTTGTGCTACAAAGGCAGCTTTTACCTAAATAATAAAGACCAAAGCTGGAATATAAACACCAGAAATCCACACACTTCTACCAGTCCCTTGCTCTTGTGCCCCTTTCCAACAACGCTTATCACTTTAATTTCAAAAGTCATGCACCAGTGCTATAAAATAGAAACTCAAACTACCAATAAGTCTCTTGCTCATGACTTTGGGATACTGTATTAGTATAAAAGAGCATTCAGTCATCTTAAATAAATATATTCTTTTCTGAAATCACAGCACATTCAAGGGGTAGTTACTGCCATAAGCAGAGCACTAAGTAATCTCCATTGATGTTTTCAGAATCATTTAGTCAGAAAACACCTGTAAGATCATGGAGTTTTGATTGATTTGGTCTAATACCTGGAAAACAGCCTACTGTGGGGATAAGAATCTGCATCTCAAATGTTCTGCAGAACATTCTTCCCATATCTGTATACAGTACTAGAACAATTAAGAAGACGTTACAGTAATTTTCTCCCAGCTGCTTAGATGTGTAGCTTCGACTACAACAATGCATTTTGTGTGTCTCAGAACTATGAAATATCAAAGATGACTAAATAAATAAAAGCCAAGGAAAACTGGGACAGTACTGCATTTTACACTTGAGACAAGATTCCCCCCTCCCATGGATAAGTCACAGAGGACAACTACAGTAAATGCTTGTCTTTTTTTTTAAAGAAAGATTTATACACAGGTTCAGATCCAGAAAATAATGTGAAATGCATAAATACTGATAGCTTTAGCTAAGTTAAAACGGGTTCAGTAAAGTATGATACAACATATCCAGAATAAACAAAGCAGAAAAGCATCATATTTTGGTTTGCTTGAGATATACATAAGGTGCAACAATTTCTTCTCTAGAGGCATTCGTGGACAACGTGTTAACAGGTAACAGTGTTGGCTGGTATACTGAAGTACACACAATAGCAATAAGATTTTCCAAAATGAAAGCAGCTGAAATTAATAAAATTTTAAACAAAACAAACAAGGAAAAAACCCAACCCCAATACAGTAAAGATATTGGTCTGAAGTTTTTTGTTGTGCTAACAGACTTTGTTACCTGAAAATACTGATACCCCTTCTAGTAGATTCAGGGAAAATTCTAGCTACTCAAATCAAGACATCACTCAGAGAACCAACAAAGGCAAATGCCTAGTGAACTATAAAGCTTTGCAGGATTTCTGCTACTCTCAGTGCCTAATCGCTTAAAAATTAAGCATATCTACAAAAAGGTTTATAAGTATCTGAAAACAGTCATATCCAGTAAACTGACCCAACCCTACCCCCTCTCTAAGGGAAAGTCAAGGAAAAGCAGATCAAGTAAGATATTAATTCATATAGAAAAAAGTAATTTTCTGTTTCTTTTAAAAAAGGTACCATTAATATACAGAAATATCTCCAGGAACAATATTGAAATTTAAATCGAGGAAAAATGGGGTGCTTTGACAAAAATATATCTACTCTAAAGGTTTCTAGAGAAATAAGTTAGTACCATTGTCAACATGAACGGCCTGCACTGAAACATATTTGGATTTCAGCTAATTATAGAGTGGTCCAAAACTCCAACAGCCACCCTGCTGTGACCCACAAGTTTTAAGTCTTTAAGTTTTTCCTGTCTTGTTAAAATAACTTATAAAACTTTAATAAAATCTTATTTAAAATACCACCATAGGCTTGCAATGGCATTCTAGGGGCTCTTAGACATTTATTCACCTGAATTTTTAAAAAAGCCTTTTCACTGTCTCATTGGTTTGTAAATTTTATTGTTCTTCTGTTGTTCCCTTCTTTCAACACATGCATCCTCGATGGTGCTGTTTCAGCGACACTTCCCCAGCTACCTGCCTTTTGTCAGACCTTTAATCTGTTCTTAAAACTTATGTGGTACATTGTATATTGTTTCCTGACACTGAACCAGAGACTTTCACTTAACTACAACAATGGAAGGCTAAACCTAGCAAGCATTAATAGTTACTGTCCATATGGCTATTACATCAAATTAGTTACAAAATAACCCCAAAACACATTATCAATTCAGTCAAGTATAAATAAGAATGCCTGATAGAATGATGTAAACTCGCATCATTTAAAGACTTAATTCAAAGAACTTCAAACTCAATCTAATACTATCAAAAGTTCAGCCGGTATGACGAAGACTAATAGAAAATTATTGCTGGAGTCCAATTTGGTAAATTGTTGTGCTACAACGCAAAAAGTAGGGAAACATCTTGTGCTATCGAAGAAGTACCCTGTTGAATTTGTAGCTTTAGATCAATTACTAGTGATCATTTTACATCTATTGGTAGGAATCAATGCTTGGTTATACAATAGTGTAAGTCAGGATAGTGAAAGTAACAGGCCAAGTGATACACTTGGCTTGCTTTTGGGATGTATTTATGAGAGCAAAACACAAAAATTCAACACAAGCAGAGACAGAAACTGGCAGATGGATCTGTTTGGTAGTCTGAATTCAGTCAAACGCTACTCTTCAGTTGTAGTTTAACTGTATACAGCTTTCCACTTTACCAACACAAACTGTAACCGGCCCTTTATGCAAACTCTGAAGCCGATTTGGACTGTGCATAGTAACTACAACAATGCCAGTGTCTGTAAAATGTAAAAGGTATGTGTATTGGTGTACACTATATCGAAAAGTCATGGTTTTAAGTTTTTCAGAACTGTGAAATAATACTAAGGTCACTTTTGAAAAACGCATTTGCAGTACTTTTTGTATACAGGAAAGTTTCACCAAGTCACTCAGATATCTATGCAAAAATAAAGGAACCCTCCAAGGCATGAAAGACAAGTCAATTATCTGCAGTATTTTCTTTTCCATACACCACTCCTTTTTCTAATGCACATCATCCTGGTTATTCAAAGCTAAATTAAAAAGAAACAAACCCAAACATAGCCTGTCAGAACTTTTCCCAGTAAACTCTACCACTCCGGTGGCAAATATAAAAGTGCAGAACATCTGGACCTCGTGGCTGCCCAAACACGGCTAACAATGGTACATCTGTCCAGGCTGCCTTGAGTTCTCTGGAACAGGTTTTAAATTCATTCTACAATATAAACGTAGGCATAACCTATTAATATAAACCATCTTAGAACTTAAATCTTCATGTACAAAAATGACTAAGAATATCTAATAGTAACTAGTGCAGTGCGTCAGTGTTGTTGTTTTTTTTTTTTTTTTTTTTTTAATTTTCATTTAGAATAACTAGGTATTATATGAAACTAGTTGTCGTACTCTCTGGTTGGTAAAAGAGATGCTGTGTGAGCTAACAGTAAAGGCAGCCTTTTTCACACCAACCACCTGTTTACTGTTTAAAAGCCTTCAATAGAAAGCAAGCTCTGGGATCATTCCACTCCGTTTCAGTTCATTAATAGACAATATCACCCTCCTACATACTGGGTTCCAATTTGAGGACCTGGCCGAAGTTGCTAACATCTGGCTTCCAGTGAATTCTGGGCCACTCAGAGCAATAAGCACTTTATTGCAGTCTCTAGTTCCATCATATGGACTGACTAGCTTCCCTTGGTAAAGACAAGGCTAGGATATTAGGTAAAGCACAATGTTTTACAATAAAGAGGAGCTTCACTGGTCAGCGCAGGAAATAAGCACTGGAGCCTGAGACATTTCATTTGGCTGTCCATCATGTGGGAGAGGTGTGGCCCTCTGACTTCTGCAAAAGAAGAAAAGAAAAGCCACCCATCAATACTTGGAGCACGGGAGGTGCTGTTACCAGACCAGAAAGGACAGGAAGTGGCAGATGCATGGTTTAACACCCAACGCTGTGGCACGGTAGCTCCTCACTGCTGCAGGTGCTCACACACTGTGGTTACATGTGCTGTCAGAGGTGTTCCTGCAACAGTAACACAGTAAC
This sequence comes from Falcunculus frontatus, assembly GCA_013398115.1. NCBI lineage: Eukaryota > Metazoa > Chordata > Aves > Passeriformes > Falcunculus > Falcunculus frontatus. The sequence continues at coordinate 317,702 of VZRV01006488.1, read as the reverse complement.
CTGAGGACAACCTACAGCACAACGCAAGGGCAGGAAAGAACAAGGTGTGATGGTATTTGACTACACAAAGCAAAATGCACAGCGTAAGAGTAAGTTAAGCATGCGCTAGTGCTGTTACTCATTTTGCAAGGGAGCTGCCGCAGCCCTCAGAAGCGGAGCATACAGCCCGTGTGGCAAATGAAGGTAAATGCACAGAGGCACAGATCTTGTTAGTGCGAGTCAATAGCCAGCTTTTAAGCAATATGGAAATATACTCGTCAGCAGAGTTGTCCATTGGGATTCCTCCATGTTACATGACCTATCACTACATCAGCCTAGCATATCTCTTTCATTACTACAGCAGCGTTAATTCACAAATGATGCCCTGGCACAAGGTATCATAAAAATAAACCGCGCCAGATTTATGTGCTGGAAATCAGCATTAGTCATGGTAATAAATGGACTTGGGAGAACTCCTTTGCAGCTTGCCTTTTAAAATACATACACCAAGCATGTCACTGCCTGTTACTTACTCTCACAAGTGAGGTTCTATTTCTGTTACAGTATTTCTCATTTGTAGCAATGAAAATCTGGGGCCTACTTCTGATTCACACCAGGGCCATTCTACCCCACTCTGGCCCAGCTAAGACCCCCAGCAGAAACCCCCAGCAGAGGTACCACCCATGTGCTTCACACAACTTGAGTGCAACGACGTGGCCTTGGCACAAAATGCAGCTCAGACTCGCAGTGCTTAACCAGGGCATGCACAAGATAAATAAAGCTAAGCAGAAGACTTCAAATGAAAACCACGCTGCCAGAAGGACTCCATGTCCCAAGGCTCTATGAAACTATTTAATGAATTAAATTCAGACACTGAAGAAACACATCAAGCAATTCTTTTCTTCACATTTTTGGCTATTTGCAAATAAAGTGAGTTGCAAAAGATAACAACAGTTGGCAGAGCAGAAAACAGAGAAGCATCTAGCCCATAAGATTTGTGTTTCTGTTTTGATTTCCATTTGCCAAGTCTACGAGAGATGTGGCTAACTTTCTACTTGGAGGGTCCTCCCCTGTTGTCATCTCCCCTGCCTCAGGATGATTACAAACTGGCATTTCCAACAGTTGCTGGATATTTGCTAATTTGGTGTTTTCAGGCCTTATGGAAGGTGCTGCGTAGCTCAAGCTACATGATGAAAGATGGGATTTGAAGAGAAAGACCCAAGCACAAAGCTCTGCGAAACATTAGCTAGCTTCAACAGAGACAAGAGGAGGACAAGAACTCTTAGAAGAACAAGGAGGAAAAACCACAGCAGAGAGAATCCTTTAGCTTTTGTGCAGTTCTGGTCAGTGTTAATGGCAGTCAATGAAACCACAATGGTGTGAGTGAAAGCAGAGCTTAGCACAGCACTTCCCAAGTCCCATTTTGTGGCTTATGATGACAGACAGGGTGACCGCAGCGTGAAATCACTTCTCACACAACGCTGCTTAAGTGAGACAACAGCTTCTGCAGAGAGGAACCAGCAAATCTGTTTCTTGTAGGGTTCCTGAGCTTCTAAAAAGCCTTTGGGCATTTGATATGCAGCCTGAACACAAAGGACTGGGTTCATCAATGGGGCCCATGAGAAGAACAGTTAATTGAGGCTGTGAATGGTTTCATGAATTGCTGCCTTGAGGAGTTGCTTAGGCAGCCAGCCATCTGTCACATGGCATCTGTAGAGGCTGTGGTGGTTTAAACTGGCCCAATGATTCCTCACCAAATTTCCACTGCAGGAGAGGATGGGGTTTCATAGCCAGTAAGTTCCATGAAAGAACAACACTAGATAATTAAGAGCCAAGGAGGACTTGTTTACTCTCATCACAGGTCTGACCATGCTGAACCGATTCAACAGCCCTAAGGAACCTGCACATTCTCCACCTTATCTGTATGGATGGCCTACTCAGTAACTGAGAGGACCAACCCAAACTACCCTGGCTTTCCATCACCCAGAGTTGTTCTGCCCCATGCTATTCTGCAGATGCTTTGCCTTCAACACAGGAAAACAAAAGAATAACAAGTTAGCTTCCCTCATCCATGTTCAACATAAAAACTTCATCTCAAAATGTATGACATCCTCTCCACTATCTTAGGTTTTAGGCCACTGGAAAATGCAAATCAGAGTGCAGTAGCTATTTCAATTGCTATTATCTGACAAACAGCATCTGATAATTCTCAATCTCAAGGAGCATATGAACCTGTTTACATACAAAAATTGGCAGGTAAGTTTACTGGGAAGAATCATTTTACTAACTGCTAAATAGATTACACTGTCATTTAGGTGAAGACTTAACACCACTAAGCAAGTGGTGTAAAGCAGACATTCATCGAAAGCTGTGGAAGAGGAAAGGCAGGCCAAATCAAACGGTCTGCTATTCACATGCTTTCTGAACAAGCTGTCAGCCACATACTATTTACTTAAGACAACAGGAAGAAAAGAAAACCATACCTGTGTACATTTTCCATGGCTGCTACTTCTGCCAGAGCAGCTAAGCTAAAAAATGCAGACACTGCTGGCATATCTGATGTAATACTATGATTTTCTTCTGTCTCTGTGTTTCTGGAGCATTCACTGTTGCAATCTGTTTCCGCACTTGATGATTTTTGAAGAGTACTTTGTGGCAGCTCTTTTGGCTTCTCCTCTGCAAAGAAACAAATTAAAACTTGCAGATCTAGTCCATAAATTCACTGCAGCCTATGGATATGCTGACCAGTATGGTGTTAACAGAACCTTTACCCTTAGGACTTTGATTCTGCCACTGTCATCTGATTCATGCTGCAACCTCTTCTGACCCAAGCTACTGGGTAACAAGCACAATACTAAGGTTTATGAAGCAGTTTACTGATTTTGCATTCAACTGAATTTGATCTTTTAGGTCAGGCAAGAGAGCTTTTGTGTTTGTTTTAGACACAGTAGTCCTGAAAGATTATTTTACTGGAGAACTCCAACAAAGACTCCAGCATTAACTGCCATACTATAAAATTCAGTTTTACAATCTATAACCAGGTGCAGTGTAATTTCTTTGCTGGACTGGAAACAAATTATGAAAGGTAACCATTTCCCATTTCTCTCTGCATCAGCTCACTGTTCTTAGAGTGAAATGTCCAGGGGGAAAAGACAGATTTGGTCATTCAAACAGAAGAAGCTGGCCATTATGGATTCAGTGATTTCCCAGCTGGTTGACACCTCTTTTTAAATAACGGCCATTTATTCATTATAGCAGGTATGAAAACAAGCTAATTTAAAAACACTGCCCTGATAGGTTACTTGTACCCTCAAACCTTCTCCAACCATTTAGTTTTAATAAAATTTTAACTCCAATTTCCTTACCCAGTGTCCCTGCTGCTGGTGACACTCGCCCATCTGCTGTTCGGACAAGATGTGTGATCTTAGTTTTCCTTGCTTTCCTTTTCTGGCTGCCAACTAAAGGCTCATGCATCATTGCTGGCTCTGGAGTGTTTAGGGCAGATATGGAAATTTTATTCTTCCAGGCAGACTCACCGGAACTTCTGTCATCTAATAGTATGGCTGAAAGAGAATAAAAACACAATTTTAGATGTAGAATAATTCAGCCACTAGCTATGCTTATTTACCATTCTGCATCTATCTGCATAAAACTGCTCCTCACAGGTACTCAGAGCCTAACCTATGGCAAGATATGATCTGAATGCCACAGATGTTTGCAGGGAAGTAAAAGAATCCACCTTATAGATACACTGAAGGTTCAAGTTTCTAACATTTGCAAAGAAAACTGTGAGATCAGCAGTGGCACTTGAGTGGGAGCAGGGTATCAGTCTGTATTAAACATCCTCCCACAGAAGGTGTCAGCAAGCGGCTACGAGACAAAATGTTTTTAAGGAACAAGGGTCCTCACATAAGCTGATCTTAGCTTACAGATGGACTGACAAGCAGAATTCAGCAATCCCTGACTAAAACCCAGTCTTACCTATTTAGTCACTCTACATCAACTCCTCTAAGAAACGGAAATACTGCCTTTTACAAAATAACAAACCTTAAAAAAACACCCCAAAAGGAAGCAAATACAAAAGCAGAACTGGATCACAGCTGAAGACAAGCACACTAAAAAAAGAAAGTAAGCATGGGATAGAATACCACAACAGAAATACTGCCTACGTAAAGTCAGAGAAAGAGAAAGGAACAGTTTAAATCTTTCTCAGCAGCTCCAGTGTTGGTGTTCTGAAGTAGCTTTTTGCCCCGAACTGGAACATGATCCCAAATTTTCACTTGACTAAAGAATTTACTTTAATCTTGTTCACAAAGAAATTGGTCGGACAGCAATCACAAAACATATTTAAGCTTCCAAAGTCTGAGGTCAGTGCCTAGTAGTCAACAGACTGCAATTTGCATTGATTCAATAAGCCATTCTGCTGATCCCACGGGATATCACTAGTCCATAAAGCCAATCTGTGACATCTTTTTCCCTCCTGTGATAAAAGTATTATGAAGCCTGCCCCATCTGTGATCACTGTCAGCTAGGGTTAAAAAGAGGCTACAGGTAGCAAATGGAATGCCCAAACAATTTTTTACAGATGCCTGTCTAACCTGTTTTGAAATTGGGAACACTCATGATATCTGCACCAAGTCCTTGAGGTATTTTTTCCCAGTGCAATCCTGAATGATTACATATTTTTTCCTAACGCCTGCACCTCATCTCCTCGGCTGCATTTTCAACTCATTATTTTCTTTACTACCTGTCAGGTCATACCCCATCTCTTTACAACAGTCTGTGACATATTTTCCACAGCTGTTACTGTGCCTACAGTTAGCTTACTCTTCCCTCCAGTTTCTTTGAATCTTTCTCCCCATTTTAAAGACTTAAGACACATTTGTCATTTTCTGGGTGGTTTGATCAGCAAAAATTACACACACAAAACTGAAGCCAGAGTGCAAACAACTGCTCTTTCAGAAGGGGAATTGAAAAATTCCAATCTCCTGCACTGAGACTGGCCATGTCCCACAGGAGCACCCAGCCCCAGAAACTGTGCACAACAGTCAAACATTCTGCACGGCCTTTGCCCTCTTTCACTTTAGTGTGTATTTCTGTTTATTGTTAGTTTTGTAGATTTAATGAGCTTTCTATTCAAGATACATACGGCTAATAAAACTGTTATCTTTTGATAGCTCCTTTAACTGTTCATTGTGTGAGGATGTGGAGTAGATGAAGAGAATAGCTGTAACACATTTTATCTCGTTAGCAGTTGCCCTTTGCTCTTCTGTTTTAATGGAAGGACCTTTTAATGTTTTATTGTATAAGAATACGATCAGATCTAGTACATACATGTAAAAACATTTGAAACATTCCAAACTTTAATTTGTTTATGATCTTAATTCACCTACGTTCTCTTGTAAAACATTTTTGATCTTTTGCATGCTCTTTATTTGGAAAAGAAGCACACAGCTTCAATTAGCATTTCTAAGTGCTTAGCTCTAGCTGCCAACCTTTCCAGAGCAGAGCTTTGCTGTAGAACTGATGTTTTGTAAAGAGCACAAGAGAAAGCACAGGACAAGATCCACCCTGTAACAGTGCAATAAAGCAGAAGCACCAATGACTGCAAATGTGAGTTTCATGTAACTCAACTGGGCCAACAGTGAGATGTTCAGATAAGCTTCGTGCATCGAGACCAGGATCTCAATTAGAATGTATAATTAAACAGGCAGCTTTCTCTCTAGACTTATTTGGAAATTCATAAGCGTTGATTATATTTTAATGTAATGGTCTGGTTGTGGTCCAACACTATCTGTTAATTCTGATTTGCTCTAATTAGCACTTTGACACTGCTGTCTAATTCTAGCTTGATGAATTTATAATGGTTTTATTCTTAGTACTACAACTCACTTTTTTTTTTACATTTAATAAAAAAATCAAGACATTATTTCAAACAATGAAAAACATACAATTAAAAGAAACTTGATTTGGTATGTGTTTAATTAGATGTGTTGTATGTCAGGTCACTAGAAATTAACTTGATTGATCAGTACAGCTGAGGGTTCCTTTTTAAATTTTTCTTTCTCATATTGTATGCATCAAAAATAAAAACAAAAGCCTTGAAAGGTAAAATAGGCAATAGTTGGAGACATAAGGAGTATATGACGTTGGCATGTTTGACTAAGAAATAGCAGAAGGTTGCTGTAAAAACTCAGATGCAGTAAGCATATTCCCTCTCCATGTTTTTATACTGTATTCCCTCACCAAGGGTTTTTTTTTTAATCCTTGAAAGGAGACTTGAAAGTTGTCTACTTTCCTCTTCTCCTCTAGCTCTAAAATAAGCTCATTATCACTTCAACATAACACTGCTACTGAGTCTTGAAGAAGGAAGGACTGAAGGTGAACAATGAGTATTTTGTGTGTGGGTGCAGGGTGAATGTTGAAGGGAAGAGCATCTTTTTCTCTTCTCTAGCAGTCTTAGTGGACACTGGGTTTAGAAATAATTTCACTGACTTCTTTACAGAGTAATTATTCAAGCAGATATAAAACTTAACTTGGAGGAAATCACACAAAGCCTTCACTCACAAGACCCTATGCACTGACTTTTAGAGGAGAAAGGAGTCCATGTTTCAACAACTCTACATCTAAACTGGGTGCTCCTGCACCTGCTTCAAGGGGAACAGCATCCCACTGCTTCAAGTGACAAAGGTATATCCATAGAGATGCTCCAAATCAGGACCCGGTTTTGTTCTGCAGGAAGGATAGGGCTTGCCAGGCTTAATTCGCTCTAGTTTTCTTTCTGATGTCCATTCTGCTTCCACACTGTCCTGCGTTCAAGAGCTGTCCCATGAGGAGCTCAGCTAATTTTCAGGGGAACATTGTCTAGACATGATATGAGGTTCTGCAGTTACTGTGCAGTCCTGCCAACAGGTAGCTGCATGCTCAGCTCTCCGTGACGGTGGCATGGGCAGAACTACTGGGCTATTTTTGGAAGCAGAGTTGAGAACATGGCATGAAGGTGTGGACCTTTGGGTATGCCTACACCACAGTGGCAGAAATGACTCTGAGAGACATGTATCCGGAGGTCTGTTCCAGGTGGTTTCCTCAGCTGGGTTTGCTAAAGGTTTGCATGGACAGTTTATCCTATTCTGCAAGCATGCAGATTACACGCAGTCTTACTTCCCCTCTATCTTTGTGAACAAGAAAAATGAAGTCAATTTAACTGACTCGGCACACCACAGCTTTTCAGACAAGCTTTTCTGACCAAGCCGCAACAAAACACAGAAGAATTTCTTCAGTGATGCCTGTTATGAGAGAGGGCTGCAGAAGTTTAACCACACTTGGTGGAGAACAAATGCTCTGTGGGTGCAAGTATACTGGTATCAAGGAGGAAAGGTGGGCTGTAATGTTTTAATGGTATTTATGAAGTCAAAAAGTGAAAATCTAGTCAGGCAGAGCATAGCTTCAAGTCACCAGTGCCTAGGGAACCACTTCACCAAGGAAGTGATGCCAAACAGACTGACCTGGCAGAAATTCTAGCTGTTCTGACAACAGGACACTGCTACAATACTGCTTTGGGGTCAGGCAGCACACAGAGATGCAGCAAGGGCTGCGGGCTAACAAGCAGAGATTGTTAGCAGCAGATGGCCAAACCAGGTGTATGAGACAGCTGCCTGGGCAGGAAGCTCTGCTGCAGGAGCCTATGCTGATCCAGCCCTCCTACAGCCAGAATGGTTGCTAAAGGCACAGAGCTAGTGGCTCCCTCTGGGCTGCAGGCCCCACACAACGGGGCCCTGATGTGTGTGGGAGAGCTGTCATAGAAGCAGGCACAGGGACAGGGCTGCTTCACACATGAGCCGGTGCTGAGAGCAGTTTATGTGCTTGTCCTCTCTTCTCCCCTTCCGGTGCCAAGGCCACTGCTACATCTGGCTGCTACAGAGACCATGCAAGAGCCCTCAGCACAGCTCACTATGTGTACCTGCAAAGAGGCAATCACTGTGACTTGGTATTTAAAGTTTTGCTTCCCATCAGAAAACCTTGTTGGTGTGGCAGAAAAATAAAACTCTTGGATGAGTGTTAACTTTCCCAAACAGGTATGGGTTCAGCTGTGCTTCTGTCAGCCTTCCTAGGGAAGAGATGTATCTCTTGACATATTCAACTGCATTACTGTGTGCTCTCTGCAGCATTTCATAGGAGTTTTACTGGGCTGTACCCTGCTCTGTGAACAGCTGCAAACTCTTAAAACGGTGACGTGCACTGGTGCTGCCGTGTACAATGTAGTCAAAATTCACTCAGATTTTCATACCAGAGACACACTGACAACACAACCCAATCACATTAAATCTGCCTTTACTGTGCTTACTTTCCTTCACTCCTAACACAGATGCACACAGGCACACTTTTCAAGATGACAAAACATGAAGCCAGCATGACCTCTGCTGACAGCAATCCTTCCAAGCGTCTCTGCTGCAGCTATACAAACATTCAAGCTCCTTCTTTCTGCAAAATTAACTTCAGAAATACCAAAACCGCACATTATGTAGACTTGTGACTCACCACAAGTATAGACTAACCACAAAACGGAGTCAAAATTTTCATTTATTGTTTGATTCTCAAAACGCTTAAATAAATATCTGAATTGAAATGAAGATTCAGGGATTCTCATCTTGAATGCTGCAGTATATGGGACAGCTCAGTCACGTGGTTTAGGGCCTGTTGCCTAGGAACTCCTGGATGGAGGATGAAGATCCATAGGCAGCACATGAGGGTGAGGCTGTCCAGCATCTACTGAGGCCATGCCCACACCGCACTTTGCTGATCAACACTTTGCTTTCAGTCACTACAGGGTACACTTCAGAGCAGGAAAGACTCCAGTTTTTCTCCCCTCTGTAATTCAGGGGAAAATGCAGTTCCCCATCAATTACAGACATCCATTGCCTTTCCTCTGATGATTATATGTGGGCTGCATAAGGCTCCTAAGTTCCTGATGTCTTTGCTTTAATCTTGGGAAGAACTTAGCAAGCTGGCTTTGCCCCAGCAAATGCACAGACACATCTTTAATGTTTAGACACTATGACATTATTCACAAGCTTAACTTCCAAGGACATGCCTCTGTGTTGTGCTGGAACAAGGCCAGGGTACTCAACACTTGCCAGGCTTGAATCTTTGATCATAGTGCACACTTCACTTTGTATCAAAACAGGCTGGCTTCTTTTAAACAAATACAGGGTTTGACATTTTGTTTACCCACATTTTTATCCGCAGATTTTAAAGTATTTCTATTTTTTACTCTTCACTTAATCATCTATTAAACACTTTCTGTTTCTTTTCCCACAGGAGAAAACACCCATTTTTCTTAATAATTTGTCTACATGGTCTATTAATAATTCAGGAACAAAATCTGAATGACACCCAATAAAAGCTATGCTAATGTATGATGCCTTTTTTACACCAACATGGAAGCAAGATAGTTACTTCTCATAAGCAACTCCCACAACATATTTGTTATACAAATAGAACAAGACAGAGAAAGTAATTTCTAATTCTTTGCACCATGGAATGCAGAAGAGCAGGCAGAGCCTATGTGGGAAAATAGTGCATGTGCATCACAGAAGACAGAAAATACAGCACCAGGAAAGGAGAGGAAATTACACGGCCAAGTCTTAGGGAGAGATATTAACCATAAAGGTATCTGGGGAAACTGGAGATGGGAAGAGCAATTTTATTACCTTAAAGATGAAAACGGATGGGGAAAAAAACAGACAGAATTAATGGAGTTAAGTAAGCAGAACCAGAGAGGCTCTTCTACACTACAGGAATGTAGGAGAGAACACCACTGTGGAACAGCTAAGGAACAGCCTGGCCATGACTTGAATAGTGTGGGCAACATGATGACACAAGGGCCCAGGGGAGCAGGCTAAGCTATAATCCGGTACATACTGTACACGTGAAAATGCCCCTCAGAGCTGTGAGTATGTAGTGTGCAGGATTACAGTACCGTAACAAGAAAATGACTTTAGACAGCTAACAGCGAATAGCGGCCAGAGAAAGTCCAGAACATAACTTAAAAAACTGCAGAAGGTATTTTCAATATGAAGCAAACAGAAAGCTGGTTAAGATTTTTACTGAGGCAGGGTTGGAGGTTGGTATTTCTGAGATCTGGTGCAGAAACAAGCACTTACATCTTGACCAGGCAACCCAACTGCAGTCTGCAAAATTCCAGATGGCAAGAAATCACAGGGAATAGGATACGGGGACATACATAAATGTTCTGGCAAAGTAATCTGGTCACTGATACAGAAGGATGCAGATAAGGACAACCAAAGGACAACACAGCTATGAGCTGTAGAAGATAAAGTTTTCAGGGCCAACTGCAGAACTGCCCTTGCTTTTTCAGCTCTGCTGCATGGCATGTGGAGCAGGAAAACTGTAATTAAAGGGAGATGCCAAGTAAAAACAAAACAGCACCATACTGGAGTAAGGTAGTATCAACTGGAGCCAGGAGGCAAGGGAATCACAGCAGACAGGAAAAATAAGGAGCCAAAGCGATCAGACTAGAGAGCTGAGATGTCTCTGTCTAGAAGCATTTCCCTGAGACTGAACTGGGAAAGAAGGCAGCCGAAAACCTTAATTAAGCAATGCACCAGTACCTGTGTCCGGAACATTAAGCTTTTTTCTGTGCTTAAATTTGCTGACAATTTTGTGGAATAAGTTCTTTTTCTGAGACTGGAATGAACCTACAGACAACATTATTAATACATACTTTTAATTAGAACCTCGAAAAAGAGTTCAACAGTTGCAGTATGTACTGTACAACCTCCCCTTCCTATAATACAAGTTGCCATTTCACGGGGAAGCACAAAACCTGACCTGCCAGAAGGGACTCTGGAGGCTTTCAGCAAGCTGTACTTCAACCCACCACCTCCCTGTGTTTAAGTGCATACAATGCATTTTGTGGAGCAGCCTGGATAGTGCTGTGTTTTAGACCAGTGACCAAAACAGTGCTGGTAACACACCAATGGTTTAGTTACTGCTGAGCAGTGTCTACTCAGCATCAAGATCTCTCTTTCTCACCCTGGCACCCCAGCAAGTAGGCTGAGGGTGTTCAAGAGGTTGGGAAGGGACATAGTTGGGACACAGCCAACCCTCACTGGCCAAGAGGTATTTCACACCACACTCAGCACAAAACTGTGGGGAAAGATTTTTTTAAAGTTGTCCATTGCTCAGGTACTGGCTGGGCATCAGTTTGTCAGTGGTGAGTGTTGGCTTTTGCATTACTTGTTTCCTCCCTCCAACTTATGAAACTGTCTTCATCTTGACCCAGGAAGTATTTTTCCTGGCTTTTGCCCTTCCTATTCTCTTCCCCATACCACTGTAGGAGCGAGGAACAGGGTGGGAACTTTCCTACTGGCCAGGGCCAACCCACCACAGGATGCAAGAGCTGTCACTGCCTTTCTGGTGACCCGAAATGAGATATACTAAGTGCAAAAGTAAAAGCTCCCAGAGCAGGAAGGTGAAGTTATGTCCAGCTCATGGTATCATTCCTACTTTGCCAACAGAGTCTTTACTAGCAGCAGTTAGAAGAGATCTTGTGTGACACTGGACCACAAAATGTATCACCATCAGAGGTCATCAAGAAGTTAGTCTTTGCCTCATTAGGGGAGCAGTCAGCGATGTAACAGCAACACAGGCGTAAGAGATGCATAATCTCCACACTGCAAAGCCATTTTTAGGGAGTTTATAGAAACTCCACTTCAAAATTTTATTTCCAAGGACACAGTGGAGAAACAATTCTTCAGGCAAGTTCAGAACCGACCAGCCCAAACAGAAATGAGATGCTGTGCACGCGACAAGATGACTTACAGCCTAACAAGAGGGTGTCCTTCCCATCTCCAGCTCACCTGGAAAAGGATTCTACCCACCACAAATACTGGCCTTTTCACTCCTCATCCTTAAAAGGAACCACACATTGGCTACTGGGACACAACTGCAACCATATAGGAATGTGCAATCAGGGTAAGTCTACACTACACACCTGCAATTTGCCATCTAAGACTCCATATGCAACGAAAGAAGGACTGAAGTGTGTAGCACATGGAAGAAGTATTTAGTCTTATGAGGTGAAAGCCATTCACAGACAATAGGCTGCCTGATCAATACTGAAAATTACAGAGAGAAAGCTAAAATCCAGCCAGAGGCAGGCACAGAAACCCTAATATCTTGCACATGCTGGCTTTGTGGCTCACTGCTACTTCTTTTTTAATATGGAAGAAATCAAAACTTTGGAAAAAGATTAATAAACTTCCAAAAATCTGGAAGTCAAACAACAAACCAAATAAAGTCCAAGCAAGAGATCATCTTAGGAAACATCAGCTTGAATCCAAACAGCTTCACTAGAACCTGTATAGAAAATACCAGAAAGTACTACTGAAGAGGCCATAGTCACTCAAACTTAGTGAAGTGTTGTTCTCCAAATTTTACAACAGCTTCCCAAGTATCACAGAGAACTAGTCTAGTGTCCGTGCAATAAAAATGTAGAACAAAGAATGAAAAGGCTCAGAGAGCTTCAAAAGTCTAAGTGAAAGAACTGAGTTTTTCTTGAGACTAAGCTCAAATATGTCATCTACATCAAGAGAAACAAGTTTTCCCACCAGTTCCACAAGAAGACAGAGGTACATAACTACAAGATTCTGGTGACATTTTTATTATTATTTTTGAGTTAGCAGATTAGTCATTTTTGCAGGTGCTTGGAAGAAGCAACATGTTACATATCACCCCCTCTCACTTTCTACAGCTCAACCTGAAGCTTACTAACCATTTCAATCACTGTCACAGACAGTCAGCCAGTGTCAGCAATTCTAAGCAGAAAAACTGAGATTAGAAACTGAGGAAAAGATGATAAGCATTGCACAGAGGAGGAAACCTGTGTCTTTCATCTCTTTTTTCCCCATCGAAGACGCTTTTGTCATCAGCCTCTTTCTGCAACATGCCACTTTCCCAGATGGAAAATCCAAGGACATTGACTTTGGTGGGGCCATAAGAAAAGCTGCCTTTCACTAAGGAAACTTCCTATTTCCTTCCCTTTTAGCTGTTGCTCCTGTGAGACAGTGCCCAGTGACACTTAGAATACCCTTTGGCCATAAATGCATTGAAAGAAAAGATGGGCTAATAGCTAAATAAGTCAATGTACTTGGACCTGAGAATGTAACTTCTGACTCCATGAGAAACTTCATCCACACTCTCTGCCTTAACAGTGTAGGCAGTCACCGTGCAGGAGTTGACAAGATGCCTGGCTGGGCTACCCCGTTTCATGGGGACAACAGGCAAGTATTCCAAGACTTTGAACAAATGCCACTTGTGAACATTCAATCCAGAGAAAATCCATGACTGAAAAAACTAACCTGAAAGTCTTGCTGTTAGACAATGGACCCTGGATGTGATTTCCTACAGAAGGCTGAAAAAAACCTTTTAATGTTAGTTTACTTGTTATTGTTATACAGCCATCTGCTCATCTTGCTCTCTTGGAAATATTCCACACGGCTCCTCCTCTTTCTGGCACTTCAGCACTCGCTACAGGATTTAATCCCTGTCTTGTCCATCGTTCTCACTGAGGGCAGTAGGGATTTCTCCTGGGAATACTTGCTATGGCCAGTGGCAGCTGCCATAGGGGAAGCAGCAGGAAAGAAAATTAATCATAACTGCATTTCCTCCAGATTTCTGGGCATAGGCCTCCTTTGCTCTCAAAAACTTCCTGTTTTAAAGGATCTGATCAAACAGAGGACATTTCAAGAAGGTCCTAACAAAATCAGGACAAACAGTGTGCATTTCTGCATCTCTCAGAGGAAGGCGCCGTATTTTTAGGTCACGATCCTTGGAACATTACAGCACGCAATCTCCAAGCATCAGAATGCTTTGAACAGAGCCAAAAAGAACCCCAGAGCTAAGACCAAGAGGAATGCCACAAAGCAGCATCCGTTTTAAGCTAATGCTTTATTTCTAGTCCTAGAGGCCACAGACAAAAACTGTAGAGTCTCTTCCCCAAATAAAAGCACACTGTGTATTCCCCTCTTTGCCTTCCCAAAATGAAAGTTTAGTGCAGTTCTTGGTGTATAAGTGAACATTTCTTCACAGTACAAGGCAGAAATAATGACTCTGCCTGTTGCTCTCTTTTGCATACAAGCAGATTAGTGACTCACTGCAGACAGCTGACTTCCGCATGGTGGGATGTTTTGGCACATATGCCATTGGAAAGACAAAAAAAAAAAAAGGAAACAGTCACAGCTCCAGTAAATGTTGGAGCAGGCCATCTGTACACATTCAGTATAGCTGTATTCTTCAGCCATTTTGTGACATTACTATTGTATATGCACATTCCCAGTTCAAAACGCTTGACGAGGATTTTGTCAAAGCTTTATGGCTTGTTCAGTCCTGCTGCCATTGAAGAAAGACCCCCATTAATTTCAGCGGGAGCAGAATTTAGACAATTTGGAAACTCCGGGAGAAAAAAATGCCTCTCAGTTTAAGAAAAGGTTTAATTTTTTCTTCATACATGTGGATCTGAAACAGCTTTCGTGTTACAGGGCTGTTCATGTGTTTTTATACGAAAGAGCTGGCTGATGTGTAGACTGGACAAGCACAACAAAAGCAGTCAGTTGGCACTGCCCTGCTGATTTTCCACTTAGGAGCAGGAAAACATCCTGACAAACCTGGCTGTGTGGTTAGGTAGCATATCAAGCCTGTTGTAGGCATAGGCTAATAACATTTGACAGAAAATCAATCCAGCACCATTTACTCCAAATGAAAACTTATTAAAGTATACAGTTACAGTTGGGGTGGGGTGCAGAGAAACACCCCAAACCCAACAAACAAAAACATTTCTCCATTTTTATTCACCTAACATCCTAGGGAAGGTTTATTGTGCAACACTCCAACATATTTTCTAAATTTTAAATGTTTAGTAGACACTGATCTGTAGACTTCAAAAATTAAGTGGTTATCTGCGCTGAGTGAAAATGCATGGATAGCTTATGATCCTGCACATGCTCATTCAAAAAAGCAGGGCATATGTTCAAAGAGTGTTTACCTAAACCTATCCCTATTGATTACTATCTGTTACTTGGAAACACCCAGAGACCCCAAACACTTGTAGACACTATTTGTGCTGGACATCTCTTCTAATTACCTGACAGAGACACACCAAAGGAAAAGCCACACAGCAGAAACAACTCCACACAACACAGTAATGCAGAGCAGTGCAAAATTAAGGTTTCCCACATACCAACAGAGTCACACCCATAAGACTATACTGATATTGACCCTCCATGGTTCATGCTCATCACGTTGCACAAGAGTAAGACGCTACTTTTGTTTAATTCTGAAGGTGTAAAAAAGCAGGATGATTAAAAAGCCCAGAACCATTCCAAACCAAGCTCTATTATTTTGCATGATATGCCAGTTTAATTTCCTGCAATACTTGCAGTAGCCTAGCACACAGACCTGCTCACGCTACACTTTTGGAGGCCAGGGTTCTCTAGGACTCTTTATACTCATCACACTTCACAAGCCAACAGCACGATGAGGCTCAATAGCCTGTCAGTACATCACAAATTAAACTGAGGATTCAGCTTAATAAATGTTTGGCTCAGCTGGAACAAAACTAAGCTTGTAAGCTTGCTTGTATGCGTTTTAGGTCAGATATTTCAACTCACATCCTAATTTTACACATCCCAAGAAAATAAAACAGATTTAAAATTGACCTACTGCTATGAAATATTTATTTTTTAGCAATCTTTCTTTTCCAGAAGAAAAATGGTTTGCTGGAAAGTTTTTCGAGTACCTCTTGAGAGCTGACTGAACCTTGCTCTTCAAGGAGTTGGAATGACTGACACAAGCTGTCAGGTTGCCCAGCTAAAGCATGTGAAATCAACACTTGCTGGAATTAGGAGCAGGTATCACTAGCTCTGTCTGGATTTAGTCTGGGGCTGTGGTTAGATGTTCACTACAGAAAGAGCAGTGTTACTATCAGATATTCCTGCCCTGGGGCTGCTTGTTGGAACCCCACAGCTTAGTTGGTGGAAAAGTTCATGTGACTGTTTACCATCTGCTCAGTGCAAAGTCAGCTGGCTTAATTTAAAGAGCCCTTATTGTCAGCCAGAGGCAAATGCTCCATGACTGTCTCCGGAGGGCTGTGCCAAAACTACTCATATCAGGCTTGTAACCTGCCTGTAGTTATGTTTTTGACCTTCCCTTGAGACAAGGCCAAATATATTCCAAAGCCCTTTAAGTGATGCTAACAAAGATAAAAATTAAACTCTCCTGTATGAGCCCACCCAAAAGCAGAATGCAGTTCTGGGCTACCTGGCTTGAGGCAGAATTCTAGCCCACCATTCCCAAACAACACAGGGCCTGCAGAACTTTTAAACATATAGGCACTTGAGCAGGTAAATACTGTAGCAAGAAACCCAATGAGCTGCTACTACAACTTCAATTGCTGGATCACTGTAGTTGAGGAGATTTTCTTCCCAACAGATGTTGCTTAATTAACCGGCATGTTATCATACTGTAAAGCAATTCATTCATACTCATTTAAGAAGTTCTGTCAAATACTTACCATAAAACAAAATTAAAGGAAGCTGAAGTCAAAACTAGCTTGGTATTAGCACAAGTCTAATTTTGCAAAGTGGCTGTTCCACATCTAATTACAAAAATCAATACCAAAATTGGCATGCACTAGAAAAGAACAGCTACTCAATCCTGCACACTGTAATGTGATTATTTGTGAAGCATTCAAAAGGCATAGATCTAATCCAGGGTCACCTGGCTAAAACAGACATATTAGATCTTAAAACCCATCAGTCAGTAGAACTACTGCTGATACAGAAATGGAAACCAACTTCACATTGCAAACTGTGCCTGATGAGGATCCTTTTGAGCATCCTTTTGTCTTGTGGGATTACTGGTACATCATTCCTTCCTTTTGTGATGCTTCTATAGTATATGTATGCATCAGTATTTCTGCCACGGTATAAGTTTTACCCTACCACATTGTCGCTTCTCTACCACCTCTGTGTCACAGCTTGTCTGCACAAAGAAATACCCAAGTGTGTCATGAGTTTATCCCTCCATAAGCCTCAGCAATGGAGCTGGGTATGGAATTGGTTTTCACGCCCTCTAACTTTTCTTTATCATTTCAGGACATTTTTCCTCAAAATTTATGACAGTTATAATCTTGATAGAAGAAAAATTCCAAAAGTTTCATTTAGACATCTCTGGTATCTTATGTTTTAATGTACAGATTCTAAAATTACAGTGAAATGAGAACCGGCATAAAACTAAGCTTAGAAAAATGTCAAAATGTAACCTTTGATCGTCTGCCCTTTTTTCCCCATTTTCTCCTGGGAAAACTTGTCAAATTCACTTACCTCACAAATATTCGTGTTTCTGAAAAACTTTCTTGCTACAGAAATACATTTCGTGTACAAACTCTACCCAGTTCTACTTATCATTAAAATCAGGAATCAAGAGTACAGCCCGAAAACTAATCCAGGTGAGAACCAACTAACTTCAGTGCTAGGAAATTTCTTCTTTGACTTCAGACTTTTCACAGGTAACAGTAAAGTAAGGACATATAAATTCCTGAGCTTGTCACAGCACTGCTGTTGTTTAAGAATGTACTGCACTTGGCAATTTACCTTTGTTGGATTTTGGTAGTTCACATGAGCCGCTTCCAACCTTTCGCTTTTTCCTCGAAACAGCTGAATTTTTCCTGTCAAAGGTAATAGGACTGTATTGAGGGAGGCTGTTGAATTTCTTTGCAAATTCTTCTTCCAATTTTGCTAAGCTAAATGGGAAACAAAACCATTCAAATTAAATGTAACTCTTTCTGGAGAAAAAACGATATTGTTTAAGAGCGTGTGTGTGTACACGCATACCCTTCTACAGAGTGAGGGGGAAAAACATTTAAGTGCACACACTGTAAACGCAAACCAGTATATATTAATCCAGCATTGGAATGAGAATGTATTTCTGCTTCTGCATTTGTAACAGTACAAATTGATTACCTTAGTAGCATATGTTAAAATCAGAAAAAAAAAAAATCAATGTCATACTGGTGACATTTAGCTCTGTTTGCTGCACAGATTCATACAAGAGATTTGTCTGTTCTGTGGGGGGAATGAACAAAGACAGTAAAACCAATAAATAAACCAATAAAATAACTTCACATAAAAGTTCTTACACCAGAATGAAAACAGCATTTCAAACCAGAAGAAGAATGTCAAACTAATCAGTCTTCTGTGGATATTCTGAAACATGAAGCTTTGGGGTGGAAATTAGTTTTGTATTTTTTCTGGGTGATTAGATTTTCTCCCCTCATATTTTATTTGCTGTGAGATGAAAAATGCAACTAGCTTATGCTTTCATGAAACCCAACACGCCTCATACTTCAGCCCAACCTGAATGACTGTCAGCAGATTAACTACAACTCAAGAAATCCACAGACAAGGTATGATTGTTCCTAATAGCCAGAAGAAAACAGAGCACTTGGAGAGGAAGGCACAGCATTTCTGGCTGTGATGACTACACTGGCTTGCATAAGCACTCTGTTCCTGCAAATTTTTGCATCCGGGCAGGGGTATAAGTAGGAACTGCGTTTTAGTAAAAGGCAATGCACACAGGCAGGTTATAAATAGCACTGTCAGTGATGGGGGAACAATGACATTTTCTACTTGTTTTTAATTCTTCTTGCTATGAAAAAACCTCAGCTTGACAGAAGTTGGCATGAATGTTGGAAGGATGGCCCTTATACACTTGGAAGTATCACAAGAAACATTGCACTTCTCTCTGCTTTCTGAAGCAGCACTTCAAACAAATTGCATTCTGAGAGCTTTGGTACACAGAATGATACCGCATTTTATCTCTGTAATTATTACTTCTCTCAGTAAGCAGTTTTCTATCTTAAAATACAGCCCTGGCTCTTTGTAGACCAGGTGCATGGTGGGGTTTGTGTACATGTTTTACTTTGGTTTTAAATCACAAAGGTATCTGACCGCAGCAATGCTTGGTACTGCTACCTTTATCTCTTCCACACAGATGCTCCCTGACAACCACAAAACCATCCAGTTTTCTGCTCTGACAGCTGTCATGCAATGCCATCCTCTGACTCAGCTCCTCTGCCACTGTCTGTTCCCACCTGCCTCAGCTCCTGCCCTGAGGGCATGTGAGGGGCTGCAGCTCTAATTGGGAAGGCCCAACCTCATTTGACAGTAGATGAGCTGCCATCCTGGCTAGTAATTTATAACCTGTGTGACGTGCAGGCAATGGGAAGTGCTGCTATCTCTATGTCAGTGATTAATTATTTAAAAAAATAAAAATCATCCACACTGCCATGAATTTTCAGAGCCTCTCAGAAGCCTGGTCAGACACGTGTAGCTGAGCCGAGGTGTTCATGCTGCACAGCCTAGTCCTGCCAGGAGATACACGCAGGTAGAGCACTGCTTGGCAAAGGAGTTGGCTGTACGCGGGGAAAGCACATCTGACCTGGACCATCAGGGAAATGCGGGCAGCTACTGATGGGGACGGTAAGGGGACACAGGGAAAATGACATAATTCTGAAGGGGTGAGGACCCTTTCACCAACACACATACAAAATGAGTCTGAAATGTGATGCTGAAGGGAGCAGAGGGAATTAAGCGGAGCAGATAGAGGTAAAACCAGCGCTTCAAGTAGCCAAAAGATGAGGTAATGCAATGAACAGGGATACTGGATACCTTCTCCAGCACTTGTGCTTCACAAATTCTTAATTCTGCCTTTACAGAGTTCACTAAATAATATTCATTAATGATGCAACTGAATAAAGATGAGAGATTGGAAAATATGTATTTCTGCATCCAGACAGCTAATAAGGGTAGAACAGTGTTGAATTAACGATTTAGGCAATTCTCCTAGCTACTCTGAACAAATAATTTACAACTACCTTTTTTTATGCTATAAGATGTGATCAGTTTTCCCACCATTATGTGTGAAAAGTTTTAGCCTTCAAATTTAAACTTAAAAATATTTTCAAAATTTATACGAAGCTCTAAAAATACAAAGTGTTCCATTTTTTCTTGACTATTCCAATAAACAAGACTTGGAGATTCCCATTGATTTAATATCTTTGCTGAAAGTGAGCGGCAACTAGATGTCACATAGACCAGGTTATAAAAAGGGCTACTGCAAACCTGTAAAACCAAACATATTATAATTTTAACCATGAAATATGGAAAAACTCCCCCTTCTAAATTCATTTTCCCATCTGCAAGAATTTGCAAGTATGAATGGCTACTCAGATTTAACTACTGCGCTTGCAGCTAAATAAATCTGTAATACTCTGACAAAAATCATTACTTGTATACTAGAAAAGTAATTCTGTGCAGCCTTCCTAAATTTTAATGCATCTATACTCATTAATTGTTTTTAAGATATATTTAATTTCTTCATGGTGGATATAAACAGTTTAAATATCTTTTCTCTACAGTGGAAAAAAGACATGTTTATCACAATTATTTGCCAATATAAGAACATTGTTTACTATTCCTCTGTAAGCAATCTCTCCAAGTGGGCAAAGAGATCTATTCTTTCTAGTCTAATTTGGTTTATGATGATTGAACACCTACACAGAACTTTAAACAGTGCCTGCAAAGTACTCTGAAAATGTAAGTAACCCTCTTCACCACTTTTTGAGCAGGTAAATACTGTGTGGTTTGCTTAGAATTGAGCAAATAACATCATTCAAATTCATTTACAGTGGTGTAAACCAGGAAGGATCTCAAAGGAATTACTTTGCCATATAAAACACAGGTATTTAGAGCATGACTCAGTCTAACCGGGTTTTTAATTTTAGGAATTGGGATTATTTGGGTGGCAGATGCAGTTAACTTAGCTGCAGTGAGGAGAACTCACTCTTAAATTATTAGGCTGATTTAACTAAAACATCGAACAGTGTTAAGCCACAACTTACCCAAAAACAAACTCTTCCTTTGGCTTAGTCTTTTTCAACTTTTTGTTCCCACTTGTCCCACTCGGGGAAAAGGCCCAGATTTCTTCATTCCAGCATCCTTCATGATCTGAGGAGTTGCCTTTTCCTGAGCTTCTTTTTCCTGTGATGAAGGCAGAAAATTGTTTCTCATCTTTAGAAAAATGTCCCAAAACAAAGTAGACTCAGAAGAAACTTGTGTACCCAGTCAGTACTGCAACTTATGAAGCCTGACCTTCTTGAAGGCAGTTAAAAAACAGTTTTCATTTTGAGCTGGGCAATGATGATATTGTCAACTATTCTGCCTCCCCTGTCCTGTCTTTTCCCAGACTACCTCGAAAGTCAGGATCTCTTCAGGTATAAAGATGGAGAAAGAGATGAAGAGATATACAGTAATAAGCTTCCCTAGATTACAAACATCTTTTTTCTTTTCTGACTGTTCTAATTACACATATAAATCAACCAGTTGGAGAAATATATTTCCAGATATCTCACTGAAAGCTTCCAGGAATTATCTCAAATTTGTCCTTCCACAAGATAAAGGGTTCTCACTTACCACCGACAGCAAAATTAACAATCAAAGCAAAACCAGAGCACATTTGCTTCTTGCAGGATTGAGAACTATGCTCACAACCACAAGAGCTGTTTATATAGAAACAAGGTAATTGTTTGGGGTTACATACATCACAAGCCCTGCACACATCTATCAGCAGGCTGACAAATTAAACAACAAAGCCTTCAGTCAAGAAGTTAAAACTCAGATCATGAAAGACGAAAATAGAGCAGTTAAGGGTCTGTGAAGCAAGCAGGAACACAGATCTCAAGACTTCAAAAGACCTGCCCTGGAACATGGAGTCCGGCCACTCCACCTGCATCGCAGGTGGTGAGACACAACATTCCCATCGCACACTGCTCAAACTCCAGCTTAAACATGGGCTTTTGCTTTTCCTGCTGCTCCAGGCAGGCTTTTGCAGTTCATGCTGTTAACCAAACACTCAAAGCCACCCACCTCTGTCCACGTTAGCGCGCAGAGATGTGAGCATGCCCTCTGACACCAGAGTTTTATAAAGAGCACCTTTGCAAGATCTCTCTGATTTCCTGGAGCCACAGGTTTCTATCTTTTTTACACAGTCACTGTCCTCAGTTTTGACCTGTTCTGGTAAGCTTTGGGGTACCACCTCCTCTGTTGGGGTCAGTGGTTCCACTTTAATGTTATCAGAAGCCTCACATGGAACTTCCTTGCTGGCTCCAATACTAAGGAAATCGGGAGGCTTTGATTCTTTGGTGGTCTCTGTCGGTTTCTCCTTTGATGTTTTCTTCTCTTTCGACTTCACTTTTTTCTTTGGTGATTTTGTATCCAACACGCTTCCCTTCACATTTGAGACAGGGCGGGTTTTTTTGCGGGGAGTATCCGTGAGTCTCTCAGCACCCCAGTCCCCCTTGGCCACGGCTTCAATTGTGTACATTACACTTTCAATGTCTGACTCAGAGGACTGCCTCTTTTTACAAGATTTCTTGGGGGTGGATTTTTCATTTGTGTGCCGGTCCAACTTATTTTTTTTCTTTTTCTTCTTTATCTTTTCCGGCTTTAGCCCAAGGATACTCATGTCACCCATGAAAAGCTCTGGAGATCGGCACATGTGATCCTTCGTGTTATTCTTTCTCTCAAAAGGACTGTTTTCCATTGCAAGACTAGTAAAATCTCTGCATTTTGCAGTTTCTGATTCCTCAGCTTTTGTTTCATCCAGGTTTTGCATTTTATCTATCTCTGATTGTTCTACTTTTCCTTTATTGGAGTCTTTTACTGTTGTTTTCTCCAGTTCTACTTCCATGTCCTCTGAAACTTCCCCTCCCTCATCTTCTGGTGCTTCCACTTTTGTTTTCCCAGGTTCTTTCACTTTTACTCCTTCTGAAGCAAGGCACATCTAAAATAAGTTTAAAAACAGTCCCATTAAACAAACATCAACTGTTAACAATACTTACTTATACTAACAGGAGTATTAAACAGAGAATCAATCTCTCTGGCATTTTAGTTTAGGAAAGCAAACTGTGCTACAGGACAGTACTGAAAAATGGGCTGGAACCTGCTGTAACCAATGCAACGGGATGAGGGCTAAGAGCTAGAATAACGCTGGTGGGTTCTATTCCTCTAATAGAAGAAGACTCCAGCTGATCGCAGTGGTGTTTCCTTTAAGTGTCTTTATATAATCTGGAAACCCACTGCTAGACAGATTTTCAGAATATCCTAAATGCAACAGAACAGAGTTACTCTGACTATTGCCACAGACATGCTACTTGAAATCTCACATGCATTCCCCCTTCAACTTTCAAATGCCCCTAACACAATTTCTTTCTCCATTTTCCAAATGGCCTTGAAGGAGGGAGAGAGAAAATGTTTACTGAATCTCACTAACTGAGATTATTTCCTCTTACGTTAAGGTAAGAAATAATTTGGAAGGTAGTACAAAAGCCTTCCAAATTTTTCTTCTTATGTCACAGACTTATTTTGCAAAGAACTGCAAAGCAGCAGTGGTTGCCATGGTTATCTCCTCCTGGAGATAACACTAATGGAAACCAAAATCCTTATACTATCTGAGGAACACTGATATTGAAAAAAAAGAGCTGTCAGAAGGTCCTCAAACTGCCATGTTCCTGCAGTACTGACTTGGGAGATTCCCTGTTTTGGATCACCTGTAAGCTACGCTGACACCTCTACAGAAGGTAGTCCTTCACAGCACCAACCAGCCGCCCTTGGCAAAAAAAGCTTTGCTCTTACTGTCCCCTCTCAAACCCCCCAAGCTGAATTCCCAGTGCTGTTTTGTTTTTAGAACAAATGTCAACCAGTCACCGGGAGCAAAACCAGATGGAAGAGGCTTGCTTTGAACCAGACATCAGAAGGTTCCCGCAGCTCAGCCCACAGGCCATGTGGTCAGTATGGATGTACCTCCCGCAGACCACTGGGTTCTCTTTAGCTCCATTTTAGACTTCTCAAGCTTTAGACTTCTCAAAGGCTTTTTTTCCTTGCCAACTAAAAAAGTCTCTCATACCAATTTATGTAAGAGCTTAACACCAATGATTAGAATGTTTTTGTAGCAGGTTTCCAAAATTCTTGCTGCACAGGGTAGAAACTACTCATCTGGTTCAGGACAAGCTGGACTGAGCACTGTAAGGCACCAGAGCTCGGGCAACACACAGTATCTATTAGGAAGCAGGTTAGACTAGGCAAAGGACAACTCCACAACTATGCTGACATGCATTCTTGGTACAAAGGTACTTCTGTGACTTTTTTCCTACACTGCAATGTTAAGCACAGCCTGTGATTTTCAAAAGCTAAAGATCAATCTTTAAAATCAAGCTCACTGGACTAATATTTTGTCAATTCAACATACATCCCTCTAGCCAATGGATTATTTTTTTCTTTTTATATGCTTCTTCTGCAGTAGCCAATAGTACCGAGATACAGATGTGGCTACAAAAATAGTGACTTCTGTCTTGTGAGCACTAAATAAACCTGTAATTAAACAGTCTTCGAGACTGGGAAAGCTTAAAAAAAGAAGTGTTTAGAAACAAAATAAATGCAAAATTTCAATAAAATGCCACTGGTTTTAACTGTTCCCAGAAGGAAGATCTGTTCAGAGTATCATAGTAGAATTTTTATAGAAGTTACTGACCTGTTAGCAGCTCCTGACCGTTAACATGAATTTGTAATGGCAATGCCCAAATTTGAGTAACACAGTAACCCAGTCCTCTCTCTCAAATATTTGTGCCCCTCAGCCAAACCCTAAAACCTCAAAGCCTAAACCAAGAAACTGAATCAAGTTCAACTGCAAAGTCCCTTTGCCACCAGGAACTGGTGGTACTTCTGAGCTGCATCAGACTCTTAAAAACTTTTAAGTTGATGGCTAGTCTGGGGAAACCTTCACTTGTGGTATCTGAGCCATGATAACTCATGGTTCTATAAGCAGCAGTGTAATTATAACTGTAGCACTGTTCTCCCTTTCAGGCTTTGGCAATCAACAGCTTTAACTTCTTCACCCCACTGCACCTGGAACAATTAGTCACCAGAGTTTTAGTATTACCTCTGCCAGCTGAAATAATGCTGATGTTCCACACTGTTTCGTTAAATCAGAAGGCCCTGAACGGGATGTACTTGAAGAAATCTATGAAGAGAAAAACCAACACAAACAAAGCATTCTTTTATCAGTACCAATTCTTTTATGTTTATGATACAGCTTTTGAATGGATTGTTTCCCCTCTTCCCAAAATTCATTCGTAAGATTATATACTGAAAAAGAAGTGCAGACCTGTGCATGCTGGTATAAATAAAAGCCCACTCCAACACTACTCTGGTGGATAACACCACTGTACACTAAAAGATACTTGCAGATTTGGGGTTTTTCTTGTCAGGACTCCCTTAGAAGAGCAGGATGAACTGAAGCACATGCTCTCTCATACAGCAACAGACTCCAGCAGTTAAGCAACAATCTACACCAGCATGCAACCCAGCTGGTGGTGTTTTTGAAGGCTTAGTAGGATACTGGATTGCAAAATTTAATTATTATCATAGGTTAAGGAGGCTGTTCCTTTTAGGTTATGGCATTGCCTGCTGGTGTCCTATAGGACTCATATATAAGAGATGCTATGAACCCAAAGTTAAGCAGGAACCCTCAAGTCTTTGGTAATCTTTAGCACTCCTCAGAGTAAAAGGAGGCTGTCATGCAAGCAGATAGCTGATTATCCTCCACAATATTTCTCCTGTATCAGGCCATGATCCTCTTCAGTACTTTAGAGTGTTTTGTACCAGTTCTGAGCTAGGTGCAAAGAAATGCACCTTGCATTTTTCTAAACAAATTTCAAGTATCAGGATTGGCCACTAGTATGAAGAAAATGTTCTAATTTTAATGACATATCCCATCATCTCTGACCAGGCTTGTGGGTTTCTTTTATCTCCTTCTTTAGACTGCATAAGAAAGTCATGTTATAAGGGACTGGGGAACTAAGTAAAGTATTTACACCCTTTCAGCTCCCTATCCTCACAAACTCAGTTTTCATTGCTTTCAACCAACACGGGCCTACAAAGTTGACCACAGAATTTGGCCTATCACTGCCATAAAGGAAATAAACAAAAACCAACACTGTCTCCTCATCTCCTGGAAGGTGCAGCTCCTCACAGCATCTCCCAAGCTCTGACCATTAGAGCTCAAGCCTCCACATGCTGCTCACAGCCGAGTGCTGTTAGTGCTGTGAAGTGGCCTCCTTGCCTTGGTGAGGTGATGCCACACCCCTGCACTGCCTCCCTTCACTCTCATGCCTCCACACTAAAGGCTAAAGACAAAGCAGGAGACTCAGCAGAGCTGAACAGCAACAGCCTCCCAGGCTTCAGAATGCAAAGTGGCTGCTCCAACCATTCGCAGAAACTTAGAAATCCTCAGAATTTTTAGAAAATAATTTAGTCCCCTTCTGCATTTTATTTTAATCACCATCTGTGAAATACTGTGAAGTATCAAAAAGGAAGGGATATGGAAGAGAGGGGAAAAAAAAGAAGATAAAATTGTTTAATTCACAAAGCAAAGGGATGAAGGAGGAGCAGAGCACTATGGTATGATGAAGAAGACAGGCTCCCATGCACCAGATGCTTGCCATGCCAGCAGCATGGAAAGAGTATTCCAGCCCCCTTCAGTGCACAGCATCTGCAGTTTGGAGTTACAGCAGCACAGCACAGCTGTCTGCCAAATCTACTTGCAAACCTAAGACACTCCTGAGGTGATTACGAACATGACTTATTTGGGATGCTCCAAACCAGGTCCTCAACTGCTATCTGAAAAGTTAAGCTGAATCTCACGTATCATTTATCCAACCACAATCCAAAATTAGAATTCTCCAGAACTGGGGAAAAAAAGAAGAAAAAAATCAACAGCACTGATGTCCTGTAAAAGCTAGAGATACGGAGGATGTGCTTAGCACATCTGCTGTGTTTTTCCCTGTTTGAATCAGAGCTTTTAACATCCATTTTGTGTATTAAATCAGGCTTGCAAGAATCCATCTGAACAATCCCTGAGAGATTACAGAAACCTGTCCAACATACAACGTCATGCTGCCAGACTTAGCTTCACTTTTTCTGCCACCTGCAGTACAAACTGTGCACTCCTGTGGACAAGCATCTGTCCTTCCACTAAATTAGGGCTTCACAAGCTTCACAGACACATCACAACTTCTAATGCTGACTTCTAAAATTCAGGCTGCACTCAGCAACAGTCTTACTCCAGAACAGCTCTACTCAGCCTGCTGCTGTCCTGTTAGAGGCCACGTTAAAAACTTCTGGTGTCCCTGAGTAAACGCTACCAACCCCTCTCCTATCCCAGAGCCGCAACAGCCAAATACCCTTATGGATCACTGATCACAGTTCGGTGTAATCACCCTTGCACAGGCACTGCTGGCAATAGAGCACAGAGCCACAAACTCTACTACTGCCAGAGACTGCCTGTACAGTAAGGCAGATTTTCTTCCACTCATGTAAGTTCCTGTAAAGCCACAGTCTTGCAAGACTACCCATAGAACAAGACATGAAATACTGTCATTTCAGTGCTTCCAATCTCTGCCGTTTAACTGAGAGGTAGTGACCTCACCAGCAAGAATATAGGGCTGGCTGCAAATAGAGAGGATCCAGAGAACCATTTCCCGTACTGAAATAGGATGTGAATTTGAAATAAAAATCTAAAACACCACAACAAAAACCAAGCAAAAAAAGTGTAGAAGTAATGTGCTAGCATAGTCCCTTATTTATCTGAAATACAGCATGTATTTTCATCTTTCAATCATCACAAAAAATAGTATTTGCACATCAAACCTCAAAGATTTTTGAGTGAATCATCCATACCAAAGAGGAGACCTCTACAAGGTTATATTTAAGACTCACAGAGAATTTCTAAGACTTTGGGGAAACCTGACCCAGCATTCTTGATTACTGCTGACAGCTGCCAATTTCAGAATTTAATATACTGCATCAACTTCCAGCTCTTCATACAGATTCCTGATGACCTCAAAGTCTACTTTTCTTTTCCTATTTTCAGTCCCTGATTAAGCAATGCTCCTTCCAATCATTATAACGAAAGCTTTATTTTTTTTAATCCTGATGTCCAGCTTCTCATTAAGAAGAATACTGTTATCTCCTGTCTTTGCTGTTGTCCTGAGCACTGTTTTTATTATAGTTATAAAGCTAATTTTCCTAAAAAGAAGTGTAACTTTCTGTGCTGTCTCTAAGAAAATATGCACATTCACAAGTATTTAAAAGACTAGGTCCCTGGGACCATAGCCACTGCCTATTAATATTACATTATTTACCAATCTGTGTTTCTGGAAATACCAAGTTTGATACTAGAGCACACCTTAAACAATTCACACTTTTTTTGTGGAAAAGTCATACACACCTTCCCCTTGTGACACTACTGAGTGTAACTTTACCTCTGCCAACTGGAAGAGTGCCGACTTCCCACAATGCTTTACTGGCTCGGGACTTGGCAACTGGGAAGTATTTGATGAGATCTAGGTTACAAATGAACAGAGGAGAAAATATTTCAGTGGCACACAGGAAAGACAGAAAGGAAGGGAGAAAAAGAATGGAAAATAAGGGATTAATTAACTCAGTCACTTTTAGTTCTTTCTGGCAAAAGGCTTCAGAATGGCAACCTCACCCAAGAAATACTTAACAGATATGTAGAAAACGGGAGAATATGAGCAAATACAGCATTCCTTCCTTAAATTATTCTCATGGATACTCTATGTTTGTACTGTTCACAGCTAATATTTTATCATGCTGTGTGTTTTATGTTTATTTTATGTGACCAAGTGAACAAATCATACCTGTTGTTTAAAAATATGCACTATTAGTTGTTAAGGTTAAATAAAATTCTCCCAGAAAGCCTGGGCAATACTTCCCATTAATTAGATATAGAAGAGTACCATCTGTCCTCACAGACAGTTCTTGTTGCACATTCTTTAGCTACAAAAAAGGAAATAAGACCTATGTCTGGAGATCAAATCTAGCCTTCCAAAGAGCTGTTGGTGTGCCAGCACCTGTGATGAGTAAGTAACTACCATTACCACTTTAGGGAATTGCTTTTACAGCCAAATTTTTTTCAGACCTGCTTCCCAGTGCAGCATTATGAATTCAGAAATGCAAGGATTATTATTTCTGATATGTGCCCTTTTTTTTGGCATGGCATTACATGGTAGTATTTCACCTGAAAGCCTTGAAAAGCCTTGGGACAAAATCACCAGTGTTTCTGTGGTATCTCCCTCACCACAAAAATCACACTAGTGACCATGACACTAAGGTGACAGGACAAGGGCAATGGTTTTAAGCTGAAAGAGGGCAGGTTTACAGCAGACGTTAAGAAAAACTCTTAAAGGGTGGTGAGGCACTGGAACAGGTGGCCCAGAGATGCCCCAACCCTGGAAGTGTTCAGGGCCAGGCTGGATGGGGCTTTGAGAAACCTCATCGAGTGGATGGCAGGGGGGTTGGAACGAGATGACCTTTAAGGTCCCTTCCAAATCAAATCATTCTATGATCTTTCAGATGCAAAAATTATCACGTTTGCCCTTCTCGTTGTATTTAATGCTTTCTTTTGAACTAGGTTATTTGAAGAATTTACCTTTCAATTACCTGTCAAAGAATTTATTACACTCACCACTGCATCCCCCTCCACCAACATCCAGGACATCCATTTCACTTAAAGCTAGTTAAAATACTCAAATGTGCACTAATAATAACTTTTAATATTAAACGAAAATATTTCAACATCCTAGTTTTGCTTTGAGACAGTTCAGTGAACCTGCTCAGGACCCCACTTGACTAAGTGATCTTGTACACTTCACTTTGCAGGAAGGTGGTCTCAACTTTTTAATCCTTCTATCATAACAAATGCTCATCTCAACGATTTTTTTTCAGCGCATTATGAATGGCAGAAAAAGGACAGAACAACATCCACACACACTGAATTATAACTTGAGAATGTACAGGCATATCTTGCCTCCTGATGCACAAACTGAGGAAAGAGTAAAGAAATTCTAACAAGACAATAGGTGTTCCTAATAAAATGTGAGATCTTTGTAGTACTAGTAGAAAGAGAGGAAGCTGACATTTCACATCAGAAAAAACCCCAACTTTTAAGAGTTAAGAAAACAAACAGCAAGCGACACAAACACATAACTCATTCTGATGAAGTTACTGGCCAAATCAGAAGGAAAACAATGGCTGATCAATCAGCTTTCAGTGAGACTACAGATTCCATTCCCTGTCTTAAGAACATCTTCCAGCCTTAATTAGAATAATCAGAACCTCCAGTACTACAACCACAAAGAGCCCCTTACTTATGTAGAGGTTTAACTGGAGGATCATTAGGATCAAGTGACTATCTTTTATTATAATACAGGTGGGATTTTAGCTACTATATTACATTTCACTTTGCAAAAGAAGCATGGTACTACTTTTTCATCTTCCTCCTAGAATAGACATTTCATTTCAACACAAACGTTTAATAATTTCGGTATGTGGGCAAACAGCAAATACATTTGTCTTTACCGGGGAAGATTACAGTTTTACATATGGGAAAGCTGGAAGAGAAAACATTCGCTAGTTCTTACACTTCCAATTTCAAGGCATTTTGACCAAAAATTTTGGATTCAAACTTCCTGTTCTGCACAGAAATAAAAAGAGAGCAAACCTTCTCAAAGTGAGTATGTGAGAATGCAGCAGGGACAAAACCGTCCTCAGGGATGCTTTTTTTCTTAAATGATTGTAACAGGCCGGACTAGCGAAAAAAATTCCCCCTCGTTGCCTGCTGCACATGACTGTTTTTGGGGTTTTTTTTAATTAAATCATCGAGAGAAAAAATTTAGAAAAGCTGCTGAAAGCAAAGAGTTTGGTTTTGGATTAGTTTTATTTTTAAGATGGTTGAACTAGCAATTCTTTTGCTTCCATACCCCAGAAGCCTTTTCTTTAATAATGAATATGAGTTTAGGTAAGTAAATCCAAGAGGTACTCTCCTTTCAAGGACGCCATCACCACCATCTGGTTTGCATTTGCCAAACACACATGCAGTAAGACCAAGGGAGCAAGGGGTTCCAGCTGCTCTGCTTCCCTCTCATGGTAAGGAAGGGGACAGCGACCAGCCCCTGTGAGCAGACAGCCTGCAAACAGCCACCACCCTAAGGAACACGGCCCACCGCTCAGAAATCACAGCCTACAGAGTGCCTTTCCTTAAAGGTTCAAATGAGAAAGACAAAAATAGGGCCAAGTACTTGCAAGGTCAGAGCAGCCAAAAGCGTAACTTGACAACAGTCCAAACTTCCAAAAGCTCTTATGAGGATGTCACATCATCTTTGAAGACCTTCAAGGCACTTGCCTGTGCACCCAACAGGACCAAAGGCTTGCTCCCAGGATTTTCATCATCCCTTGGAGCAAGTTACTGGGCAGGCCTCATTAGCCATATCCTGAACAGCTTTAATTGACAACTAGAGCACTTGGGATAGACAACCAGATGAAGAACTAACTGAGGCTGTAATGACAAAAAGAATCCCGTGCTACTCTACACATAACGAGCTGTTTCTGAGTGACAGGGCACTTGTACTCCTGGGGTAAAGGTGTCTGTTTTAAATGACAAACCTACTCAATGGGATCGTCGTCTTCACAAAGAGGCACTCTTACTCACCCTGCTGCAAAGGCAGTGAAGAGAAAGGCAACATATGAGGAACACTCAGAACCAAAACTGAGCTGGGATGGCTGCCAGAAGTCTCTAGGCACATCAGACCAGAGCACACTTCGCATTTCTTCTCAGGTCTACTTGGCTACTTGTAAAATAACTACTTTCTCCCCCTTTTTTCTTTTGTAGCACTGTACATTGCTGACAGCAGCCCACTGCAAACTGCTTGCCATAATTTAGCTCTCTAAATGCAGTAACACGTTCATATAGACAGGACGCAGTAAAAAGTGGCACAGTGAGGAATAGGACTTTTGCCAAATTTGACAAAGACAGCCTGTGCAAATGAAAGCCCTTATAGCTGAAAGAGCACAAGCAGCTTTAATAGCAGGGGAGAAAGCTTGAAGAGGTTCTGTAACGTGCTCAATACTTTCCCCTGGAACAACCTAAAGAAATCATCAGGCTGCAAGCTTAGAAAAATGCCATTTCTCTACTGTTACAGAAAAAGAATGATGTTCATCACTGCCATTAAGGTTTCACAGGAAGAATAACCATGGCCAACAGGTTGGAGTTTTTTAATTTTGGGGTTTTTTTCCTCTTTTCCAGATTTCTGTCTCCTATTTCCAGCCACAGAACAAAACCAATCTCTCCAGACTGCACACACATTTAAATATTTTTACAAGAAAAAGAGATTAACCCTGACTCTAAAACTGTCCTCAGCAAATCCTAATTAACTTTCTAAGCACCTCTTCTGCCTAACATTCGATGATTCATATGTGCACTCCAATGTGCCAAATGAGCTCACTCAGCATAGTGGAACGCAACTCAATGCACTGTCACATCCGTATAACAATTTTCAGGTTTGTCATTTTGTTTGTTCAATTAGGAAAGGAAATGATTTTAGGTTCTGTGAAATTCTGAGAGTATGGCTAAACTGGGTTTTACGTGACAATTTAAGAATGTTGTACTACATGCAATACATACTCTGTTCAACTCTACAGATATCCAGAATGACTGAGATTTTTGAAACTAAGTTAGCATATTCACTTGCAGTATTATTCCAGTATTTTGCAATAAAATTAACAAGAAATGTTCTCCAGTTTGTGTATTTTAACTTCTTTTAAAAGTCTGGCTTCAGCACATAGTTTTATCCTGCTCAATTGTACTAATTTTCTTAAAAGAACTTTGTAAATTAACTTCTCATTTTCAACAATGTGGTACATATAAAGATACCTTCATGATTAGCGATATTAACTCTATTGTATTTTTTACAGGGGTGTTTGTAGTCATGTATTTTCTGGCACCTGAATCAGTAAATTGATTTTTCTTTCTTGGCCCTCCTAAGAAAAACACCAAGGCCCATTCTAGCCAAGCTAAAAACACACAGTAGACAATTAGCTCAACATTTAACAGAACGAAGTGTGTGGTATGTAGCCAAACCTCTGTAAACACACAGAACAACAAACAGGGTATCTTTTAATCCCATTACCGCTTCTCTGCAATACCACCAGCTCCAATCCCAGCCTTTTCAGACACACACAAAATGCACTTGTGACATAACTCATTCTGCAAGCAGTATAAGACTCCCTCAAATGGGCAAGAAGGGTATATGCGTGGAAAGTCCATTCACAGAGGCACCTTCAACACATGGGAGAAGAAATTCTTAAAAGCACATTTAATGAACTTCAAATCTTCAATATGTGGAGGAAGGCAGATAGGTTACATACTCATGGGTAACTGATAGGTTTGATAAGTCCCCACCTAACGATGCTGTTAAATATCCTTGTAGCTGTTGTGATAAGCTTCCTTTGACCTGCAAGGATTCTTCAAATGACTCCTGCCCCTAGGGCAGTGACCATTCTGCACTGCTGCAGCCTCTTCCACAGGCATAGTGTAATTTCAGAATGTCTTTTAATTGTTGTTTTCCTAGAAGTAAATTAAAAGGCCATTTGGATAATAAGTCTGCAGTGATCCTTTGGGTAAGGAAGGCCAGGTAATGCTCACAAGCCCAGTATCTCATACATGCTACAGCTGGTAGAACTGGCCAACATCTCATCCAGTCGCTGGTTGTTCACTCCACGGTTTTCCTAATACAACGCTGTCATGAAGATACACATCTCTGATGGGAATTCCTGATAAGACAGGGTGCTTAGCCATTCAGTGACAACTCTTACCGGTTCCTTGCTTCCTCCCATCCTCCCCCACCACATTCAGCCATTGTACCTCAGCAAACTGAAACAATGCAGACTCCTCCGTTTGTTTTACTGCCCCCAGGACTCCAGGCTGTGATGTGTTTGAAGAGATCTGTCAGGAAAACAATTATGCTTGTATTACCTAACTCTTCAGTTTCAATATCACACTTCAACATGCTATATTTATAATCTGTCATAAACAGACTCCTGGTACCCCAGAGTATGCAAATGAGTCCCAACACAACCTCAGAACAAACAGTATCTGCTTTCCAGGAAACACATAAACAGGGGAACTGTGAAATAGTAATCTTGAATTATTTTTCACAAGGAAAAATCCTTCATAGGATCAACAGAACAGGCTTTTTTGGAATGGCTTTTATTTGCCTGCTGATATGTCAAAGAAGGGTTAGCAACAAATACTTAACAGTGTATTGTATTTCACAGTTCGGTGGAAGACCTGAGACTGCAGAATGGTGGTGATGATAGAGCACAAATTGCTACTTAGCACAGAAGGTAAGTGTGGACAGGAACACAATGCGTTCAGGCATTTGGAGATACCAGATCTATCCCAGACACTAAGGTAACTGCATTTTATACTGTTTAACTTGTGTCATTTAGTTTTGTTGCAGATGACACCTCTGATTAATGTTAAACTTCACTCCAAGTACCAATTATTTTGCCACTGACACACATACCTACCATGCACTGGTTAGGTGTACCCTCACTACAGGCTTTTTAACATCCTTGAAAAATAAGACTAGCTAATTTGCATTTCTAATTACTGATCATCCGTAAGCTACTTCTAAACCATATGTTCTGGCAGTGCAGGTGAGCTTGTTTCCTGGCACACCCTGAAATTTTTCTTCAATGGGTAAGGAAAAGCCAGAGGTCAGAAGCCCTAAGCAAGGGCATATCTGGCAGCACACAATTCCTGCCTACTACCACATGGGTCTGGCACTTCCCTCCTTCAGCACTATAAAACGAACTGAAACAATTAGATGAGCTGGTATTTGTCTTACTCTTTAAAAGATTCAGCAGTGAAATTCAAGAAACAGAACATTCTCGGGAGAAACTATACAATATAAGACATTGCTCTACTGACAGTTTAAGCACACAGAAGCATCTCAGAAATACGGAAAGATGGATGTTGAAGCATTACCACCCAAGTGTCATAAGTGATACTGGAATTAACCAATTCTAAGAAGCCTCTAAGTATTGCTTTTCATTGCTGGCACACCAGGCATTTCCTGTTCCTAACAAGAAAAGCCAGCAGGCTGTTTTAGAGCATAATTACAGGTCATCTACTTCACTCTGGCCATTACTTTTAATCAGAAATAAAGAATCAGTGCGCTAATTTATTTCTAACACATTTGAAGGACTCGGATCTTAAGATGGAACTCAAGGGCTTGTGCACTGATGTTAAAACAAACCAACTGAAAAAAAGGTCCCATTTTCTGTGTGCTAGGATTGTAATGTTATCTGCTCCAGAAGTGATCATGTTTTAAGGAGGGATTTGAAGGTGCACAAGGCAATGGGTATTAAAGACACACAAGTTTCACAGATTCACAGTTGGTGTGAATACAGGTAATAAAAAGCCCCTACTATTATAAAATTTCTTTCCATATACACTTAAAAACTAGCCAGTGTCCTGTAAAATCAATGTCTATACAACTAAACATTTGTGTCATTTATTATGACTATTTCAAAAGTTGGAACAATACCAACAAACAAGTGATGCTTGCAGAGGGCCAGAGTTCCCTGCCATCTCATTTTTGTAACTTTATATCAATGAAACTCATTAAGACTTGGATGAAACCGTATACTTCAAAGAAAAAGAACAACACACACACCACAGTTGCACTTCTAGCAATAACTGGAGTATGTTGAAAAAAATATTGTACATTGCAAAGTTAAAGCACAGTTGCATAGAGCTGTTTGGTGGTTATAGAAGAAAATTTTGGAAATTTAAGAACTACAATTATTTTTGATGGAGCTGATGACTAAAGCAGCCAAAATAGATTAGAAATGTAATGAAACATCCAAATACACATTAAAACCTTAGTTAATAAGGCTCTAGTTTAAAACTAAGTGCAGGAATGATGTATCTCCAAATTACAGCTTAAATCACAGCTCCATTATTGCACTTGGGTTTCCACCATGGTCCGAAACACACTCTCCTGCACTTCAAGTCTGACCAATCTGATAAATGATTCAACAGCGTAAACCCAAAAATGAGGGAACAAATAAAAGTATCAATTTTAGTTAAAGACATTTGATTTTTCTTTCATCTGGACATCAGA
Source organism: Falcunculus frontatus (assembly GCA_013398115.1). Classification (NCBI taxonomy): domain Eukaryota; kingdom Metazoa; phylum Chordata; class Aves; order Passeriformes; genus Falcunculus; species Falcunculus frontatus. The sequence continues at coordinate 281,539 of VZRV01006488.1, read as the reverse complement.
TGATTCTTAAAAGGAAACACTTGGAAAGAAAACCTTTTTTAAAGAAACTCACCTCTGCAAACTGAAACAATGATGACTTCTGACAGGCTTCTGTAGAATTAGTTGCATCAGACTGGCAAGTACTGGAAGAAACCTGAAACAAGGAGTGTGCAGAGTAAGACCTCAAAGGTGCTTCTCTCAAGCTAAAAACAACAGTGAGAAAAACAAACCATTTAACAGAAGAAGGACAAGCTAATATTTCACAGTCCTGGAAAGATTAAATCATATTTATAGATGAAAACATAGTTTAGCACCCATTTTAATGCATTTGAAAACTGTCTTAGAAGAAAGACCACAAAAATACCAGGTTTTTTTTTTCTCCTTTTATAATTCAGAACTTGTCAGAATAGTTTTATGCAACAGAATACTGAACAGATTATACTGGACCACGCACTTAACTATCTAGTATTGGTGATGCTATCAACACTGCTGTATCTGTATTCTGTGCTATCATTCTGAGTAAGATTACTTAGAAGGTTAAAAGAAATTTTGAAGACAGTTGCTGACAGGAATACTTACTAGAAAAATAATCTCCAATCATAACAGCATGAATATAAGTAGATAAGGGTAGCACAAGCCTAAAATGTCTCAAATTATGTACCTAAACATAAATTTTAGGGGTGCTTTTGAGAAGCAGTGCAAGAAAGTCATTATACATGAAAACAAAATACAAAGAAGTGACTGTTCAAAACCAAAAGCTTTATTTGCATTAACACAGATCTTAGCCATGGTATTCTTATTAGCTAGAAGTGTGCTAACCAAGCATTATTCTGTAAAGGAATGCTATCAAATATGATACATTCCTTAAGTGTCACATTTGAGTGTAAAAGATTTACATGTGTAACTCCTAGGAGACTGAGGTACAATTAGTATAAAATAAGGTATGTAACATCGCTAGTAAGAAACAGAAAAAAAGGAAGAAGGCTTTTAAGATTTTAGGAAAAATAGCCAGATGGAAATTTTTTCCCTAACAACTTTTTTCCCCTTGAAATTTCAGTTTATTTAAAAGATTGAAATAATAAATGTGGGCCTTTTTCTTATTCATTACCTAAACAAGTATATCAGCAGCTTTTATTGGTGAAAGCACACCTGAGATTTAGCTACTGACTGCACCTGTTGTTAGTAAGCATAAAGCCCCACAAAACACGCAGGCCTACAGCACATGCAGCTTGCCCTGCTGCTCCTGCTGCCGTTTGTCTGAGATCCTGAAGCACTGCAATAGCAACAGCAGCATTTGGTTTCAGGAATCTGCTACCCATGCTCCCCTGAAAACACTAAATCCAAGTGTAGCAACCCACAGGCCAAGGGGAAATATACCAACATGACAATTTGCTTACATATACAAACAAACTTGTTTCTTCCCTGCCATAAAACCAAGCAGCAACAGTAACTCCTGTGATCTGTATTTCCCCTGTATTTATTAAACACTGAGCAGGATGTTTTATCAGTGTACTATGGGAGTACAGCAACCCAAAGGGCCACAAAGAATGTACTTTTAACGTCTATCTTTTGCCTTTTCAGTAAGTTCTGCTACTGTTTTCACTGATGTACTGTTTATTACTGACTTTCATCATGTTTCTGTACAATCTGTTTAAGATGTCTGTGCCTCAGCAGTACTCTGGACTGTACCAGGAAAGCATCTTGCTGGTGTTGAGTGACCAACCTCTGAAGACCTGAGACTCTGCAGAGGTATAGAATATGTAAGGTTGCTGCTTGCATGTGTGAGCACTCATTTGGTTATTTTAGGCCACTGCACTGGCGGGTTTCTTAAAGGAACAACCAAATTTTGGACTTGGTTTCCCCTCTAACTTAAATTTTCTGCAGTTCAACCAGCTGCCTTATACAGCTTAGTTTGCAGTGTCTATTGAAGAAGTCTGTAAGCAGAGCATTTCCAGTGCAGCACAGAAAACGGCACTACTTTGCTTAGAGAAGCCATGGGGAAGCTCCCTGCCCCCAAATCGGGGCTGTGCATACCTGAACTCTGCCCACCTGCCAGAATGAGACCACGGCTTCCCAGCTCCCTTGCCTGTCTAGGGGCACATCCACACGGTTGTGTCAACACAAGCCCGAGCTGGCAGGGCACAAAGCAGCTCTGAGTTCAGAGCCATTGAGCCATGGACCCCTGGAGCACCATGCTGGAGTGGCAGTGCCCTTCCAAGAGGGGCTATCCCGGCTCAGTCCCCACAACACAAGTGCTGTCAGACACTCAGGATGAGCCTTCTTGCTGCCTCACAGGTCATGCGCTGGGGGCTGGGCACAGCTTGTACACCTGGCGGTACAAGAACCACTTGCTGGGGGAGGTGTGAAGCCCAGTTTTCTACAGTTCTGTGCGCAGAAGACAGATTTTGCTGGTGCTCAGTAACCCAGTGGAGATTTTGTGGTTGGAACCACTATGCTTTTCCTATCAATTCCTGCTACTCTTTAAATAAAGTTAATGCTGTTGCCTTTATTTGACAGAGCACTAATTTGAGCACTAATTTGTTTCTTCTACTCTGCTGCTCCCCAAACAGTCTTGACCTGTGGGAAACTTATCTCCAGGACTTCTAACCTCTGCCAAGTTGAACCTGATAAAAGTATTAAAATAATCACCAGGGGGAAGAGATGCACAGATAGTGCCATCTTATATGTCTCATTTCCTGCTCTAATAAAACGTCCTCAACATCCCCCTTCTTCTCCTCTTTCCTCCTCCCAGTCTTCCCTCAAGCTACACAGAGATTTTTCACTTCTGATTCACACTTTGCACAGACCCTGCATCACATGCAACACAACCTCTTGTTCTCAAAAAGAAGAAACCACAAGGATAATATCTCTGTGGCCTTCCTTTCCCTGCAGGTTACCGTAACCTGCTCTAAAATGATCACACCGAACAAGGGTGGAGGAAAACCCCTGGGACAGCCTCACTCTGACCGGTGCGAGGCGTAAGCGCTGCTGGACAGGAAGGCTTTGGATGACGATAAGGATTTCGGGATTTCTGGGCAGTAACCTACAGAGAGTCCACTAGGTGCTGCTGTAAGGCAAGGAAAGGCCCTGACAGACAAGTAAGGGAGATGTACAGGGAGGCAAACGGGCAAGCAAGGAGCTCTGCTCACCCAGCTTCAGCCTTGCTGCAACAACCCATGGCAAGCAAGGACCAGGCTTTGCCTGGCCACAACTACAGCAGTTGGAGCAGACCCGTCCGGCAACTCTGCTCCGGTGTTCAGTAAAATACGCTTATACACCACTGCCTTGTGAAACTGATGAAAGCATCCAAAACACAAGGGGAACTGCGTATCCAAGTCTTTTGTCAACTACCTGTAAGGTCTGTAGCTTCTCTTGCCAATCTGCTTAGTAACTCCAGCTGCTGCCTAGAAATCAGACATCTCCCAACACTGAATTCTGTTATCAGAAAAGAAGCTCCCTAGTCTATTGCAAAAATTCGCAAAAATAGAAACATACTGGCAACATACAGAGATGGCAACTGAAGCCTCCAAACAATTTTGTAAATATCACTGTTGAGCCTCTTCCCAACCTCCTGCTGGCAGGTCACTTGGTTACCTGATACCTGGGCTTCTGACAACTTGATGATTAAACACCTCACTTGAAAAACCCCTATCCATTCCTTTAGCATATACTTGGCAAAACATCAGCAGGTGTTGAAAACGTCTCATTGGGATTAGCAGACCTCTAAGTACAGTGTCCTTCATCCTCTCCCAAGTGCTGAGCAAAACTGTGCCTTTGCTGCCCTCCCCTCCATTAACAACTTTAAGATTGTAAGACTATGTAAGACCTATGCTTACAAGGCCACCCAAGCCATACATATGCACAGCAGTCGATCTGCATGTTGACAGGTAATACTCTGGGTCTGGCAGATCCCCAGTTTAAGAACCGCATATGTGCACACTTATTTTAAGTGTATACACACACTTTAATGATAACGTAGACTACGTGATACAATTTAGAACATTCTTTAAAAAATGACACTGTCTGTACTTTTTTAAAAATAGAAATGCCAAGGCTTCCACTGTACAACATGTATTTATATACCCATGTGCATATAAAAACAATACATACATTCTCCATAATAAAGCAACTTCTGAACCTCTTCACTAACCACACCTCAGCAGTCACCTTAGTACACCGTAATTCTCTCCCATGTGGATACCAACCCTAATGCAACACAACTGACTCCTCTCCACTGAAGAGGAAAGTATCTTCCTAACTTTACAATGAATTCTCGTGCTGCTTTCTGAGCCTGTCATACTACCTCCTAGCATGTTCTGCTAACCTCCCAGAGGCTGGCTTAAGTGTGAGACCATAAGCGTGGAAATCCAACCACAGATTCTCCTAAAAGCCTGCAAAGATGACCATCTTACATCTCCTGTACCCGAGGGTAGGAAGACACAAGAGCTGTTCAGTTATTCAGTTCTAAATAGGTTTAGAATCGTTACTGCATTTGCGAAATACATGCCTAAGAAATACTTGTTCTGTATCTATTCACCCCTGAAACATAAGAAAATAAAGAAAAAATGGAAGACACACTAGGGCTGCCACAAAAAAGAAAGTGAGAAAGTCTCCCAGCACCTGGACACAGCTGGAGACTTAACTCCAGCCTAACATGCAATGAGGAGGACTGAACTTTGTTCAATTGGGTCCCTTTAAGAAGACCAATCACCCCAATGGATCTGGAGGAGGTATTTTAAAAAGGGGACCCTCAAAAATAATCAGAGATGTGCAATTTCCTGGGAAAGTGCTCTGTCCCATAACCACTTGTCAGATAGGGTAGGACAATTAAGATATGGTAACTCACTAGATGGCCCATCATAATTCTAACAACAGACAAAAAATCCCCCAACTAGTTTCGTCTGGGCTGTATTTATGGCAATTATTTTACTCTATATTTTTGGGGAAAGCAGATTACACAGCTTGCTTCTTTGATGTGGAGAGCAAGATTTCAAAAGACTACAGGCCCAGAAGAGTAGAGTGTAGTTTATACATAAAGTGAATATTTCATCACAAGTCATATTGCACACTTCTATCAGAAAAAATGAGGTTTATGTAGGCACACGGGAAGCATGTCTTTTGCTCAAAATAAGGAAGTTCTGATTCAAAGAATTTTCATGTACTAAAACAATGACACAACATGCTTTTTGATGTGACTAAATCTACATGTATATTTCATTCCTATACTGCCATCTGAAATCATACTACTTGAGGCACTTGTAAAATCAAGACACTTCAGCTCTCAAGGTCATAACAAAGACCTTTTTTAAAGAAATGTAATATCAGTGACTACAATATACCTTCCCTCACATTTAAATGTAACAGCATAGTAAAAGCAGCTTCTATGCTCCAAGCTGAGAGATTACAAGATTGAGAAGTACAGGACAGTAAAATTTTAGCACAAAATAACATATTTCTTTTTACTGCTCTGTCCACTTTGCATGACTGTTTCTTATTTTCATGCTGCAGCACAGAAGGCCAGTACCCACACAGCACAAAAACTTCCATGGCTAAAACTGGTGTGTAAAGCATTGAGGAGTCTTGGCGGTATAGGAGCAATACATCTCAAATGCACTACACATATAGATTAAGTTAATTACTGCTTTTCCTCCCAATAACAACAACAACAACAAAAGAGAGCTCTTTCCTAGAGCTAGAGATTTATGGCAGTGACTACTTATACCCAACAAAGAAGCCACCTTTTGAACAATTTTCAAAGTTTGCCTAAAAACAGATTATATTAATAATCAGTCTAAAGAAAGACCAGAGAGCTCTACACTACTGGAGATATGCACAAACACTAGACTCCTTAGTAAAAATGTAAAACACATTTGTGATTGCAACTGAACTACAAGCTTCTTTTTAGACATAAGGGTTTAGTGAATAGGAGCAGATTGCAATACTTCAATTACCTGTTAGCACTTGCATGGTTTCAGAATGCATACACAGTGACGCTCACTTTGTAGGAAATTACTTATTTATCTGTTAGTGTTAAGGCCACAGTTACGTGAGGTATTGCACAAGCATATAAAATCCTTGCCCAAAAAAGCTTGCAAACCACCTATTTGCTAACACAGTCACTGTAGTTCAACCCTTCTACCTCTGACAATGTCTCTTCATGGGGCAGGCTTGACTGGTGTGACCAAATACCAGCAAAGTTAATACTGAGCTGTGCCCAACCTCTACACTCACAGTTGGGATACAAGACTCACACTGCATTCCCAGCTGAGGTTACCTGAGATGTATCCTAACTTTCCTTCCCCACTGGTCAAATACTCCTCTTAAAAGCCCTTTAAACTGACAGCTTGTGTTAAGGGAGAGAAGAGAGTTCCTTACCTCTTGTGCAGTAAGTGCATGTTCCCCTGCTAGAAGCAGCATACTCAGGCCTCCCATTTGTGTAGGATCTGTTAAAAGAGTAAAACCAAGTCTTAAGCTGATTCATTTGCTTGCTTAAAAAACCTACCACTCGCACCACTAAAGCCCCGTAAGACTACTTGTCACAGACACTCTCAGCAAGCTGCCATAAAAGGCAGTTCAAGAGAATCACAAATAATCATTTCTGTACCCTCTGGGAAGGCTTTCAAAGCTGTTTGAAGGATTTAATTAGATTTGTGTGCTTAACACCCCATTGCATGGATTTACAATTTTACTGCCAAAGGTTTTATGTACTACAGAGATGAATATCTTTAAAACAGCAACTGTAATGATCTCATACATAAATATACACAAAGATGCTCTAATAATGCACAGGTTTATAAGTCAGTGGATGCTCCTACCAAGGGAGTGGGTTCTTCCTTGGTGACTGAACAAATAAAAGGATGGAACAAAACAACACGATCAAGCTCTGAAGCAAAATTTCTATTTTCATTTGTCTTTAATTTAGAGCTGTATTTACTGGTGAAAAGTGCCAGCCTGACAGCTCTGAAGCATGAAGCCAGAACAGCACAAGCACTGGCCAGGCAAGCTGCCTGCCTACTTGTTGCCCTGTCAATAAAATATATAATTGAGGAATGTAAAATTAAGATACAAATGTTCTTTCTCCAAGTATTTGATACTGACAGCTTTTCCCCTCTGGCCTTCCTGCACCTCAGGAGCTCAGAAAACAACAAGAAATGAAAGCAATAAACTCTGACACTGCATTACTCATGGAGTAGCTTTACCACTCAGAACAGTGGTTGCTCTTCATCACTATGAAGACTAATTGTCTAATTCTGGGGGAATGCCTTGGAAGTGATGCAGGCATCTGATTTAACAGTGTCATGGAGAGAGGAGACAGACAGTGGCCAAATGTGTCATACAACAGCCACAATGCGAGTGGAATTTTTTGACCTTTTCAGCTGACATGGGCCAAACCTGCACCTGTAAACCTCCAAACAGTTTAGTGCTACAGATGATCACAGTCCAATTCATGGGAATACTCATCAATGCTGTTTAGAGCAATACCACAGATGCTGCCCAAAGTTTTCCCGCACACAGCATCTCTCACTGACATTCACAAGGTAAGTTTTTTCAACAGTCTTTTAGAAGGGCATTAAATAGAAGCAGAGGAAAACAATGTAAATAAACCAGGCTCATTCACTACCTCACAGATAGAAGAGTGGCTTATTATTAAATAGCATTAAACAGGCATCCTAAATAGCACCTAGCTTCAAACCCAGTATCCAACTGGAATTAACTTTTTCCTTCACCATAATAAATACACAGAAGGCATGTGGGGGGCTTGGTTTTGTTTTTAAGAAGCGTGTCTTTTTAAATAAAAAATGAAAAAAACCCCACAGTTCTATGCAGAGACAAAGCACTACCAAAAGTGTAAGATCTAGTAACAAGAAGAGACAGAAAATGTGAAGGGCCAGTATCTAAGCACAATTCGTAAGTGAAGTGATCCTGTCAGCAACAGCACTTTTTGTCATCCAAGTAGTTGATGAGAAACCCGTAATTCCTTCAAACCAGAGGACATCAGAGCAATTAGGAAGCAAAAAGTGAACATGTATCTTGAAAGATAATGCCTGAGCAAGCAGTTAATTTGGAGGAAGAGAGATTGGAAGAGATCTCCAGGCCCATCATAAACCTACTGAGCCATGTAGAAAACAGTAAGGCCTTGGCTGGTTGCTTCCTATTTTCTTTACTCCCTTTGGAAGGCGTTTGCAGGATCCAAATCTTCTAAGCATTAAGAGCTTTTTTCCAGTTTTTGGCTTAAATATAGTCAGAGCCAGGCAGTACATGTTTTTTCTGGTACTTGGATCTTTACGATTAGTGACGGTTTCCCTAAATGGTATCTCCCTTTTCTGAATTTAAGGACTCGTCCTACTCTTCTTCCACTTGTTTTCCTGGTCTAGACAATTCAAGATCTCCCATTGTCATCAAGCACATCCATCTCCCTCATTCCAGCAATTCCTAAAGCTCTCCCTCTGCAGTTATCCCAGGTGGAGTTCATCTTTCTTGTATATGGATGACCAGCAGGGCAACTACATCAGATGTGGGGGTTCCTGCAAACACTTTGCCTGACAAACTGCAGTGTACCACTTTTTTATGCCCACATCACCCTGGTGACTCCCAGCTGCTCTTTTGTGCTTTATCCTAGTTACCTGTTGGTCTTTTTCCCCCTCCCCAGTTTTGGCCATCTCAAGAACACGCAGTCTGTAAAATTCTTGCACCTCTTTTAAACATCTTTGTAATTTTGGCTTTCTGCCTTTCCAGTAAGTAGCTTATCATAAGGGGACAAAGATAGAAGTGTAGTTTAGTGTTTTTCTCCCCAAGTAAGCAAATACTTGAACTGTTTATTTAAATATAAAAATTAAGAAGAAGGAAAAAAATGACAGAAAAATGGGAAATAAAGATATAATGCGATGCTTAAACAACTTGAACACTTATGCTGCAGCTGTAGCAGAGGGTTGGTGGTTAGATGTCTGCTCATGATAAAAACAAAAATCCTTCCATTAAGGTTTCCAATTACAAAATAACTTCACCTAAGGGAAGACAAAATGTACATATCCAAACACTGCCATATGCTTACAGTGCCTTCTCAGCGCAATAATGTTTCTCTTCTGGCACTAGGAGCTTACTGGTATGAAGAAGAATTGCAAGGGGTATTTCACAGAATTTATTCTTAAATCAACAATACTGGGAAAATAGCACACGCATTTGACTTGCAGAATGGGAGGCAATTCGTGACTTTCTCAACAGCTTCTAATATTGATGAAACTTAAAACCATCTCTCTGTTTGGGAATGACATACTTTGTTAGTACTGGGCTGGTTACAGACTCAGCAGGTTGGCTTGTTCATCATCGCCATTTCTCAGTCAGAGGAAACAACAAACTGAGGAAGTACTAAGCAGGAAGAAGGCCAGCAGGAACCAGCTTTAACTAACTTTTACCTGGGTGCATAATTAAGCTTCTTCCTGAAAAACAAAAACCGTGCTTCTATATGAATATAGCCTAGTCTACAAGTGTCTTTCTTCTACCCTTTGCCTCACTAAAAAGCATTCTGGCATGGATGGTTTTCTTCTGAAGCAAAAATATGCAAGTACTGGGAATCTCACACATTTGTATGGCAAAGCTGTTGCAAACAGCCGCTGTCTTTGCCCTACACCCTACACAGGTGAGCCATGTGATGAGAAAAACATGCTTGATTGTAGCTTCCAGGCTGGATGATCAAGGACACCACTAGTGGGTCTGCAGGTCAGAAGCCCAATGCTAGTGCCACACTTCAGCTTCCTGACATAGTGGTAGGTCAGCATGAGAGACTTAAATGTGGGATGGTTATTCTCGTAAAGCCAAAAAAATAAAGGACAGAAACAGCCTGTGTGAGACTTAGAAAAACAAAATAAGATCTTTACATATCAGATTTTCCAAAATAAAATGTAGTATACAAAAAGCAATCAAGACATGATTAGCAACAACCAACAAATGAAACAGATTTCCTGGTATGATTCCGGACTCATATAAACCCTGCCCTGATGAAGTTACCTGCCTTGAAGATACAAGAGAATCAGTGGAATTTCAAAGGTAGAAGTGTTTTTGAGGTGGTTCAGCTACATCTCAGTTCATCAGCTAGTATACAGCCTGGATTTTAAAGAGATTGTACTGAGTAGAAGAGTGAGAGTTGAATTGAACAATCATGTGAAGGCAAGCAGAAAGGAGCACAATTAACATTTATTTAGCACAAACCGGTATAAAGTTGAGAAAGCAGTAATCCATATGGCATGGCACACTTGTCATGATATGGATGCTGCTAACATCTCTGCCAGAAGCTGTCATCATTTTATGAGCCATTCTTATACCCAAGATACTGCCAGCCTCCACTGGCATGAGGACTGGAGCAATATGAATTGACTATAAAGCAAAATCTTTATCCTCACTGACTCAGCCTGCAGAAAAAAAATAAAACTATCAAAGGTAGCACAAAAGGACCGTCTTCAGAAATTAAAAACAATGGATGAGTTTCTAATCAATTCTTAATTTCTCTGTCCCCTACTCTGACAGGTGTTGATTCAAGACCTCTGTACTCAAAAACTCAACATTACGATAGCCCAAGAGGAGCACTGGGGGTTGGATGAGAAGTAGATTAAAGCTTGCTGTTCTTTGTGTTACGTCAACAAATATTTAAGGAACATAGAAATGACTCCTCTAAAAGCGAAAGCAAAATGGTCTGAAGGGGCTTGTGATTTTTGGAACTGGTCTCCCGTATACCGGAACGATGCAGCATGAAAAACTTATATTTTCATTTCACAGTTCCTTAAGAGCCAGAAGGAATTTCATTACAGGAATTTTCATACCACTCTTCTAAGGTATACATGCCTCTTCATTCCTTGTCATCCTTTTACACTTGTTCCATAAAAGCATTTTCTACTCTCCAGCTCACAATCTCTCTAAGTAGAAAAGTCCTATGTGCTACACACCTGTCATAAACCAGGTAAGATATGACAAAGTTTCTAAATTTATAAATACTGATGCATCTGGAACTTTAAACAAGCTAAAAAAAAAGGGAAAAAAAAGGGAAAAAGGAATGGCAGGGAAAAATTTTTTTCCTACCTTGAGTGTTAGGTTCCTAAGCTGCCAGTATTTAACATTATTGTCCCTGTATTTCAAGGTCATGATTACAACAGTTCTGCTATTTTTGGATATCAGTGAGAGATTATCTGCTTTTCACCAGTTCAGGCACTCCACCTACACTTCTTCACATATTTCTTTTTTTTTTTTTTAATGTTTAGAAGTTTAGAATTCGCTTCTCTAATATATAATGGGCAAAAGAGCACATTTAAATGCAATTAAATTATGCTTCACTTGATTTAAATACAAAAAAAGTTAACCCCACTGGTACATTAATCTACAAGAATATTAACATATCCAACTTCATAAATTATTTTTGCAAATAGTAAATTACTCAAGAGAGTACAGTTTTCTATGACAGAGAAACAGAACGCACACAATCAGCACTTTCCTTCTTCACCAGACAATGAAAGCGTCTAATAGCAGATAAGCTGAAATCAAAAATCAATCAAATCTGGGCCCTACATGGGGTATGAGTTAGGATGCCTCATATCTGGACTTGACTATTGAAAATAAATCATGCACTACAGAAAATTTTAGAAATTTGTTACACAGAGGTTTAACTACCATTTTGGCAACTTAATCTGGGACACTACAGTACCATGTGCAGTAAGGAAAATTGGTATCCCAGTCCAATTTCAATACCACATCCCCAGACAAAATGAGGATGCTTACAACTGAGTAACATGGATGGAAATCTCACCTGCCATTCCAAAGTTAAGTTGCGGCATTTCTTCACTTTTGTTTACTTTCCTTGGGCTCGGTAAGTCTTTTGCAGAGTCTGATGCAATGGCCCATAGCTTTTTCCTGCTTGTAACACTGGATGCCTGGGTTTTCACAGGTTTGTTGGTTGTGGGGCACCACTTGTACCCCGGGTTTGCTTTCATAAATGCATCCTTGTACTAGAAAAGAAAATAAAAATTATCATTCATGACATTATACTCTGCACAGGGCAACACAGCACACTGCATGTAAGAGGATTTAATACAGTAACTAATCCTTAAATATCTTGATTTTTTAACAGTTTAATCACATGCTTAGAGTCCAACCACCAACACAATTTGCTAAGAAGAAATATTAAGATAAGTACAGTTGTATCTAAAAAAGTGGGTTTTCTCTTTCCTCTCCTGTGGGTCTATTACCCAGAGCAGGCTGAAGTTCTGATCCTGCAAACTGCTCCCCAGTGCTTGTATGCTCATGCTCTGAGAAACAGATACTTGAAGTCTTTTACTGGTGTACTTTCTAGTTTGAATTAATTAAAATACACACATTTAGCAATAAATGCAGCATGATGCCTTACCTTGCACTCATTCTTCTCTAATAGTTCTGTATCTCAGAATATTTGAGTATATGCTTTCCCAAACCAGACACCGAAAACAAATCACAACCAGTATAATGTCATATTCAGTACCTTGTGGTACAGCATCCCAATGCTCCTTCCAAAATGTACCATGCTGTACGGCTGCATAAAATAAACTGTGACCATTCAAAACATTCTTTGGCCTTGAGCACCCAGCACACATCTCAGTTGTTTGCTACATTCTTGGTAAGAGGCAGCAAAACAAAGGAAGCCAAACTACACATGGGGGGTGGGAGAAAGGGTCTGGATCCCACAGTTTGGAGGGTGGGGGAAAGGACCAGGATCTATTTTACACACAAAACAAAACACCAATGTTTTCCAAGAATCTTACTGCCCACATTAAACCAAGATTTTTGAACGTTAACAGTGACAGAAAGACCGCATTTCAGTATTTTACATGTGTTGCTATGCAAGGTTGAGAACTGGCAAATCAGAGGAGCATGCCACACATTCCAGCTGCAGATGTTTGCCTAACAACTGATAGGGGTGTACAGCACTTGCTGCTGTGGGAGCCTACCCAGCAAGTACCAGTGCTCACCGCAGGGAGAAGGAACCCAACACTCCTTTATGCCTGGGTAGCTCTCAATGGCAGAAAACGACCGAAAGAGCGGCTTTGTGCTTGGAAGTACACGGCAGGGCAGATGCAGGAAGTTTGTTCTGTGATTACACGTTCCCACCCACACAACTGTCATCAGTCCCAGCCATGGCACAGAGAAGCACCTATGTTTCACGCACATGCATGCACAGAAACACAGAGAGGAAAATAATCCCTTGGGCATGAAATACAGAAACAGCACCGAAATCGTTGTCCTCTGCTAGAGTCACTACAGCATTTCCCCAGCTCAACCAACAGTCTGCCTTGTGGCAGGGTCACCACTGCATGTGCACTGCTTTCTTTCATTTCCATCTTCCCCTCTGAGCCAGCACTTGCTACCTCCAGACCGTAGCACAGATAAAAACATTTCGGTTTACAAGAAACACAGCGCTGCATGAACCCTGCTGTGTGAAGTCCTGTATTTATAGAAATGGCTATAAATAATAAAAATCTGCAGGGATCGCTGACCCACATACATGCTGTATTTTCTGAATAGGGTGTATGTATTAAATCTGCAAAGTAAGGACTGCGACACCGCTCACCTCACTCCTTTTCCCTTTCCCTCAGTTTGCTTTGGGAGCTCAGTACACCACAAAAATAGCCTGGTGGAGGGAAGGGATAGGAAGGGGAGGGTAAGGGAAGAGGAGGAAAGGAAATACACGATGAAGCAGCTTTGCCTTCCATTGTTAAAGCCACAGCCCACTCACAAATCATGTTTCCAGCCTGCAGAGTGAAAAGCACAGAGTCGCTAGCAATAAGCTACATAAGCTCTTCATATCAGCAGTGCTGCTTTGAGTAATTGAATTATTCTACTGAGTAATGTGACAAGCCGACAGGCTGCCCATCAAATGAGAACCAGAACGCAAGCCATTTGTGAGACGAGGCTGAAATAAGCTTTTAATCAGTTTTCAACAAGAGCAATTCAAGTGAGCTGGTGTATTAATGTCTTTTTTTTCTCTGCAAAGCCAAGACATGAACATTAACTGCAGTTTCTGAAGGGAAGGGAACAAACTGAGGGAGGACAACTCATTGGAACTGTTCAGTTTCAACACATAAGATAAAGGAAAAGAAAATATTACAAGTTAAACAATGGCCAAGAAGTACTTTTTATAAATGCATACAGGAGCCTGATCCAAATCTCAAAAAGCCTTTCATTATTGATTTTTGTGGCTACCAGACCAAGGCCTAAAACAAACAGATAGATTTTGCTTACCAGGTCATCAGAAGATAACTTAAATGAGCTACACAGTAACAAGAAAAGGTCAAAGACAATAGTGGAGTTTACTGTTTTCCTCACTGTGACCAACTGTGCAATAAAGCAACTTAACACAGCCAGTCTAAGCAGATGTCTAAAATTGATTAAAAAAACCCCAAAATACACACAAACCAAACCAACCAAAGAAAACCACAAAAACCCCAACCCAAACGTAAGTACCTAACCCTGGAACGCAAAGACACCACCTTGCTTTCCACAACAAATGGCAGGGACTGCCCAGCAGGGTCATGTCCCGAAGTTCCAGGTAAGAAATAGAACAAGATGTGTTTGTGGGATTGGTCTGATGCCTTATTTCTGTTTTGTGAAAGCCTGGAGAATGTTGTGTTATGCAGCGGGACCAGTGCAACTTCAGAACTGAGGTTAAAACTCCCCGAGTTGCTTTCATCACCAAATAAAAAAAGATTTGCTTTCTCTAGTTGTGGTAGGAACAGGAGCTCACAAGTGGATTCCAGCTACACCTCAGGCTAGCTGTTAGCACGTGCTTAACTTTAAATGTATGCTATTAAATGTCACATGAATCCAGAGATCTAACATGAAAAACAAATTTCCCAGAAAATACAACACTCCATTTTTCATTCCTGAAGGATGTAGGGTTCGCATTACACATGTTACAGTCCATATGTCAGCCAGTGGACTTGCCAAACTCCAGCCAGCAAGCCGGGACATTTGTCCCCTCCTACCCTGAGGCAGCTGCCAAAGCAATGGCACCACAAGGCCAGCAAAGTTCCCAGTCTGGCTGACTGGACCTGAGACACTGCTGGCCAAGGAGCAGCAGAGAGAGGTGTTCAGCTCGGCCACTGAATGGCAGCAGAACCACACAATCAGTGAGGGTGGAAAAGATCTCTGAGATCATTGAGTCCAACTTACGGACCAACACACCTTGTTTAACTACACCTTGACACTCGGTGCCATGTCCAGTCTTTCTTTAAACACCTCCAGAGATGGTGACTCCACCACCTCAAGAGGCAGTCCACTCCAATGTCTAATCACATGTATCAGGCTGCTTCCTACAGGAAACAATCCTGACTGCCTGGATCTTGCTGACGCAAATATGTATTTAAAAACGAAGTGTCTTCTAGCAAGGGAATAGGGATTGAACAGTAACAATCTCACCAGATACTTTCTAAAGCAGCTGAACACTCCCAGTAAATCCTGTAAGAGTTAACAGAAGAACACTACCCTTATTACTGAAGTAAACAAAAATGCTGGTGCATATTTATGAGTGGCCAGATTAATTTCCCCCAGTGAAGGAAAATGCTAAAAAGTACAGCAACACTTCTGGTTCCTTTTTGAGTATTTATCAGCTACAGGGTTAATTTCCTAGGCAGTGAAACTTTCAAATTTAAGCTGATCTAGGAAGTCTGCAGGATAGAAATAGAAAGCCTACTCATAAGAGGTAACACCAGCAGAAGCAGACATCAAGCTCTGCAGGTGCAGCACCAGGTCTCCAGGGCAGTTGTTGCTACAAGAGATCATAAACCACAAGATGGAAAATAGAGGGAGTGCGGGGCCAGTTTTTCCAGATAATTAAGGCGTCCCAAGGTGCAGACGCGTATATAATGGGATTTTCCAAAGTGCCTGAATGAACTAGAGACCTGATGAGCCTCTCAGTGGGAGTCAGGGACAGATGTCCAGTCTACTAGGGAACTTCTCATAATTCCAGCTGGCAAAAAGTTTGGGCGCCCCACTATCTTCCAAAATGCTAGATCGTGCATACAGCGAGGCATATGTAAATAAATATACAAGTGCATTGACTTGCATACTGCTGAGATAATATCACTGCTAGTAATAAACAGGTAAGAAACTGAAAGCTTCTTGCATGGCACATGATCTAACCCAAATGATTTTGGAAGCTACAGCAATGAGTAGCGAAAAAACTCTAGAGAGTGTAGAAGAGCAGGGACTGTAGTCACTGCAGGAGGGACCACTTTTGTAAGGCCCACCTGTATCTCTGAAAGAGTGATCTGGATGCCCAGGGTATACAAGACACATTGTAGGGATAGCACACACGATAGAGGGTCCTCTGGGAAAGGTGTTTCCTGCCAGGACAGTGGCTAGAGGATGTGCAGTGAAATATGAAATCAAAGGACACTGAAAAGCTACAGTTATGTAACAGAAGATTACTCACTGTATCTTAAACCTCAGTGAGCTTACATAGGTATTTAAACAGAAGAGAGCATTGATACAACAGTATTTTTATCTTCCAAAGACATTCATCTTCTTGATTTTTAAATAAATTCTCTTTAGAAAAAATACCAACAAGTGGTTCTCACTACAGTTGACATTAACCTCTTTTTGACAGTCTCAGCAGTAAGCCTACCTACAGCGAACCTGTGCAATCTGCTCTAGGTGAACCTGCTTGAGCAGTGGGTTGGATTAGATGATCTCCAGAGGCCCCTTCCAACCCCAACCATTCTGTGGTTCTGTGAAAAGCAAGTGTTACAATAAAATGACCGATTCACACACGCAGAATAGGCTTGTTGGTGAAGAAGGACCAAATATATTCAATAGCACATTATAGCTGCTAATTATTGCTGTAACATACACTGTTTAAAGAATAAAAATTATACGCTCTCTTCTCCACATTCCTAGAACTACTTATAATGATGTAAACTACTTAGATTTATTGTTCTGCTTTGACGCTGAATATGCAATTTGCTCTTCATGCAAAAAACAATCACTACAGGAACAATGATTTCTGTAACAATAGGATTAATAGTTTCAGATCTGTCACTTCATACAGAAGTTCTGCAATTATTTTCCTTCTTAATGAACAGGTTTCCTTCAGCAGGACAAAAGGCTAAGAAAAACAGTCACATTGGGTTTGTTTCTTCCAAAAATTATTTCTTTGTTCTCGTCTTTCCTTTCTCTGCGTCTGTACTGAATCTTCTAATTGCCCTTTCCCCAAACGTTTAGAGAAATATCACTAATTCGTAAGCGGGAATGCAGAATGAAACTGGATGGTTGGACAAAGCTGTGACTCCAACGTTTGAATTCTGTGCCACAGATGAGGAACTACAGAGGTACTACAGACCCTGCTTCTAAAAGGACCTGCAATGCTAAACACTTTGTTTATCCTGTGGGCCTTTCCATGCTCACACAATTTACCGAACAGACAGACCTCAGATCATGTTAATGGTAGCAGACACCCTCAGGTCGCAGGGCAGGCATGGATAATATTTTTCCCAATCGTTTCACAGCTATCTACTCTTCCCACAGTGTGCTAGCATACTCAACAAAAGAGAGATGTTTTTCCTTCTCACCGATGTTCCATTATTTTTATTAAGATTGAATTCAAAGGTTGCCCACAATTGGTATCATACAGGTAATCACAGGGGTCTGTTCTGGGGTCAGGTTATCAGCATAAGTAATTGGCTGGGTCTTTCTCACTCTACTATCAATAACCACAGCCTTCTTGGCAACAGCTTATCAAGAAAGCTATTTCTTAAAAAGGCTCATTTAAATTTTAAGTTGACATAAAGATACTTAGTGAAATACAGGGATAAATCTCCTTTCCTTGCTCCCAGTTAACAGACTCTGATTAAGCACTGTTCTCTGATCTGGTACTGGACTCACCAAATCCTGCTGTATCAGAAAC
Organism: Falcunculus frontatus; assembly: GCA_013398115.1. NCBI lineage: Eukaryota > Metazoa > Chordata > Aves > Passeriformes > Falcunculus > Falcunculus frontatus. The sequence goes on along the minus strand of VZRV01006488.1, from coordinate 263,643 downwards.
TGGTTAATGGGGAATGTACTTCAAGAAACACTAGTAATTTTTAAATTCTTTAGCATCAAAGGTAAAAAGGGACTACATTTCTTGACTGTGCCTTTGGTTTAGTCCACCTGTATTACAGTAGCTGGCATCACTGGTATAGTATCACAGCTAAGGATCACTAGTCAGCAGACACTGAATTGTATGCTATTGTTTACAATGGCCACTATCCTTATGCTAATGCTTGTACTGCAGAAATTATCAGGCAATACTATCACAAAGTGCATATATTTATAGCAATGACTACTGGAGCCAGGTTAGTTTGTGTACACAGACCAACTGCTGTTCATTCTAGTCCAAAGGATCAAGTGAATTAAAGCAAGAATAGCAGCTGCTCTGGGCACCATAATCCCACTGGTGAAGCTGAGGAACGGAGGGAAGAGAAAGATCGCACAGAAAACATCTAATACACAGAGAAAAAGAAGACAAATATTTAATGAACTCCCTTCACATCCACCATTCAGAGAGAACATACCTCCTTGGCCATGTCAGTGTATTTCTGTTTTTCTTTTGGATCTAGAACAGACCACCAATCTGCCAAGATCTTGGTTGCGCCACGATTATCGAGGCGAGGGTGTTCTTTCCGCACAAGAGAGCGGTGGCGTTTGCAGAACAAGAGAAATGCATTCATTGGTCGGCGAGCTCGTTGCTCTGAGGACTCGTCATCTTCAGTCTCATCAGCATCCTGCTCTAAACCATCAGGGCCAAGGAGCGGCACCTGGCAGAATCGAAAGGGAAGGGGTGTAAGCTCAGTTATCCGCATTTCGCACAAAGACTGAGACCGTGTGCGCTGCGTGGGAGTGAGGGAGAGGCACATGGATACACATAGCTGTCTCCAAAGGCCATCTGTTCCATCCAGACACTGCAGAGTTCTACATCAAACCTCCTCACCTGACAGTCCAAGGTTCATTCATGCTCTCTGCAAGACTTAATGCTGATTTCCAAGTGGAACAATTTCTAAACTGAGGACCATTCTCTGGTAACAGTCCTAAAGGGGCTGGAGGGAGGGGATCCTTCCTGCCCCCTTCTGACAACCTAGAAATCACCTTAGTGGGATGAGGCAAGCAGAGCTACCTTGGACCTTGGTTATTCGTGTTTGCAACTACAGAGCACACAAGGAGGAACAGGTAACAGTTTGTTAGTCTGTCAGTTGTTTCCCCATCTCCTGCTGCTCACTGCTCAGCCTGTCAGCAGCACAGCAGTGCAGCCACCACACAGCTGCCCAGCAGAGGCAGAGGGCAAATCTCAACAGAATACACTGCAAAATGTGCTCTCTCCACTTACAGGCCAGTGTATCATTCCTACAAAGGATGAGCCACAGAACTTACTGCATGAGACAGAAAACCACCTCCTACCAAAATGTGATGCTGCTATTTTATACCATGCTGTGAAAGGACCTGTAAGGTCAACAGAAAGCACTTTCAGAGAATCAGGCTCTTCCTTATCCTTGTCAAGGTCACCCTCTCTTAGCAGTGTGTGGCTCAAGGCAGTCTCCTCAGCACTGACCTTTCCATTCCTGCCTTAGGAACGCACCAAGGAGATACAAATACGAACGCTATCCACATGACGAAATCATCACATCTGCATAAACAATGCCCAATTCTTGTTACAGAGAATGAGTCTAACTGTAAAAAAGTGTGAGGTGCCACATGGCAAGGTCCTCATGAAAAAAGGTAAGGTCAGAGGCATTGAACAGTATCAAAATACCAAGTGTCAAACTAGAGACAGATTACTTCAGCTGGGCACTCAGTACTCTGGAGGATAATTTGAATTTCACATGCAAAGACAGTAAAAATTGTTGACAGCTTTTTCCTTCTTTTTCCCTTTTAATCTTTGTAGTTTTTTAATCTTTAGAAAAGAAGAATGAAAACTTTTAGTTTGGTATGCCCTTTGGAGTCACTAGAAGCAGACACCAAGCACAAGCCAACCTCGTCTCTAAAACAAGCAAATAAAAAAAAAAAGCACATCAAAAACCCACTTTGAGCAATCAAGATTAGGATGTTGAACACATTATTAAAACAAAGCTGATAAAACTATCGCAGTCTAAAAAATCTGTCCACTATTTTAAAGCAAGGATTGACAATTCACTTTCTTGTGTCACTACCTGCCTTTACAGCCTTATGGGCACTGCATCACTTTTTATTGGCTGTTTCTTCACAAAAGAGAACAAGACAACACAAAATAAAAAACACAGCTAGGGAGAACCTGATCCACCATTAACCATCTATGGTCAAAGCATCCAATTAAATCTACCTTCTCAATATCTTCCTCTTCTTCTTCCTCTTCTTCCTCTTCAGAGAAGTCAAGGAGTTTCTTGGCAAGCAGGGGATGCCACTGAAGACACTTCCTTTTTGGTCGCTTCCCAGTTCCTTCACCTTCTGTTGAATGATCCTTATTCCTACTACTGCCTTTCATTACTGTGACCTGCCATGCAAAAATATTGATAAATTCACAACAAACCCTTAGGTATAAATGACCATAAAACCAGTGACAAAGATATGAGGAACTAATACAAGACTCTCAGAAGTTTCTGGCAAGGTATTAGGTAGAGATTTATTCCAATTATCAACATAAGCATGGATGTACTTTATGCAATCTTAACACTTCCACGTAATGCCTAGAGTAACTAGAGCAATACACAATTTAAGAACATGAAGTAAGGATGCCAGCTAGTCCAGCTCTCGAACATGCTCCTGTCTGAAGGATGGTAGAGAAGCCCTTCACTAGCCAAGTGAGTGAGAGACTCCATAGCTCTTCCACACTTATTTCCACTGCAGCTTTTCATATTTTGCCACTGAAAATGTCAATGTCAGGATATCCCTCTTTCTTGCAGTGGAACATATCACCAGCCACTCGTGTTAATCACGCACTTATATGCACCAATGTTGATACAGAGCCCCATGATACTATGAGGTAGGATTCGTCCAGTACCATTAAAAGGTGCAACTGGGAAATCTGAGACCCTAAGAGAAGCAAATTTTAATACATAAATTTGAAGTAAACAACCAGAGGTAGTTATGCTGACATTTCCAAAGTACTGCACAGGAAACAAAATCCATGTGCTGAGCCAAGTGCATGCAGAAGACAAATCACTTTTACTTGTGTGTGTGTGTGTGTCCTTATCTAAAAAATACCTCAGAACTACCTCTTAGTAAAAATACATGCTTAACGCATCCCAAGTACCAATTTAAGGGTTGACTTAAAAGACATGCTACTCAACTAAGGGACAAATATATATATATATTAAAAAAATATAAAAAACAAGCACATCACATCTGAATACTGAAGCACACGACAAGCAAGTGCTGCTGGCACACAGTCTGGTCCGTTGTAGCCTTCTGTTAGTATTGTGTAACATCAGTGGTAATCCTGACAGGATCAGGGCTAGCTTTCCAAGAAAACAACACAGACATCAAAACAAACTGAACCTCAAGAGTGGTCAGCCAGCTACATCTTTATAAAGCTGATAAATGTGATGAAGTCTCACAGGGGTTTCTCACCAGCAGGATAAAGCAGCAGCACTAAGCCCTGGTCCCATAGGCAAAGCTAGAAGAAGCTGTGATGCTGACTCTCAGGAAAAGGGCACGGAAAGAGTCAAACCTTGTAACTGCAAGGCCACAGTGCATTTTAGGATACTGCTTTCTGTAATATGCCGCGTACAACACTAATGTTTCAGCCTACAGTGACAGAAGAGAAAGCTGCCACACTTGCACTTAGACCAGCTGCCCGAGCCATTGTGCCACCTCTGGGGCAAATGCCCCACAAGAATCATCTCACACAGCCTGCACAGCTCCAGCCACACTCCTACATTTAGCAAGCACTAATTCTGGTTTTGGATGATCTCTTCCAGGTGTTTCTTGTTGGTTAACTCATTGGCATTTTGGCAATGTGCCCTTGCTAGTACCAGAAACGTGCATAAGCAGCTGCTTCCCCTGCAGACTCCAACAGTGCAGAAAGCTGAAGGACCTTCAGACACTGCCTGCTGGAGGAACAACTGAAGCCTGAAGGAAGGAGGCTCAGAAATTGTAACCTACATTTTAAAATGGCATTTTCCTGGATGTATGTGGAAGTTTGTTAGCTCTTCCCCACTTGTCAGCAGCACCTGCCCCCCTACTAATTAACAAAGCCCTGTAACTTTGTAGTAACTTTGTCCCATTACATACTTTGCTATCCACATAATGCCAATTCTACCTGGAAGACATTTAAACATTGCTTTCGTATCACCTGCTCTTCTGTTCATTTTCTGTAACCAACTCCTGTAGGTTACAGGGAGTTTTATACAGCACATAACCACACACCATTTTACCTGAATCTTCGTCCGTGACTTCCAAAGCAGATCCAAATACACGAACCACTATGGCTTCAAAAAAACATTAAAGTGTGGAAAATTAAGCCACAACCTAGTATCACAAAATGTATGTTTGAAATTGTTTTTATCCCACTGTGACCTCTGCCATTTACCACACTGCACTGTGCTCTCCATCTGTCTCTCTTCCTAAAGTGCTGAACCACCATTTGCTTTTGTTTGGGGTATTTTCAGACACAAATCAACAAAGCTGAGTTAATGTTCAAGCAGGAACTTCAGCTCCTGTGGGTAGCAGAGATTCATTCAGAGATTGCTAAGTGATACAGATCTGCCTATTACTGTAGTCAATAAAAGCATGTGGCCAATTTCTGAGCAGGATAAATACGCTACAAGTACAATGGGGAGAGCTACTCCAGCCCTTACCATTCACTCATGTACATGAGTTAATCATATGGCTTCTGTCTGCAATCAGTCCTAAGTATGATGAGTACTACTAGTAGCCTTCCACCGTGTTAGTGTGAAACTAAATTAATGTTTGAGAAGTGCTCCATGATCCTCCTTTACAAAACTCAGTAACAGCCCTCTTGAAATAGTCTCAGGGCTATTTCAACAACAGCACTGCCTTTAGCTGGCACCTCTCTGCCCGCTGCCCTTAAAAGGATGAGCAAGGGCAGACTTCACAGGACTTAGGTGATCCCACACTGTATTTTACATGTGTTCTCCATCACCCCTGAGGCCCTGCCTATGCTCTATGCTGAGTTTGGCAAGGCAGCACAGAGGCAGGCACCAGTCACCTGGCAAATCCCAAAGGGGCTCTCAGCACCTTACACCTCTTCACTACAGCTGAACTCACAAATAATTTTTGTTTTCCATGCACGAAGGTTAGGTATTAAACACTCATTTACCACTAAAATAAATTAATCAAAGCTCATCACACATTAGTGCTAAAATAAAAATGTATGCTCAGCTTCAGGAACTCAAGGGATGTTCATTAGGTTGTTTTTTTAAATTGTGAACCATTTTATGACACAGAGTTAAGTCAGATCCTGGCTATCATACAAGCACCATTTACTACAGAAAAACACGAAGTTATTCTTTGCTTCTGCTTCGAAGTGAATCTCTGCAATGGTCAACAACAAAAACCACTCTGATTTTGACCCTGCTGATGGAAGGACTGAGGCCACAGACTTCAAATTTTACGATGACAGCGAGGCCTGCAAGTCCCTCACTTCTAAGTATATCAAGCTATATACTCTCTCCCCTATGCCTGCTCTTCTTTCCTATAAAATAGGGGGTCATTCATACCACGAACACGTAAAATTACTTCCTTCCCCTTAAGGGTGGGTCACATTCTATTTTTAAATATTTTTGTGTTTCCAAATCCTTTTTCCCCATTTTCACTTACTCAGGTCCTCATACGTTTTGACCTACATTTCAGAGACTCTTTTCGGTGTGCACTTTTTGCTGACGCCCCTCTCAGTCAAATATAGGATTGGCTTAATGAAAAATGTTCTGAGTCTCTATTTTATCACATGGAAGTTTTCCTCTTAAAAAAGGATGCCAACATAGTGTGGTAAACTTGTTTTCCTCTGGATTGCTTCATCTTCTGTTTTACTACCCCCCACTTTATGTGCATTTGATGATTGTTAATATATTCACACACTCATAAAATCATGAGAGAAACCCATAAAAAAGTCCAGGCGAATGCAAAATACAGCTAACATGGACATTTCCCTTACTTTTGGCAAGAAGTAGCAGAATGCATGTACGATTATGATTAAACAACAGTGAAAGTTTTACTGGCCTTATTTACTTCTTGAATGGCAAAACATCAATGGAATGCAGTTACCTGACTCTTAAGACTATTTATTTGATTTTTCCCCCCCTTGACACATCGTCAATAGCACATTAGCTGCTGGTTTTACGTGAGAGACTGGAAGCTGGCAGACAAAAGCAAGCAAAAATACCAGCTGCTTCTCTCACTTTCAGGGATCCTCAAGCACTGGCAAGCATCCCTACCAGCATGCTTTTAAAGAAAGAGCTGGATTTGGACCCCAGAAGAACTGAAGCACATATTTAAGCTTGACAACCAAAAAGTTCCATTGAAAGTCACAGAACAAGTCACGGGCAATATTTGAGAGATTTGGGCTTAAAAGTAGAAAAGATACACAACACCTGAAGCGTGAAGTTTGCAATAACTGGAATTTTGAACCATATCACAAAAAAAGGTAATCTTTTCTACAGATATCAGTAAAAATATCATGTATCTTTTAAGGCAGATGTAATGGCTTTTAGAAGTTCGCAAGAGTAAAAATCATTAAAACCAGGCAACAAGATTTTACAAGTTACTTCTCAGCTTAAGGATGACAAAAATGAAGTGACAGCCACTAGGGAGAAAGTAGGAATATTTCAACAAGACAAGACAAAGGTATGGACAGCTGTGCTTAAAATAAGCCACATATGCTTCATACCATCACTAGAGGATACCTGTCAAGGCTGACATTCATGATCCATTGACAGCAAGATACCTTCAGGGTGACATTCTACACCTACTTTTATACAGATCAAGCATCACAGAAACATTACATCACTGCAAAAAATTTAAGAATTTTCTTGTGTGTGTGTGTGTCTGTGCTGGCTGTCCTTCTGGTCCTAGAAACATCAATCTAAGAATCCCAGTCTTCTTGGATGTCTTATAAACATGTATAGCTAGAGGAGTTTCATAGGAAAAAAAACCAGATTCCTTAAGAGGTAGATGGTGGAGGGGAAGCAAGGGAGAAGACATAGTTCAGCTTTTTACTGCCTATGTTTCTATTTCAATCACATAACTGTTTACTAGTCTTCATTTTTTAAGCGTTCATTAACGACAAGTGTTTGATTACACTTGGTAATGTTAACTTTTGTTTTTCTCCTGTCTTCTTCCTCTGTTACTTATAAAAACTTATATACACAGGTGACCAACTTCAGCAGTCCTAATTTTGGGACTATCTCATCCCACTGTTGATCTGTCACTGAGAATGCTGCTTGTGCTAAATAAGCTACACTATAAACTACATCCCCAAACACCAAAATCCTTACAAAGGTCTTCAAAAACAGCCAATGCTCTAAGGCACATGTTGTCATATAGGTTAGAAAGAAATGCAAGACCTGCAAAAGCAGAACCCCATAGACATAGATTGTGACTATGGTGTAGTCCCTGTTGGAAGATTCTCCATGGAACAAAATCTGAGCTTCAGTAACTCTCATTTCCATGAGGACAGTGGAAATGAATTTCTGATTTCCTGTTACCTTAAAAAAACCCCCACATTTCCTGGAGCCCAGCTGGGCCCTTGGTTGATTCAATGAAGATTACTGGTATAAAGGAGCAAAGGCAGAGTTTCAAGTGGATTTTCCACACTTTCTGCTCTGTTTTATACTATTTAAGATCTCTACTACATGATAAAAACAAATGCTAATGAGAAAAGAGAGGACTGAACTATGACACTAATAGGTTGTCGTTTTGGGGACTACTGAGTCAGTGACCTGAGCTGTTTCAATAAAGAAGCAGGAGACTGGGAAACGAGTTCATGTTCTCAGCAGTCTAGTGGGCTGAAGAGGTATTTGAATTTTCAAATGAAAGCAAAAGGAGACTGCTGGCTGCAAAATACACCTACACAAATACAAAAACTGTTTTTTTAAAAAAATAAGTTTCTTTTAGGTCTGGAATAACTGAACCAGAATATTTCTATAATGTATGACAAAAACTAGTTGGCAGTAATTGCTGACCAGTCAGTGAATATACTCTTTATTGCTTCACAGCAGAAAGCCATTAATGAGCTTTCTAATTTTCAGAGATGTGACGGTTTAATGGGGGACATGCTGAGACTCAATGGGGTCCTGTTTGCCAGCGGAGGTTTGGGAGAGACTGTCACCACACGAAACACTTAGCAACAGAGCTACAAGTGTTAGTTAATTTTTAATGACACTCTTCCATCTTCAGAAATGATTTTAAACTGTTCCTTATTCTCAAACTCAGATCTCAGTTGCTTGCTTGCTTTCTTCTCTAATACACAAAATTAAAGCCCCAAGATCATCGAAAAATGTCAAAAGCACTTTTTAAAATTTTGGGGTTTTTTTTAAAGTATCCCTTTCATACCTACCAAAGAGGAAGAAAAGCAACATATGACACAAGTCAACAGAGTTTAGACTTCAACTCTACTCTTTCTCTTTTCATTCAGACATGCAAAATAAGAAATATTTTCTTTGGCATTTTTTACTGCAAAGAAATCAACCAAGCTTTGTCTAGTACGAAAAACACTTTATGTTGAACAACTGTGAAGTGGCTCATTGGCGCAGATGAAGGGAAAGAACTGATGGAAAAGTCTGCCTTGCAGAAACAGGTCTGGGGCTGTAAACCACTAACCTCTTTACCAGAAGCACATGAACAGTGCCTGGAGTCACTTAGGAAAAAGCAGTTGTCTGAAAACTCAGGTCTTAACCACAGCAAGACCTTTTGCTCTCTTGAATTTAAGTTACAGTAGGACATTTGCTATTGCAGGACTCATTTCAGACTTCAGCAGCTGCAGAGGCAGAAACACCAACACCAGAAACCCAGTAAGCCACAGGCTGCAGCTATACTTACTTCATCAAGCAAGACTCCAGGGACACACTCTGCTAGCCAAAATTTCCAGGTCATAAAGTGCAAAAGACAAGCATGTGTTAGGGTTACACCCACCTTTCTGGACACCAGGAGCTAACCAGCCCACATGCCAAAAGATCACCAGCAGGTCTGCCTACAGCCCCATGCATCTGCTGGAAAAATGCACCTGGATTATTAGCCTAGTGACTTCCTTTGCCTGGAGCTCCTGGAGAGCATGCAGGGGGTTCTCTCTCTCTGTGCAGCACTAACACAAAGGAACCACGAACTGGGGAGCATGGCAAGGCCTCCTGCACATGTATGTGAGTTCACTCACCCAGGAGATGGACACACTGGGACACCTGCACTACCAAACCTGGCTCTGCTCCTAGGTGAAGGAGACATAACCCACAGAGCCTGGAAATTCTGGCATCCTTTTGCTTCAAAGCAGCATTTCTTTTTGTTTCTACATTTGCTGCCACAACAGGAAAGAGCACCAAGAAACCTGGGAAGGTGAGCAAAATAAACGCCTGAAATTCAAAACACAGAGGTAGTGGAGCCCAACCTACTTTGCAATACTTCCTCCCACAGAAGGGAGATAATGACAACACCCACTACAAAGCACTCTACTGACACCACAGTAATTTATCAACAGAGCACTTTTCCTCCAGGAACACAGTAGACTGTAAAATGCAACCACCTCTCAGACAGGAGATGAGCGCTTGTCTGCAGAGCATCACAGATGATAGCAACAGCACAATCCAAAGAGGCACTGACCTTCAGCAAGTTAGAGCTGAGAGAACACACCAAGAAAAATTTGCTTTGTGTTCCTGTGTGAGCAGGACTACCTGAGCTTGCACGGGGAGCACCTTTCTCAAAAGACGGCTATCATTCCTGCATTTCCCATTATTTCAATGTTGCAAAATGAAGATCTTTGTGATTTGTCAACTGGATCACCAGGAGTTCTCTCTTGCTTTTGCGAGTCACTATAAATGCCTAATCTCAGCATAAAGAGCTTTTTAGAGCCACAGGTAAGATGGCCACAGGAAATACTTAATGAATTTCAGTGCATGGACATTCCCATCAGATCATTCCCAGGAGGGCCTCTGCAGTTCAGCAACAGCTTCCTCACTGAAGGGCCTATCAGGTTAAGAAATCAAAGTCAAATTGGAATTTTATGTGAATAAGAAGGGTGGCCTGGAGTTCTGCTCACAGCCTTCAGAGGATGAGATCCTAGGAATGAGAAGTAAAAAAAAAGAAAAAAGTCCACATTCTTGACTTGCCACTCCCAAAGCTCCGTTTTTATCTTTGATTAGCAGGCATACAAATTGCTGTAGGGTGTAGTCACAGCAGAAACACGGCCAAGTGCTTTTGTGCAGCACAGAGCAGCACAAAGAGGAGACGTTCCTGCAGCAGACATCGCAGGGGGAGCACGGCTGAATGGCAAAATTGTTCAACTCTTCTTTTCACCTCTTGCTGATTGTGTCCCAGTGTCTTCTGCAAAACCAGGACAGTGCAGCCGTGTCCATCACTACTGTAACCCATTCTAAGGTTTACCATATGCATAATGGAGCTTTCATAATAAAATTCACTCATAATTACCACCAGTGTCAGGGGAGCCATATACAGCTGTATGAGCAAACGAAAGAATTACTCCCTTAATACATATTTAATAGGCCATAAAACATCCCTGCACAACCCAATATTATACTTTGTCTACTTCTGCTCTCTTCAATTCAACTGCAATAGGCTAAGGCAGTTGTCTAAACATTCCCTTGAACAGCTACTACCCACTAGTCCCATGGAAGAAGAATCAGATTAATGGCTACAGAAAGTATTTACTTAGCTTTGTGCATCTTCAGTATAAAGCCCATAAATCATGGTAATGTAACTCTTACGCATCTCAGAAACAACAATAAAGAGGCTACACAAGAATTTCAAATAAAAGGCGCTTGTGCCATGTTCACTACCAGAAATAACCACATGACTGACTTGATAATGCATTCCTAACTACTAAAATATTTTCTTCAGAATCAAATTGTCGCTATCACCTTCCATCCTCTCCCCCTACCAAGAGGGGCAATTGTGTAAAGCCAAAAATGAAAAGTGAACCCCTGTGAGTCTGTTCCTTGTATGAACCCCTCCCTACCAACCTCTGAGTTAAGTTTCCAAGCTATTGACCATATTAAAGCAGCAACACTTAGCCAAAATACACTGTATTTCAAATTAGGCATAACCCAAGAAAGTAAACAGAATGCCAAGGCAGAGCAGAATTTTGCTAAAACAAATGGCTATAAATCTCTTCTCCCAAACAACAAGAGGAAATGGCCTCAGGTTTAGATTGGATATAAGGAAAAACTTCCCCATCAAAAGGGTTGTCAAGCATTGGAACAGGCTGCTCAGGGATCTGGTTGAGTCACCATCCCCGGAGGTCTTTCAAAAGACATGTAGATGTGGCACTTAGGGACATGGCTAGTGGTTGACTTCAGTGATCTTTAAGGTTTTCTCCAACCTATACAATTCTATGATTCCATAAAAAATAAGTGGAAACCAAATTAATTCGCATACATTTATCAGTTATACTTGTATTTATCATCTTTCTAAAGGCAGCATTTTAAGACTCAGGAATGAGCTTTTAATTCAGACTAGATTCCTTAGTGCAGTGGTTTAGTTTAATCACATGAAGAGATACAGCTAGAGGAACTTTAATTCTGGTTTTGGAAGCATGACTGTCTCTCAGAACTATGCAGATCCACATAAAAACCTTTTGAGTCTATGAACATTTGTAATGATTTTGAAAGCAGATGTACTGTCCTAATACACAATTTTCAAGTGCCATCTAGTGGTTATTTTCTTTTTTTATTTCAATTTGGAATTTAAAAATAAACTTTCCCTTTTCCTTATCTTTACAATTTTTTAAAAGTTTGTTATTTCTATCACTTCCTGTTATTTTATTATGTGACTCTTGACTGTGTAAAGGTAAGTAGAGGCTTAAATTAAGCCTAAGTTTGAGCATTCTGATGAACTGAATTTTGGCCAGAAAACAGCTGATTTCAAAACTAAGGAATTGAAAGAAAAAGGGGAAAAAACCCCAGCCTTATCCATCTTATCCATGGAAACAAGGCACAAATGTCAGTTCATTATATAGAACTTTTTCAGTACAACTTAATGACTTCTTATCATGAGAAAAATTCTGATTTGTTAGAAGTCTGTAAATAACTAGGGTGTCAACTAAACATGCAACAAAATCCTGGAGAAAATGCATGTTCTACACATTCCTCACACTGGATAAAGCCAAAAAATCCACAGTACCATATCAAAAGGTTTCTGTTTTACACTCAACCCAACCTGTGATATTACACAGGCCCAAAACTTAAATACTCAGCTAAGTTTGGCCACTTAAAATATTAGTCTCATAACGAGAACAATTACTTCATGTCTTCTGTGTCCCATCTCAAATAGTCTCTTATTCTCCAAGTGAAAGGAACTGGGCTCACCAGGTATCCCAAAAAACGGCTATATGTGCACATGCAGTAGTGTGTCCAAGACAGCATCAAACCTGCAGTGCATCCCCTGCAGACAGCCACGCAGAGCATATCAAATCCTGAATTTAATATGTATGGAAAGACATGTATGTGCTTCCATTCCCCCCGGAAATTTATGGAAGACTGTGTCAGGTAGCAAACCAATCAGGAAAAATATCTGGGCTTCTCCACAATGAAGGTCTGAGATCCTAAAAGTAAGATGGTTCCATTCTGTAATATACTTTCACAGAACTACAGTAATGTACAAATAATTTTGTGCCTATCTATGCCTATAGAAAAAGTGTTAGTACTCAAGAGTCTGAGACGCAGCCAAAGTTAAAAATGTACCCTTACCAAACATCATCTTTGTTATTCTACTGAAAGACTTGTTAGCTGTGGCAGAAACAAACGCTCTGGGGGGAAAAAAAAAAAAGCTTAGATCTCATTCATTCTATCTTGAATTGAAAGCACCTTAATAAAAGGTGGGAACATTGCTATCTTCCTAACTTTTGCAGTTTGGAAAGAGTGTAACAGAGATGAAAAATCTTAGACAAAAGGTCAGATACAAATTAACGGTCAAACTGGGAAGAGAGCTTTTAATTCTGATCCCTGCCCTTGCTCCCTTCTGCCATCTCTCCCTTCCAGAAAATGAAGAAACTGAAAAGAAAACTTTTGCATTCAGCAATCTTTTTGTGTGCTTGTTCTATGGGTAATCAGAGAGACATTACACATGCCCAGCGAGGCACACTTTAGATGCAGCTCCATGCAGGCATCCCTGGAGCCATGGAGCTCAGAGGATGCAGTGGGAGCGACAGGCAGCCCCTGGCAGGGCCACATTGCTGCCCCTGCACCCCACAGCCCCTGCTCAGCCCTTGGGGAGTGGCACAGCCTCGCCGAGCCAGCAGCATCATCCCAGCACAGCACCGGCAGCAAGGAGCTCGCTGGGCAACCCCATCTGCTCGTGCAACCCAACACTCCAATGGATGGCCCTGGGAGCACCTCACTGGAGGTCTGAGTCCTGTCTCCCACTCCTAATGCACACAAGCCCTTACACACATCGCTGAACCTGCCTGATCTGGGACTTAGCCAACATCCTCAGTGTAACAGTCCACCTAAAGGTCCTGGAAAACTTACAGCATAGTTGAACTACCTCTGAGCAACTGGATAAAAAGCAATGCAAAGATCTGGAGATGCAGGAAATCACAAAGCTGCCCCTGAATACAAGAACAGGGCATACATACACAATGCCTGAAAGAGTAAAAAAAAAAATTACATAACACACAGATAAAAGAAAAGGAATAAACAGTGTTACTTAAAAAGCCCTCAGAAGGTAAAATCCTATCCTATTCCATGTATAACCTCAATAAGGCGGCCTCAGCTATTCAGCACATTAAACACCTATCAAAATAATCAAAATAATTTAAAGTTTCATAGTTCCATTATCCCATTGCCTAAACTGTTGTACTCAACTATTCAGTTAATCCATTAAAAAGGCATGGAAATTTTGGCCTACACTGCTTCAAGTTCCTTCTAGAATAAGAGCATTTTGTGTATTCCCTCAGGTGTGTCCCCTCTAAGAACCCATGTGTTAAAATGATCTGAGCCAAGTTTGCAAAGCAGTTCCCCCAGGATGCCACACAACACCAGGCCTAAGTGTATTGCTTTTTTTGCAGGTGAAATATAAGCTAAAATTTTGCATGCAGATTTAAAGAACTTACCTTGATGGAAAAGGTCTAAATATCAAACCCACACAGCTTACAAAATTAAAAAAAAAGTAATTTTACTTCCATACCACAATTTAAAAAACTGCTTTAATTGACAGCTACATATATACCAGTATGAGATAGAAAGCCCTGTATAATGGCAAGCAATGTCTAAGTGTGTAACTGAGTAGGCCCGTATTTCATAGACGGCAATTCACTGTAGCATTAGATCACATTCTCCTGAAGCGCTGTGGATGCTGAGTATGAATGATTTCAAACACCTGAAAGAAAACAAACTACTAAGAAAATATGTTCTTTGCCAGGGAGGTAACTTGATGCTGTAAGACATTTCAGAGATTTTCCCCCAACTATCTCCGTCTCAAGTAAGCTTTGAACTAAACCATCAAAAGTAAGCAGCACTGTAGACAATGCTCCCATTCTCAAGCCATATGCATGCTCATATGCAAAAATGCATCACCACCTCGAGTTCTGCTGAACATAACAGTCTCTTTTAAGGAGAGAGAGACTTGGCTTATTTTTAATTCATAAAAAGACAATCACAGGATTCAGCAATGTCCACTTCAAAAGATCTGAAGCTAGAAATGTGATATGAGCTGCATGTGAAAGGTTTAGGAAAAAAATACTTTTGCATTGTTCCTCTTAAAATGCCATAATATAGTTATTAATTTTCATGCACTAACAAACCATTATTTCAAGAAAAGGGCAATATCAAATACTAAGTTCAGCAGCTGGTGGTTTCTAGTCCTGCTCAAGGCATACCTAGCTTCAAAGCTGAACCACACTGCTCAGGACCCCACCCAGGGATAGAGAATCCACCACCTCTTTCACCACTCTCACAATGGAAGATATTTTTCCTTATGCTCAACCCAAATTTTCCCACCTGCAACTTCTATCACCTCATGCCTGTCATTTCACTATGCATGTCTAGAAGGAGTCTAGGTCCCTCTTCTTCACAATTATCCTACAGATAGTTGGAGTCATCTGGAGCATCCCCTCAGCATCCTCAGGTGAAACACACCAAGCTCTCACAGCCTTTCCTGGTATGTCATGTGCTCTGATCCAACCACCTCAGTGGTCCTTGACTGTGCTCCCTACAGTCCCTCTGTATGGGTATTCAGTCTCAGACGCTCAGAGCAGGAAAACCCTTCTCTGAAACTGCTGTCTACACTCCTGCTCACACAGCCCAGCCTACAGTTTGCTTTTGTGGCTACAAGGCCTTGCTGCTGAATTCTAGTCAACTTAATGCACATTAGGATCACCAGCTCTTCTCTGCAAAGCTGTTTTCTGCCCTTCTTTTTGTTAAACTTCTTGGGTTCCTGCTAGCCCACACCTCTTTTCTCAAGTTCCTCTGAACTGCAGCTCCTGTAATCCACTGCTTCCACCAATTCAGTGTCACCTTTGATTTGCTGAGGGTGCACTCCAACCCATCAGTTGTATCACCAATGAAAATATTAAAACACTGGCACCACTATTGGCCCCCAAGGAACACCGCCAAAAACTCTCTGCCATTTCAATGCTGGCTCAGCCAATTTTTCACACACTGCAGTCCATCCAACAATCCATCCAGTGGGAATTCAGTTTGGCTCCAGGGATGCTAACAGAAGTATCAACTTGGTACCAACCAAGTAAACAAGGTCCTCTGCTCTCCCTTTGCCAACAGCTTTTCCTCTCCATCACTTCTTCACACTCAGGAACAATTTGCCCTTGGTAAATGCACGTTTGGCTGTTCCCTGTTCTTGCTCTTCATGTGCCTAGAAATGACTTCCAGGAGGACCAGTGCTGCAGTCCTCCCAGTGACCAAGCTGAGCTCAGTCAGCCTGCTGTTTCCCAAATGTTTCTTAGTGCCGTAGAGCACAATTAAACACCTCAGAGTCTGGTTTCTTCTGTCTGCATGATCCATGAGAATGATGACCCTGTTTCATTTGACCTGTGGTAACCTGAGATTACTACCACGCTACCTGTTTGCCAGTAATTCCAAATGCAGAAGAGCTGGAAATACTGGTACCTGGAGTACAAGCAGCACAGCTAGTTAGCCTCAACCTTTCCTGTTTCTTTCAGGAAGCTACCCAATACTACAAACCAAAGTTTGCAAACACCTCTGCCCCACTTAAAAAAAAAAATTAAAAATGTGAGTCCAATTTAGCCCAAGCTTTCCTTTACATTCTAATTTTTTTAAAAGCTTGTTTTTCAGTAGCGGGAAGAACAAGAAGTTACTGTGATTCTGAGGCAAGCTCTAAAAAAACCCCAGCAAGCAAGAGAGCAAGAGGAAGCAAGTGAGCTTCCTCATCATATCGTGTGTGGCATCTAACGAACAAAATCTAAAATCCAGATGTTTGCCATCCTGGGAGGTCTTCAGTGGACAGGTTATTCACAAATCTGTTGTTCAAGGTCAAGGGTCTAAACACAAACTAGTCTTCCCCGAAACTCTAGGTCCCTGATGAGCTGGTAAACAACTGGACAAACAACCCCACACAATTTGCTCACAAAAACTTACCAGAAACAGTGACGATTCCAAAGGACATCAATAAGCTTGGACAGGACTTTCCAATCTCATTTTTAAAATAACTTGCTCTGTTTGCGACAGTTTGCAGTTTGGGAGAAAACCAGTGGAAGGCCTTTGCAATACTCTAGAATTGCTATAGGATACATTAATTTGGCAGCAATCTCTGGGGCGCACGGGTCTTTCACAAGCCTTAAATGGCGACACAAAGAATCTCATTGCAGGAGACTTGTCAGCCCACTCAAGAATAAAACACTTGAAAACATCTGTGACAGTTCCTTCTATGAGTAATCCAGGTTTGCACTGAAACCTCTGCAGGAAGCAGGAAAAGATTTCTCTTTTCTTTTTAAAGAGATTTTAACTGGAAGGGCACTTCGGAACACGAGAAGTTCTCAAACATGGCTGTGGATCCTTGCTTATTAAATGCTGGGCCCTTAATGAAGCCCTCTCAGAACGGGTGGATTTCATGCGTATGTGAACGCAAACACATGCCCGTCATTAAGCAGCAACTGAGAAACACTGAGTGGTCCTTTGTCTATCTTCTGATGCCCATTCACAGTGCAGTGCTACTCACAATGCTGGACCCTTTTCGTCATTTAATAAACAAATTTAAAAGCACCCCAAACTCCATTAATAAAAAGCTTCTAAAATATGAGCCAACAAACCACAACTCATTTAGGCTCTCACCACTCTCAAAAAATTATCTCCATATGTATCCAACATATTCAAAAGACTGGGGAAAGAGAGGGGTTTCTCCTGAATACTCTGGGTATCAATGATGGCAGGCTTCTGTGGACAAGCAAATACTTGTTATGCAGTTTACTATTACTTGTGCTCCTGGAATGAGTATGTCCTACCACCTATGGTCATTACCTATGATCTGAGTTCCTCTGCTGACATAAACTGCAATGTTGTGGTGAAGGAAAGAAGCAGACTTAACTGTGGATGTACCAGGTTATTTGATCAACCCTACCGTCTTCATATCACTGTATGAACTCAGAAGGGAGACTCCTTTGGTTCAGCGGACTCTAAGGATCTATTTTTCCATGATCAATATTAACGCTCTCCTGAATTCTTGCTGTTTAGGATGGTCATGAAGTTACAAGTTACACTGCAGCCAGGTTAAAAATTTCCTCCAAATCAGAAAATTCTTCCTCTGAAACATGCAAAGTAGAAGATGAACTCACACGCCCGTGCTTCAACATCTTTTCTGTTTTCATTGCATCAGATTAAATGACTCAGCCCAGTTCATGACTAAAACTGGATTTGTGAAAACTGGCTCTTGGTAACTCTTTCTGATGTTGGCATTAAATATCTCAGTTTGCTTTATATCACAGTTTAATTATGACAAGTCAAACATTTGGCTAAAGCTTAGGAAGCACAAATGAGTTCTCATCATTGTAAACATTCTCAGTACAAGGGCAAAGTCAGCTCACAGGAAGAAGTACACCACTTCCACAGTCAATTATCTTTAGTTCACACTTCCAGAGCGCAGGCCTATCCCTGCAGAAGAAATCCAGAGACATAAGACAGCACAGGCTGATTCCCAAAATGTAAAGGCAAAGTATTCAACATAAAACATTTACACACTGAATATTTTCTTGAAAAGAAGGATGCCTCAGGACCACCCATGGCAGCAACTGCTACTTCCAGTACAACACAACCAGCCAGAAGGCTGATTTAAGGAAAAAAAGCAAAAGAAAAAGAACTGTACGAAAACATTTGACGTAGGCATTCCCAAGAAACACTGAGGTCTGGAAGAGAGCACTAACACATAAAACACAGGTTCCCTCTGCTGCCAAGTCCCATGGTCTGTGATTCAGCTCCTTGAGCATATTATGAATATGAAAAGTGTGGAAAACATCTGCCTTTTAATTTGGGGTTTTGTTGTTGTCAGCTATTCTTTTTTAATAATGCCTTGTACACCTCAAAAATATGGAGTAAAACTGTAAACTGAAAGAGCTGCAGTCAAAAACAATGTTGCTACAAGTAGAAAATATAGGCCTGTACTGTTTCATGAGATCTCCTTTTGGCAAGATTTTCTGGAGAACCACCAAAAAAGTACCAGAGGCCCATAAAAACTGAAAGGAGACGTTCCCTTAGTAAAATGGATTATTTAAACTTTGGATTCTCATTCTGTTTATATTATCACCTATTTAAAACTCAAATTTCTTAACCAACAGTCAAAGAAGAAGTGGCTTCATGAAAAAAACTCCAACAGTCTGGCTCCAGCTGCATGGTGAAAACTGCTCCTGTAGTTCTCCAGTAGAAAAAAACCAAAACAATAAACCTCCAGCCAACATAAAAAAGCCACTTCACAAGTAAGGCACACCTCAAACAAGATTGGATAGTTAAGATTACAGGTAGGCTTTATGCGTTTTATCTTCCTATCTTTATACAGAGAAACAAAGATGGAAATACTGTTTTTCTCAGTTCCTTTGATCACTACTGGGAATCTTTGCTGATTGTTTAACACATGTAGAATTGAGTACTTGCGAATGCTTCCAAACTTTTAATGAGCTTTACAAACTGTATTATTATGTTTACGTAGATATTCCTAGATGGAAATACAGATACAGGTTTAGACAAGATATATCTACATCTAACTATGCATACATGTCAGGTCATAAACTCAAGCTTTCAAATCCAGCTGCTCTGCTACAGGAGAAGTGGCAGCTGTGCCCGCAGACAAGTCAAAATATAGTTTACTGAAATGAAACTATCAATACAAAACTATTCATGTAAAGAGAATAATTACTGATTAAATCCCTTCCTCTACATTTAAGGAATCAATCTCTTTAAGTAGAGGAGTATTTTCCATTTTTTTCTGTTGAGTGGCACAGCAATGTCATTGAGGTTTATCTTTTTAATAATGATTTGCTGCACAGTCAGTTTTCAATTAAGGAATTGATCATGTCCAAGTAATTGTAAATGATACTATGAAGTCACAGATCACAGAATATTTCCTATTTTCTGTAATTTTGGTTTACTCAAATGTGGCTAATCTGCTTTCAGTTTTTCTTGAAAGCTGATCAGACTCCCTTTTCTGTTTGCATTAGGAAACAAAGCAGAGAGATTTAAATTACAGAGCAGAATAGTAACAGCTACCTTTCACGTTTTCACTTTCCTGCAGTGAACTCACTTGTTGCAGAAGGAAAACTGTTTGCCCATCAACCCTCCCTCAAGGTTTGCCTTGCCCGGAACGTTCAACCATCACCTGGAACAGAGGGGAGCAGAAGCCAGGAGCAGACTGCACTGACCACCCAGTGACAAGGAATAAAGAATAATGAACATCCCACAATGCACCCAAACAGTAACTTCCAAGTCTCCTTATTCATGCTGTGTCCTTATGAATGCAGCTTTCTTTGAAAACACCCCGGTCAATGCAGTAGTTGCCACCGCAGCATTCCTTCAATCACACTACCTCATGGCAGATGAGTGGCTTTGCCACCCACATCCCTGCCTCTAGCTACCACTGGGCAAAACACACTGTTAGAGCCACCAGGAGAGCTGAACAGCATCTTCAGCCCTTCCGTTCCCTGCATGAGGGACTGCAGGAAGGCAAGTGGGGGCGAAGCTCCCATGTCCAAGAGCGACATCTGTGCAGCAGGGCTGACAAGTGCTTCCAGCTACAGCATCAACCTTGAGGCACTGGGGGTTTTTATGCTGCAGATTCCTTTCCTCACTACATAACTCAGTGTTCTTCCTACGTCACCAAAGTCAGCAGAGATTTCACTCGAAACAGCCCTAAGCTGCCTCCAGAGCAATGCCAAGCTTGGGGCCATACACGGCTCTGTTTGCTCCACAAAGCCCACACTCAGTGCACTGCCAGCTTCTCTCCAAGGGCTTCAAGCTAGGGCCTCTGTACACCTTCCCACCTGCAAGACTCACACCTACAACAGGGGGGAACTGATTCCAAAGCAGCCTAAAAGCATCAGGAGAGAAGAAGCTGCATAATAAGTAAGCAAAAAAAACCCCAAACAAAAAAAGGCCCTAAAGACTAACTCCTTCCAGTTCTTATTTAGATGTTTGCTCTAAGATTGATAAAAGAGTGTCTGTGGAGAGAGGGGGGATGTGACAGCAGATATATTGGACAGCACACCTTGGAGATCATCTCTTTTGTAATAAAAGCTGTCATTCAGTTATTGCTATGCAAGTAACAGCACACCAAGTATACTCATATCTGCTAGTATTCAGGATGACTCCAGGCATAACTCCAGAGGATGTCTCCTGAAGTCCCAAGATCTTGTTAGGTCTTTATGTTACAGAGCATTGTAGACTTGAATTTATTGTGTTCAACTTCAGAGATATCTTTAGAAAGCAGTGTGATGCATGGGAAAACATCTCCTTATTAAAGGGTCTGTGCTTCTAAGTAGTTAGTTTTTTTTTCCTAGACATTCATTAAAAGACAACAGTATCCTCACAGACCAGATTATAAACAAGCTGAGTGCAGTAACCATCACATACAAAAACTCAGCCCCACAAAGCCATCTCTCTGGAGAAAAGGAATCAAACCAAACAAAAATCCCAGGTTACTTTTTTTCCCCTCCCAGCCTTGTTTTGCTAAGGAAGCCCTGAACTCTCTATTATGATACCAGAGAAACCATATACAAATATGTAAGGTTAGACCAAGCTTTAACTCAAAGCTAATTTAAATGAGCATGCATGAGAGGTAGGAATACAGACCATTACTGAACTACTGACACCATTGTATTCAAAGAGTTTTCTTATTCAACCTTAGACAATTTGAGATAGTGCCTTCCCTGCTTCATGGAAAAGCACCTGTCACAATGCAGATAATGACCTACAAAACCTATACCAGCTTATGGAAATGAAATCTTAATGAAGGAGAAAGATCCAGAAAGAGTGAAAACAAACTGACAGCTTATATAATGCTTGAACACCTCTACTGAACCACTCTATGGCTTTATTCCAGAGCAGCTCTTCACCACAAAGAGTCCCCAGCAAAGCCAAAGATAAATAAAATAGGCAAGTTAGGATAAATAAAATAAATACATTCAGGTCTGTAATTTCATATTCTGTAGACTCTAAAATGTAATTGAGCATCCTGTACACCTTGTTATCACTTTGAATGGGTGTTTAGTGAAGAAAAACTGACTGCTGGTTTTTTAACTCCTATCTGAAAGAGTTCTAATGCAGTTCTTACTGCTTTGCACAGTAAAAGCATACTGAAATGCAGAGTGTTTTAAAATGGTCTCACTGGAGAAAGCAGTAAGTAAGTAATTCGCCAGAAATCATACTTTTTACTCTGTTGTATTATACATACAGCGAAATTACTAAATTGAAACAGTTGGGATACAGTTCAACACATACAACTTTTGCATTTTGTACCCTTATCAAATTTGTTTATTTTATTGTATACACATATTTACAAGAACCAGGAAAGGGGAGTTTTTCTCTTGGGGGGGGG
>VZRV01006488.1:186117-241502 GCA_013398115.1 Falcunculus frontatus | reverse complement strand
GGGGGAGGGAGAGAGAGAGAGAGAGAGAGAGAGAGAGAGAGAGACTCTTCTGAATTATGAATTGCTTTATGACATTAAATCCTAACAAGATGCACCTCAGAAGACCATTAATGCTGCAGCCTCCTAGAGCTCAGTGTTAAGATGCACTATATGCAAGCTCTGTATCAGATTAGAAAGCAGTTACATCTCTCAGTGAGTGTTTGGTATTTGACATTTTGCTTTCTCCAGATTACCTGTGTCACATAACTTTTCACAGGCCATTACAGAAATTCACATCAGCAAACAGAATTTAAAATTTTCTACTTTTTAGACTATGGAAGTTACTTTACATATAGAACAACAAGCACTTATTTACACAGGAACTCACAACAGTAAATTAAAATTAACTCAGATACTTTCAGTTCTTATTTCAGGCGGACTTGTTTACTCTCAGATAGCTTAGGCTTGTTCCTCAACACCACAAAGCTCAGAGGATGTCAGATGTACCAAACGTTGGAATTTATATCCATGACATGTGACTGTCAGTGTGTCACAAAACCCAGGCTGATTTCTGATGAAAGAAGCCACAAAGCTGAAGCCTCATAAGATAAATCATTTTGAGAGTTCACTACTTTGATTTAGGTTAAACGGATTTATGAGCTTAGAAACAGGACTAAGTTACTGTAATTTGAGCAGCTGAGCTGTACAGCGGACCATACACGCGCACTTTGGCCTACAGCAAAAGCCAGGTCAAGCACATTTTTGCCTTATGAAAGTCAAATGATAGGAGATTTGAATGGAGAAAATTCAAAGAAAGAGGATTTATGGAGTCTACTTCCTTCACCTCATCACTGGGACAAGAGTACTCCCGGCAGAAGCTGCAGATTCCCAATCAACAGAACATCCTTATCCACCGGTCTGCTGCAAGGTCCATCCCACGGGAGCACCAGACTGGTATTCACATCTCAACACCCACCAGGCATCCACATTCTGGAGAGCACTGACCATAAGGAATTCTCCACATGTGAAAACTCTGCATGGTGTCTCCCACCACGTCTGGCCACATACCTAACACAAGAGCTAGCCCTTAATGCATCTCTCATGATGACACAAAGGGGGACACAGCAGCACCCGCTAAGTGACTGCAGTAGGCTGCCGTCACTTAGCCATAGAAACAGAAAGCTCTCCTACTAAGCTGAAGTCTGAGATACAGGGCTGCAGATCAGCGACACATTACACAACCCATTTGTTCATGACTGTTAAAAGGCTCAGACACATCATCAGATGATCCAATTCATCCTAACTCAACAAAGTTGTTGCCCAGAGTCAAAAGCAAACAAGATTATCTGGAGTCCTGTGTGTGCCCTGCACACCTCAATTTATGTTTAGATGAGAATGGCACAGTACTGGATTGGCTGAGGCTTAACTTAAGACAATATTAATATATAAGTTACAAGCTTGAGTTGGAGGAACATGGGGAAGCAGGCATCTTCCTGAACAGAGATGGTATTAGATAACATAACTAACCACCACACTCTTGAATCTTGTTACCTATTTTAAGTCACAGCTCTCAACCCCAGCGAGGCCACTTTCTCCAGCTGACTATACTGATTCACTGTACCTAGAAGATCTGACCCAAGTTATCGATGAACTCCTTGTACCCCCTGAGCGCTAAAACCATTGCCTCTGGCTTGACAGGAGTAAAATTTGCCCACCTTCTTCCCCCCACCAGGAATCTTGGATGAATGGCAACTGCTGCTAAACCAAATGCTAATTAGAGATAAGAAATATTTCAAGATTTTGAAGTATTCATCAATCTCTAGCAAAGAGATTATTCTTGGTGAAGACATTACAGTCTCCAAATGCTGTAAGCCAGAGATGCCTGCTCAAGGCTGGAGACAAGGGCTCAGGAGTCCCCCAGGACTCAAGCAGCCACCCTCTCCATGGGGAACAGAAGCGCCAGGGAGACACAAGTAACTGTGAACCGAATGGCCACTCCCAAGGCTCACTAGGGTGCTCCTCACCCGTTTGCTTAGCACAGAAGCAACGACCAAGCCTGCTAGTGCTTTGAAGTAGATCAAGTTTGAGAAGTGCCATCAAGCACGTGGGAACTGCAAGCGGACCTGCAGGTGTATCCCTATAGCTCACAACAGCCAGCGACACAGCTGGCTCAGGTTCATTTACTGGCTCGCTAAGAGCCACTGATGCATCAAGCATAATCCCCCAGTAAAAAGCTTTTTTCAGGATAGAGTTGTACAGTACCAAAACTTTCTACATTTTACATATGGTCTTCTCCAAATACTCAAGCAACAAAATCCTTGACCTAAGCATCTCACAGTTTAAAAAGAGTATCTGACACAGAAACCAACCTACTACTGGAAAAGGTTCTCAAATAAGCCAGAGATCTGAAAACTATCCTGACTCAGCACAGTATATTTTATGATCCTGGGTATAGCTCAGAATTACACAAACCAGAAAATGCAGTTTCCCACAAACTCTTAGGGGCTTATCCACACAGACTGCCTGAAAATCAAGGAGAATATACAAGTGTGGAAAGTGAAATGCTCTTCACCATCACCCTTCTCCACCCCAGTCGATCCCAAGTCTTGCCTGGTAACTCCTAAGATACTTTAAATCTAAGAGAATGAGGGAAAAAAACCCCAAAAAACAAAAAAAGGAAAGCAACAAAAGCATAGCAACACATCTGAACACCCACTGACTTGCTCATGGATCTACCAGAATTAGGACAGGTTGTTGCTACCTCCTTTACACTATATCAAGAAAGAGAGGGAGAAAGGACTGAGAAGAAAGTGGGTTTATCCTGAGTTTCAAAAGAAATTTTCCTCCTTTTTTCTCCACAGCTTCTCCCTTTGGGGAGAACACAATCAGTAGTAAAAACGCTGCTCAGATACCCAATTGACAACGAATTTCAAAAGGAAAAACATGAGTTTCATAGGTTAATTCTCTCATGCAACAGAATTTCTCTTTAAGACAAAGCTGGTCACAAGGCATAGTAATCCCTAATATCATCCATATAAGCAGTAGTTACTTTCACCTGAAGGTTGATATAGCTTGGACATGTTTACAAACACAGCTGTGAAAAGGAAGTTGAAAAACCACTCATATTTCCCTATGCGTATTCCTGGGCTCTTTCAGACTATTCTTAACTACTGGGCCCAGCCAGCATATGGAGCTGCTCCCAGAGATGCAGGACTCTTTGCGGCTGACACTGCACAAGTCTGCCTGTACACTGGGCACAGCAGAGCCACGGAACTGAGCCATTCCCTTAGTGTTGGACTTAATGATCCTTCCAGCTCAGAACAGTCTGATTCTGCAATTCCTATACATACTGCTATTGCTGTGCAAGAAGGTCTGACAGAGAACAGCAAGAGCTCCCAGTTACCCATACAGAAACACAGTAACTATAAAACCAGTCACAAAGAAGTTAGTGAGACCAGAAGGATGCCTGTGCACAGACAATTGATGAATGGGAGGACAGGTTCTGAAGGTCGGTCAGTCTAATTCCAGCATACCTACTATGTTCATTTTAGTGTCCTCCTCAGTCTTGGTACAGTACCTGGTATTTATTTAGTACCACATATACAATATATTACTTCTGGATGACAAGCTTCTGGGAACTATAAATAAGCATCTGTCAAGGCGAATAAGGCAAATTTTAATTCCCTTTATTCTCCAAGTGTTTCCAAAAAGGTATCCATTGGAAGCAGCTATAGATCATCAGCATAATCTGTGGTCCAATGTCTTTATAGATTGCTCTGTGGGGAAGTAGACTTTCATACCTCCAAATCATATTCTATGTTCCAGTCAGGTACACAGATACAGAAAGTTAGATGGTACCATTATTCCATTAGCACGTGGCAAATTCTTGAAATCCACTGGTTTCTGCTTTCATTCACCGGAAAAGATGACAAAGTTCAGAGCTGAGGAGGAATGTTTAAAAACTAAGTCTCGTGCATGGAAATTAAATCAACAAAGTTAAAAAAACATCCTTGCCCACCTTTCTTAAAAAGAAAGGCTCATCAGTAAGCAACACTGGATATCTGGTTTTTTGTGTTGAGCTGCTAGGTTTTTTTTCCAAAAGGTTGGAATTGACCCTGTGCTAGAATGAGGTTCAGCTGCCCACTGTATCATTATGACATCCAGAGTTTAGGATGAAGCTGTTATACAGCTTACAAGTCACATACATTATTGCACCCGGACCCGTTTGTAAGAAAATTATCTAAGCAGCTGTATCTGCCTTCCTTGCCTACTGAGAAAGGACCAGCACCTATCAAAGAACAACATGGAAACTCCTGGCCACCTGTTATAGTGAAGTGGCAGGCACAAAAAACTTCCTGGCCAAAGTCTGACGGAACCATGAAGATACAAAGAGAAAAACATTGGAAAGAGCTCAGATTTTACTTCTATAAGCTCAGCACCCAAAGGGGAAATTCTCAAGCCTCCTATTTAATAATTAAGATGGAAAATGTATATAGTAAATATCTTCATATATATATTATCTTTTGTATATATACGCAAACATATAACCTGAACAAACAAGAGACCACAAAAGAAGGAAATGCAAGCTTTCTGTGAAATCTTTTATACTGCTACGTTATACTTCACAAGACATATTTTCTTGTTAAATTTTCCAGCCTTCTTATCCACAACAGCAACCTACACGTTATTTAAAAAAANTTTAAAAAAAAAAAAAAAAAAAAAAAAAAAAATCAATACACCGATGTCTCAAATTCTGCAAACATTAGTAATGAGTAGCATTTCAACTCCAGCATGGAGCACATATACCCTTTTATTATTCAGAACCATTTCAAAAACTCACCTCAATTTATTTAATTACATACATTAAGTTGATTGTTCCAAATTAAAAATTCTGCACTGCCAACCTGCTATTTACTACTGAAAAATGGAGAAGGTGGATGCACACAATATTGCATTAGGAGTAAATATCCTTTCCCTCAATAGGCACTCCTGGAAGTAGTGATGCAAACCTGACATTTCCTGACTCAGCAGACAGGCTGCCTGTCAGCGTTCTCTTTAACGACAGAAAGAGTCCTATTAGTTCCCAGTCCTACTCCCGGGGCCGAGCCAGCAGAACAACAAGCGGATAAACAGATCACAGCCTCAGCTCTGCGTCACCAAAGCTGCCCGCCAGGTTTTGTCTGCAAGACCAGTTTCTGTGCATGTGACCCATTTCCCTTTCTTCCACACTCAGCCCAACAGGATAGCAGAGCTGCCAGACACGGCAGAATCAGGCCTAAAATTAACTTTATCAAGCACAGTAAAACCGTAGGAAGAACCCAATTAACTCTGCTCCCCTGAGTTGAATTGTGCAGGACAAACAATGCGCATTCCTATCATTCTTCCAGCTTTTGCATTCAGCAGATTTGTCACAGAAACCCTATAACCAGTCTGCAGCCAAACCTTCTTGGTTTTTTTTTTTAAATCAGATTTTTACCAGGAATTCCTGAACATTCTCTTCCACCTCCCAACAAAGTGCTTCTGTAGTTACTCCATACACCAGCCACCTTCAAACCAGATTCCTAGTTTTGCAGAAGCATTTTGGTGGAATGGACAGACAGGTGTTCAAAACCACTGCAGCATTCCTATGTCTGGAACTATAACCACAGCATTTAGTAGCCTAAAGTAACCGTGATCCCAGGTGGCTAGTGCTTGGGAGTACAATATGTCTTTCGAGGTCTGCTATGTTCAGCTCAATGGGATCCTTATCTTGATCCGATTTTCTTTTAATGCCAAAAATAAATTGGAAATGAATAACGTCTCGTAACAGAAATAACTAAATAAAATGATAAAATCTTCTCCATTGCTTTGTTTTTAAATCATCTGACAGATTTTAGTACTAAAAAATTAAAGCTCTTTTACAAGAGATGGAAAACAATACAGTGAAGAGAAAAATGATGGCTATTAATTCTTCCTAATCCTACAGAACACTATTAAATACTGAATAATGATGCATGAGGGGAAGAAGGAAAGGAACAGAAAAAAAAAAGTTAAAATCTCTCTCAACAAATATGGAAGCAAAAAGCAAACAACATCCAAAACACCAAACCAGAAAACCTCTACCCTGAAAACCATAGTGCAGTAAAATACTGAATACTAAAATAGTTTTTCCCAAATTGCACCTGTCAGTTTCTAAAATCAACTAGAGTGGCTACAGCCATTTTCACACCTTGTGATTAACCAGATTATAAAAGGTAATCTAAATAATGGGCACCAGCTATTAAAAATAACGATGCACACACACCTTCAATTTAGCATTAAGAAATTATTTTACCCCCAAATAGGCTGTTCCAGTATCAGTTAACAGCACTGCAGTCTCTTCTTTACTGGTGTACAAAAATAAATAAAATCTCAGAACTGTTTTTCTGACAGTTATCTTCAACTTTTATTGGATTGACTCCCAACAGAAGTCCAAAAGTAGAAAAAAGAAGTGAAAAACTTACACCCTAGGCAGTCTGAGAATCTGGAAAAGCACAGAAATATGTACAAATAAATGGCAGAAAGAATATTTTTCTAGTTAGTGCAGAAAAGACTTGTTTTTCAGGAGGTCTACATTTACCCATATTGCTGTGTGCATTTTAGAAGACTGTATACATGCCCTCTATCAGGCTTTCCATTAAAGCTATCCCCACAGAGAGCAGCGGGATTAACCCATATACAGAAAGGTTACAATCAAGGTAAATAACAGGAAAAGAAAACAATCCTTTTCCAAACGTATCTGGTGCATATGTATCTATATACATTTTCAGTTTATCAGCTCTGACAGAGTCAATGGTCTTAGTGAAAAACACTACCTTAGTGAGATTTCTCTTTCAAACTAATTGGTAGGGATTCTCACAGTGAGGCTGCCTTCTTCACAACTCCTTCTCCAGTCTGATTTTGTTTCAAATTGGGAGGCACTGCACTTAAATTCAGGGAATTAAGGATATACTAGGTATGAATATAAGTCCACAAAGATGTATTTAAAACTAGACTTACAAGAATTTTAAAACAAAGCTGGGGGGGGGGCAGGTTTAAAGTAAAAATAATCCTAATTGGTGGTGTTGTTTCATCTCAGGAATACAACATTTAAACTATACTATGGTAGGAAGTTTTACAAACAGATTACATAAAATTGCTATAAATGTGTAGATTTATGATACTTTGTGATCTTTGATAATTTTGATCAGAGTGTGCCTTTGGTACATTTTCATTCCTATCCTTCCTCTTCAGGTTCATGGAAATTATGCAGAAGAGGTAAAAGCTCAACTTTCAAGGCAGCCCTCACATAAATTTGGGTGCAATTAACAAGGAAGTGTGCTGGGATGGGAGCATTATCTTACCATGGATCAGTTGGCAGTTTGCTGGCAAGAAGACAGGTATCCCATATGCCTATGTAGGGCCTCACGGCTTTCCCAAAAGCTTTTCCTGTTTAGATTTATGAAAACAGATCTGTCTGGATGCTGGTTAGTGACAACGAGCACTCTTTTGCAAAGACAGTTGTATGAGGAAAATCTTCCAACACAGGAATCCTTAAGAAGTATGCCTATCGACAGGCACCCCGTCACAGGCATTCCCAAATTCTGGATCTTAATTAGGGAAGTTTGTTATGTTTAGTGCTGCAGGTCATATTGACTTTTCCTGTAAAAACTGAGAGGCCAATGCAAGACTGAACACAGCACCGGAGACGTTAAAAGGGCTCTAATCCATTATCTATCCAGTTGGCAACCCAGGACATACATCTTATTCCAGCTTTCTGAAAAACAGGGAACAACACCTATTAACTATCCTGTGAAGAGCCATAGTAATGCAATAAGGAGCATTAGGTGTCAACCAGGGATTATTATTCCCCACTGCCAAGTAATATATCTGCTTCTCAACTATACAGCAGAAACCAGATTTAAATTCACTGCAGGAGTAGTTGTTTATGATGTAAAAAATTCATTGCTTAGGAACTCAAAATTAGTTGCACTGTAACAGCAAGTGGTCGGTTACAAAGCACTTGAAAACAAATCAAACTTACAAAGGATGAAAAAAATCCACATTTTTTTTAGGAAGTGTTGATGTCTTAGGTGCCTACTTGCTTTGTGCAATCACTCAGAGGTACAAATATTTATATTAATATGTGGCAACTGAAAGCATCTATGTAAGTACTTTCTCCCTGTCTCATAAAAGGCATTTACAGATACCACAGAGCTGTTTTTAAAACAACATTATTAACTGGAACGCTGACAGAAAACCAAAGCCACCTGAAACGGCTGAAGCACAGCACTGTTTTGCCTTCTGTCGATATCGCACACAGACCAACTCAACCACTATCGTCCATCAGCCCTGCACCTATTCCTCAGCATGAGTTCCAACACTGTGAGCATCCCCAGCGTATTAAAGAAAACAGGATAATCATGACTGCACTGGGAGATTGATGCAGCAGCTGGTCATGACCCTGACAATGATTTCAGTAATTATTTCTTTTTTATTAAGA
Organism: Falcunculus frontatus; assembly: GCA_013398115.1. NCBI lineage: Eukaryota > Metazoa > Chordata > Aves > Passeriformes > Falcunculus > Falcunculus frontatus. The sequence goes on along the minus strand of VZRV01006488.1, from coordinate 233,023 downwards.
TCTTCAGAAAAGTTGCTTTTACACTGAAATAGAGTCAAGCTACTTAGGATGAGATGCTGTTTCCTAAAACCTGTCCTTCAGTACCCGTGAGCATGTAAGAAGGACTGGAGTACCCAGGATGTCTTCAAGAGCTGGCAAACATGCCAGTGGAGCCCCAGAAGATGCCCATCCTTCTGGAGCAGTACCTGGACAGTAGGCAGACCACCAGGTTGGGCAGTTGATAGCCTGGGGGAAGGGAAGTTAATGCCACCCTTCACAGCAGTGCATATACACCCTGCCTCCCCCCTTCCTGTTGTCACCAACTCGCAAACATTAATATTTGGGCTCCATTTCAAATACACAAATCATCCCTGAGGTCAACAGAAAGGAGCTTTGGTGGAGAAGTTATGCCTACATGTAAATATTCTCAAGGTCAAGAGTTAAGAACTGGCCTTTGAGCTCCCACTTGCTGCAGCACTCCTGCAGACCTTGTGAAACTTTGATGAGATGGGTTGCACACAGAAGTCCCTTGTCACACAAGCTGACTTTTTTTTTTAGAATCCGACTTTCAGCAAAAGGTGCAAGCCAAAAAGAGTAAGTATTAGTAGTAGCAGTAGAAGTATAAAAAAGATAAAGACCATGGGATGAAGAACAGATTAATTTTGTCTTGAAAAAAATAATCTGGAAAGGAAACCTTTTTTTTGTCACAGCCTCTGATTAAGGGCAGAAAGTAAGGGAAAATTGGCTATAAAAATCCTGATTTCACAGAGGCTGCTCCAGAGGAGCACAGCACAATCTTAAATATCACATCTTGGTGTGCAGCCAGAAGATATGCAGAAGCCAAAACATAGTGTGCTAGGAGTTGCCTAAAGACAACTCTAACAGGGACAAGTTTCAAGGTGGTTCCAAAAATCCATCAGGAGAAACTACCTTTGCTCTATGGGACCAATCACAGGCAGCAAATCCCACAGCTGGGCAAGCTGTTATCACAGCAGTTCAAACAGAAATTGATTAATTTTTCTTTAGAGGTACATATAAGAAATGCTCACTGAAGAACAGAAGCCGGCACACTAACACCAGGCAGGCCCATGAAGGTTCTTTGGTGATTTTTATAGTGAAGAACAGTATTTCTGTCTTAAATGACGTGGTAATACCCAAATGCTTTTCCTAAAACACACTTTGAAGTTACAGTGTGTTCCAAGCACATTGCATGGCAATGTGCTTGTATCATCTCATAATTATCTGTAATTAATACACAATCATTTCCAGACTTAAATGTAGTTAACCATTAACCTGTATTTGTAGACTGTATTTGCTGAACAGTGTGATATTTTCCTTCATTCCCCAATGCTATGTAATCATGGACTTACAGACCTTATCAGAATGCTCAACTAAAAGTTTTTGTGAGGGTGGGAAGAAAAACCACAAATATCTTGTTATTATTTGAACTTTTTAAAATAATGACAATTTTTAATAAAGTTTTATCAGGAAATGAAATAATTGAACATGGGACTGCTCATTTACTCCAAACCCCACTTTCAGTCCTTGTGCCTACACCAGCATAGGAAAAAGCGGCATCAAGAGAACTCTTCAAGTTTCTATCTGCATTTCCTTACTATGCCTGATCTGTGTATGTACATGTCTATTAGACAAAATAAGAGTATTCTTTGAGTCTCTGACTTAGTATAAACATAATTTAGTTGGTTCTTACATAATAACGAATGTATTGTTACCCTATTTTTAAAGCATTTGCAGTAATATTCAGGTGTTGTGAAAAAATAATAATACGACAACAATACAACGTAAAGAACACTATTCAGTATTTTTTACCCATTCTAGCAGTACAGATAGTCAATAGCAGAACATCAAGGATGACTGGAAAACTGTTGTATACACAAAATTATGCATATTCAATTGTTGGCTGGGGGGGGGTTGGTTTTGTGGTGCCATTTTTTTTTCAGTTTTGGGTTAGGTTTTTAAAAATAATTGTAATTAATAGCACCTAACAGGTTTGTGCAATCACATCTATGATCTTGCTCTGCAGACTATCACAAACTGAAGTGCTATAGATCTCTACCAAATTAAAGCAAGTGCTTGATGCAGAAATATACCACAAGGTAAACAGAGAGAACCCGAAAATCACCTGGATGTAATGGCTATTATAAACAAGTAAATAGCTAGCACTGTATTATAAGTCTGGTTTGCTGCTGAGCAAGCAACTGAGAGGGAAAAACAGTAACACTTCAGAAATCCAGAATAAGTTTCAACTAGTTACCATCAGCATCCCACTTCCACACAGGATCTGCCCATCTCAGGCTGTAAAAGCTCTGCCACAGATAGTCCATCTCTTTGGAGACTTGATCTACAACTTTTCAGCTGCTCTAGAAGGGCTTGGCCAATGTGAGGTGTTAGTTTTATGTCTCTAGTACCACCTCATGTAGAGTTTCTGCCACAACTCAGTTAGGGAACCAACCCTTATTAAATAAGCAAAGATTCTTTATCACCTCCTTAATTCACATGCAAAAAATGATGTGTCATCTTATCCAGCACAATGCATTGCCACAACCCATAAATAGATTGTTTAGTTGCAAATTACCTGGAAATACAATGCTGGAAAGGAAACAGACTGAGATTATGACTGACTTCAGAGGATTCCCAATAAACCAGTGAAATTAGCACTGGTATCATCCTAAAATGAGGTATTAGTACTAACAACTGCATTTCAGCAGTCTTTTCCCATAGGTTTCCTGTTCTGAGAGCCAGGAAAGGTAAAGAAGATGGCAGTTCAGTCACCATGGCTGGGGGGATCCCTGTGCACCATTGGGTGGCCTATGCAGTTGGTACACAATGCCCTGGAACAGGCTTTTATGCCAAATCCAATTCCCAGCAGTACAAAAAGCATTCTTCTCAAAGCAGCTTTGGGAGGACGAGGAAATCTAATCCTGCAGAGAACCCCGGTGCCCATGCACAATAGAAATCCCACCCACACCAAAACAATTTTCTGGATGCACATCAAAGAGTATACCCTCTTCAGAGTGAACACTAAATACACCCGAATCACAACTGTGTCAATATTGGCACTAGGAAATGAAACCTGACTTCTAAAACTGACGCTGGGAAAGACTCCAGGTGACAGAAACTTCATGAGGGCGCTAGTGCAATGCTCCCTGCGCTTCAGATGATGGTAATACAGGTATAAACCTTTGCAAAATACAATGTTAGGATATGAAAATATCCTGGGGTTTTGCAGGACAAATTAAAAATTTTAGGAGCTCTTGTTTTAAGACACATTCAGTTTACAGTTATGTAATTCAATGCATAAATGAAAAAGACAACATTCCTGCAAACAGTCCTCAACAGAATTTCAAGTTCCCAGTTAAATCTTGCTTCATAATCAAATGCTTGTATTTGAGGTGAAAACTGTTAGGAGTAGGTAAGAAATATCTGAAGCTTTCCTTCTTAATCCTAAATGCATTAACTTGCTTAAGTAAAATTGCCATACGGCCTTGTCTCAAACAAAATTCTCTTCATTCACAAGTTTCTCAGACTCTGAGAGAGTTTGTTTTGAGTTTCGGTTTTCTTTTTTTTCCTTCCCTAAATAAACACAGTGCAATGCTCATTATCTGTCTCTGCCTGACCATTCTCAGTACTCCCTTCCTGGGGTCCTTCTACAACAGACGTAACATTCTGAAGTATACCTATTAACCATTCTGAACACTGACTACGCTATGGGCTGGGACAAAGAAATATCAAAGGGAGTGGCTATTCCATCACCAAGTCACAGTCAGTGAACAGGGCAGGCAGGCAGGCAAGCACACCGAGCAGCCTGCAGGGAGACAACAGTACCTTGCTCAGCCTTCTCCCTGCTGCTTGACTCAGCTCAGCCACTTCAGAGAGGAAGCTGAACATAAAATATGCCACCGTCCCTCGTGCTCCCAACTGCTGCAGCAGCCCAGCTAATTCCTGAAATGCCAGATGTGCTCGGAAGTGATAACCTGTACATCCCAGCACATCACTTGGGGCCCAGGAGAACAAGAAGAGGGACAAGGCAGAAACTGGGGGAGATAGGACCCACACACATGCACACACATGAATGCCTTAAGCCGCTCATGTCATTTCCACTGCCAGCTTAGCTCAAGCACGGTAAATTTCCAATTCAGCTCATTCACCTCACTTTGATCCATGCTACACATGCTGCATTCTATTCATATCTACAACCATCACTGACAGCAGCAGAAAAAGTATAAATCCAACAATAAAGCACTTTTCAGAGTGAGAATCTAATGGGAACTACAGGATTAGGTATTTTTTTCTTTAATTTTTTCTTTACATTTTCTTAGCCTGATATTAACATGGCAGAGCACAATTTTACTTCTGTTGCAGCACATAAGAGATCAACGTACTGAACACACCCAAACCAAGTAAGTTTAAATACATGGCCATAAGCTTTGCTCCTGGCCTTGCCCCTGAATCTTCCTTCTTGACCTTTCAACTAAACCAAGCAAGGCATCTCCTTAGAACCACAGCTTTTAAGTAATCAGATAAAAACATGGAAATCTCAGAAAGCAAGTTGAACAGAACACTTAGTGTAACAAAATAACGACACAGCAACACGACAGATGGAAGTTATTTAAGCAAACACCAAAAACCAGTTTCTTCTTTTCAATATTTCACCTCATCAATTCTGTCACAGTTTACTTACAAATGATTAGTCTAAATTACAGGTTATGTGGTTTCCCTTTAGACCAGTACAAGATTGCTGTATCACGGCTTTTAAACAATCTCACAAACGGTCTTGGGGCAGAAAACAAGGTAGGGAGGAAGGGAAGGATGCCTGTGCATATGTGTCAAGGTATGCATATTTGGAATGCAAGAGACAAGGGATGTTTGCATATATCCATACAAAGAAATGTATTACATACATATCCTACATGAATAAAGAGAAAGCAACTGAAAATCTCATACAACAGCTGATTTTATATCATGTCTTTGTGACACATCCAAAGAACCAAAACCCAATATGCCACTGGGTAAACATAACCCTCAAAAGAGATACAGTTCGGGTCAATATAATTCTAGTCCTGGCAGGCAAAGACTCAATCCAGAACTGCATTTTTGGAAGCTAATTCAGAAGAGGTTTTGGACTTACCAACAGGTCTTATGTATTTAAGAGAGAAAAGGGAAAACTGGCATTAGTAAACTTCCAAACATGAGACCTTTATTGCATTAAGTTTAAAAACAGGACTACTACTACGCTTACCATAACCACTGAAACACTCAGACTTCACAGCTTCAAAGAATAATAAAAAACCTTTACAGATCAAGCCATAGTTCAGGGCCAAATCTCATTGCTATAGGATTCTTGGCTTACAAAAGCAATTTTGAATTTAAAAAAAAAAATCAGCCATGGGCATTGTTGTTTTATCCAGCACATACTCTGCGCACCAGGAACCGGTCACATTTAATGGCAACTAATGATTCATTATTACATCTCAGAAACAAAAACGGATCTGAGGAAACACATGGAGCAACATCAAAACCACCTCATCACCCAATTACTGTGACAAAGGGACGACACACTTAGTACAGACACTGGCAGATACATGTTTATGAAACTAAAGCATTGTTTGTACTCTCTAAATGACAGGAAGATTGTTTGATCCTGAGCATCATAAGGTGAGTGGACCCTCTACATACACAATGAAATTCGTAGCGAGTTTGCGGGAATTCTGTCTAGGCCTTAACTTCAGTAGAGTCTGTTTACATTTTTCCCAGCCTAACAGGATTTGTCTTGCCCATCTACAAGGTGCAAAGAAGAGGTAAAGATAGCATTATGTTGCTGCTGGTTTGGGTGGAGTTTTCAGTGAGTTTTCTTTTTATGAAAGCTTGCAAATTAACAGCCAGAGCCTCTCACAAATCCAGGTGTCACTTGCAGTCTAGTCACGAAGCAGTACAACTTGTAAAATTAGCTTATTCACATGTTCACTGCCTCAGTGAATCCAGCCTGACCTCACGGAGGTTAGGACCTTTGTTTTGAAAATGCAAATTTATCAACAAACATCCCAAATTAGTGATCCACAGAGTTTTATTACCCTGAACTACTTCCAATCAAACTAAAAACCGCGTTAACACTTCTGTCCGTTGGGAGATACATAACACCTTTATTTAGGTGCACCTCCCTCAGAACGGACCCAGAACAGCCCCTCCTTCCTGCACCAGCTCTTCAGACTTTTTCTGAGCTGAGTTAATCCACCAGCAAGCTGAAGGAGTCATCTAGTGGCCACAAACAATTCCTGCAGTCTCACCAGCTTCTGCAGTCCGGCTGCCAGGGCAAGTCAAGGCCTTTTACCCCTTAAAGCACACTCAGCACTAACAAGAGTCCACTGCAAGTCCAGTATCTGAATCGTGACATGGTCCTTGCAACCTTGTTCATAATGTTCTCTGTTCATGTTTCTTAGCGTGCCCTAGATATTAGTTTCCCACTTCCAGCCCATGTCAAGGCCAAAATCAAGTTCTCTCCTTAAACATACTTGGGAGTAGACACGGCTGCGTTGTTTCTAACCCTTATGCAGCTGCGTGTTCATCTTCAGGGGTGGGCAAACCTTTTCCGAGTAAAGTCACTACCCCTGGAAAGCACCAGCTCAAGTGACATGGATTTAACTGCTCAGCAGCAGCATGGCAAGCCAAGGGATCTTCCTTGGCCCACATCCCTCCTCTACCACAAACCCGCTCTGTAGGCTTGGACAAAGCACATGGATACTCAGGTAAGGTCTCTCAGTCATGGAAGAACCATCTACCTATAACATGCAAGAGAAAGAACCATAATATATTTAACAGGTATGTGAAGTATGAGTTAAAATAACACTTTGATAAACAGTATTAACATCTACAAAAATCTTACTAAGCTTCATAAATATTTGTAATGTGCTACCAGTTCTCTGTACAATCCCTCCAGCCAGGTAAGCTCCAGAAATTTAAGCAATATAATTTTATATGAAAGCATCAAATATTCATTCTTCAAATGAATGACCATTTCAACTATATAAGAAAGTGAAAAATTGGTACTGATTTTTCATGTCAACACCTTAGTTTTAAAACAAACTCATATCCATTTTTTTTACTCTGTGTTAATTTGTGTTTACCGGTTGAGTGACTGAACTGCAGGCACCTGAACACACCTTAGCCAAGACCGTCCAAAGCTTTTTTTTGTTCCTGGAAATCACTTTACTGCCACACTAATGCCAGACTCTGGAAGAACATGTTACTATTCTTCCTTCCCAGAGTAGAGATTGCTATTTGCAAATTTTCTTTTTAAATGTTTGCACTGTTGATCAGAGGTGAATCTAATACAGTCAGTGTCAGGTGTTAATCATCACACACACAAAACTTCCACACCATTTTATAATATGCCCCCTTACACCCTGCCATGTGGTTTAACATCCTATAACTTAATCCCAGCACCTTCCCCTCCCAACCCCAGAGCTATAGGTTCTCCAAACCTTTCAAGGAAGCCAAAAGACTTCCTTAAATTCATACTTAACCTCCCTGTGATTCAGAGATTCTACCTGCCTCAATCACCTCAGTCACTAAGGTGTCACCTAGCTTTTTCCATCAATCCTATACATCATTTGGGTAAAGCAAGTGAAAAATGCTATAAAAGTGCGAATTATCACTCTGATATGGTTAAGGAGGTCGAACCCATTTCAAGCTGCAGTTGAAGGTGGAAAACAGTGGTACCACAACTATATCAAGACATGAAAAAAAGAAAAATGACCCTTGCAAGTCTTAATGTCAGAATTAAACAGAGAAAATTCCTTCAAAATGGAGAAGCATGAGCACCAGCCAAGTGATGTTTAAAGCTAGTATTCAGCTAAGCTGCCCTCTGATCCCAGCCAACACCTCCACCTTGCTTCACATGTCTAACAAATTAAGTGTTGGTCAGATTCGCCCTGTGTGGAGGACCTGCAGAAAGACTGACTCTAAATCACATTTATTTCTCCAAGATGGGGGACACCTTATCCTTTTAGGTCAGTAAATCACCAAGAGCTGTTTCTTGCTACTTACTGCTCAGCGGTCCAGTCACAGAGGTGTCTGCAAGTGAGAAAATAGTTCTGCAGCACTCAGAGGTTTATACAGGCACTCCCCAGACCTATTTCTCTAGTTCTTAACCAGGCCTAGTTTATATTTTCAATCAAAATAGTATTTTGCAGCCTTAACTGGCCAGAATCATATGAAAGATAAGGTCACTCTTAAGACTTTATTTAACATTGACTTTATTTAAATCATTATTTAGACACAAATTTAACACACTAATTTTATTTCTTTATGTATGTATTTTAAAAATAAGATACTCTTTGGTAACAGCACTTAAAGAGTGAGTTCACTACTGGTCTAAAATCGCATGCCAGAAAATGTCACTGATGAAATGAGCAGCAGACAGCAGCAGAGGTCTGCTCATGTCTACTGTTTTAGGCCAAGTTACATTGCCCTGTCTCACACTCTGTTTTCAGTGAACTGCAAGAGTGAATGGGGATCAGGAATAGCCACCAAAGCTCATTTTGTCTTGTTACTACAGCAAAGATGCACATAGTTTTTCTATTCCATACATATTCATACATACACACACATATGTAGGTATCCATACATACTTTTCTGCAGGTATATGCCAGATAAAAGTGAACACCATGTAGTAGGCCTGTTTTGCAAAGGTGTTGTGCAGAAAAAAAATCAGTGGCACACTAATTACTAGTTAAACTAAAAACACAAGATACCACAAATATGCGAAATACCACAGCCCCTCTAAACCCCTCCCTCCGTGCATTAAAATTAAAATGGGAAGCTCCTTCTTAACCTTCTACTACTTTTTAATATGCAGACCAGCCAAAGCATGGTACTTTGTACAAAGCATGTACTTTGTTAGTGCTGCAAATACCTAGGTTGGCATACTTCCTTTTGATAAATGGTTTATGATATTGACCAGGCTTCTATCACTCCAAAAGACAGCCATAATACGCCTTTTCTAGAGGTCTTACCACAGACTACCTGGGAACTTTGGTTAGCTGGGTAGCTGCCTGCCCCCTTGCTCCCCACCAGCTTTGACAAAGGGAGCATATTATGCTCCTTAACCATCTTCACGAGACGTCACAATGTTCAAGAATTAATTATTTCTAGGTATAAATCAAGGAGGCTGACCATCTTGAAACAAACACATTACTGACTGAAGCCTAAGCATCTCCACAGCCTCTATTTGCACCTTAATTACCCAGCAGAGATGTGCTGAAGACTTATCAGTCAACTGAAGATGCCTTTCTCTAAGGACCTACCAGGACAAGCCGAAATACCTCTTAGAACTGCCAAGAGCAAAGGATTTATCTGCTTTTATGTGCATTTGTCAACTCACACTCCAGAAAATGTAGAACAAGCAACAGTGTAAATTGATGATAATATTTAGAATATATTCACTTCTTATGAAAGCTTACACGGAAAGTACCTATTTTTCCTTCACCTAACCACCACTTCAACACATGAGTTTGGATTCCTTGTCTCACTAGAGGTCCACCAGAAAGCAGATGTCAGTACCCGCAGCAAACATATCCAGGTGCAGATTCAGAATTCACAGAGCAGGGACTCAAGTCAGACATTCAGTGAAAGCCCAGCATCTAATTCAGAAAACCTCTACCAGAGTCTTATTCCTGCGATCATTTTGAATAAACGATGAGCAGCACTACAGATGGGAAGGCCTTGGTCATGTTGTTAGAATATACCACAGGTTTTTTCAAATGGGGTCTGGCTAGCTGCATGCCTTTTTGGAGCCTTGAAGGGAGAAGGAAATACCTGAAATCTAGTAACTCTTTACTGCTCCTGACTAGCAAGAACCTGCTTCTTGAGTGAGTTCCACTAAAATTCTGCTTACTGAGATTTTGTCAATGCACAATAGGCCCATGTGGAACTTGCCTGTCTCTTTACCCAGAAAACTTCCAGGTGTTTATACACCTGATTGCTACTTCCAGGTTACTCCATACATTAACAAGCTTCGAGGGGACACATCAGTTACAAAAATAAAGTAATTTAGTCAAGTATAGAACACTTACAGCTACATTACTGTAATTTTAAATTTAAAAACAACCCCATATATTCTTGTAGCTAGCTGAGAACAGGAAAACTCGAATTATTTTAATTTCTACAGACAGTTTAACTTTTAAATTAGTTTGGGGACAGAAGTATTTTGTTTGAACATCTGCATAAAGATATCCCTTTAATTTGAAAGTATTTTTACCTCCTGAAAAAAAAGCACTTAACTGTACAATAAGTAACTAACAGAAAAAAAGGGAGGAATACATTTTGAATAGCTTTCGCCTGCAGCAAATCCTGCTCATCTTCAGCTGAAATGCACAGGTTTTTCTGGCAGCACATCCTATGGCTGCTTTTGAAAAAAGAAGTGCCCTGCAAAGTATTACAAAAGCCACGCCCTTCCATACACAAGTTCCACATCTGAAGAATCTCAGATGCTGCCAGGGTTTCAGCTCAGGCTAGCTGGCCATCAGGGAAGACTGTCCCAAAGCAGCACACGACCCCCTGCTTCCTGCAAACTCCCTCCACTGCTGTGACCGTGCTTCCCAGCAAGGCTCTCCCAGCATCAGCCCACGCAGAAGTCCAAGGAGAACAGTCCAGGCTGCTGCTGTTACACCACATCCATGAGGAGGGTGGACATAGCACTGTTAGAAGGTGCTGCAGCACGGGTAGCACCCCCTGTGCCCTCACCAGCAGAAGCTGTGTACTTACAGAGCCATGGTCATGGCCCAGCTGCATCAATTCTTTTTAGGTCCCTTGTATTGTGCCGTAAGTTGGCTACCAAAGAAAGCATTATTTTTGTGGTTTACTCTTAACAAGTACCTTCTCCATTTTCACAAAAAGAGAGAATCTTATTTTTCCCTCCGAAAGAAAGATACAATCAAACCAAGTTGCCAATTGCATAATTTTTTGTCATGTTTGTGTTTCTAGGTAGTTGTTTCAGTTCTTTTGGCTTTAAAAAGCTGTGCAAGCTTGACAGGGACATTCAAATAAGTTTTCTTTCTCATCCTGAAACTATCATTCCTCTTGTTACTCTCCCACAAATATAATTTTTGTTTTGTATAAAGTTTTCATTAAACAGTATAATTTTGTAGCTTAAGGTACTCTGAAGTATTACTCAAAAAATCTGAAGACTGAATATGCCACATTTTTCTGTGGTTTTCAGTTTACTTTCACAGGGCAAGGAAAGGAACAGAGATGACATTTTCAACTCCAAACTCTACCACCTGAGCAATTTCCAAGCAAAGTAAACATTGATCCTTTTATCCCTTGTCAAAATCCACTAGCATGGATTTCTGTACTTGCATGAAGTCTCACAGAAGGTAACAGGGCCCCTAAGAAAATGCACAGGTCTACATTACCAATTCTCAGAAGAGGAACTTTACCTTGGGATGTAACATTTGACTTCCCTGTCCAAAACACAGCCCCGGCAAATGCATGCCGAATACCTGTTGCTGGTTTTGCCAGCACCCGACACATGACAAAAAGCTTGAAAACTGCTAACAAAAACTTCCTGAACTCCACAAATCACACACAAGCAACTAAAATCACGCTGCTAGTTAAAAAACAAACAAACAAAAAATTAGAATATTGGCCAGAGAAACATACTCTTCTTACAGGCCACTGGAGATAGGTGGCCTATAAGAAGGTAGTCCACCACTAGTGAAAAATCTCAAGAGTAACTGATGGAATTAACACTTTACAGCACCAACTCCAGACTTAAAAATTGAACTGGCACCTTGACTGTGTAGTAAACTGGCATTCTGCACCTAGACAGAGCTATCTTGCTAAAATCACCTATCAACACACTCACTGAAAACCTCATGCAACTTTTAAGAACAGCCTACCATGTAGCAGGTTGTACTGGGTCCTGTCCTGTGGTAACAAGCTATGCAAGGAAAGCGGGTCTACTTCAGAAAGGATCACAGGAGAAAGATAAAAGCAGCATTACAATTAAGACATGTTATCTTCAGCATCAGTAACTAACTGATGCTATCTGCTCTGGAAACTATCCAGACTGTAAAACCATGTATAAAAGATACACCTAAGTCCGTAGCAGAAGAAATAGACAGTAGTGCTCTATTTCTGGAGATACATCCTCTTCCTCTTGCACTTTATTTAGCCTGCCATTAAGGCTCCAGCTTGACAGGCAGTAAGTAGAGGCCAGGTCTGAAACCAAAAAGAGTCATATCCCCTGTCCTGCTTCTACTATGCACTCCTGGACCTCTTTTTAGGGGGGTAACAGAGCTGTTCAGTTCTCAAGTCTTATTCACAACACATTAGATGATCTACCCAGTAGTGGTCAGTTCTATCTTTAGGGAGAAAGAGTTAAGCTAATAAAAACCATTCATTTTAGCTATGATCATTCTTCCAGTCCAGTTCATTATACAACAAAAACACTAGCGTGGCCCCATGAGGTAAGATGCAAGTGTCTGAGGCTTGGACTGTTTCTTCCAGTAATAGTGCTACTATTTAAATATGGTGATTCACTATTACTCCTGTCAAGTAGTTCTTATTCTACTTCTCCATCAGGGAACTGTAATTCAAATAATGTCTGTATCTTCTATCTACAATGAAGATGGGGTCAACATTACACATGTTGAAGGTGAAAAAAAATACTCTGGGGGCCATACCCTTCATTTTTCTCTTCATGCCTACAAATACAGAGCACTTATTAGTAATCTTGTGATCTCTCCAATGAGGAAGTATCCATCTTTCAGACACAACTTCTCATCCCCCTTTGGTGGACTCCAAAACACACTAACAAATTTCTAGAAGTTAAGAGAAAACTAGGTTGCCAAAATATGACAGAGAAGCAGCAAATGCTTTGACTCTAGCTGTCAGTGAAGCAGGAAAATCAGTTATAAGAACCAAAAGTAGAGCCACTGGTAGGAACCCTTTATTGATACAGGTTGGATTTTTTACAGCAGCCTCCTATCAGTTATCACTGAAATGTTGAAAACAGGTACAAACGGAATAAAACAGAAGTCCAATAGCTGTTGGGCTTGATCCTTCACACAATGCCCAGGTACTCAGTGCTACAGAGTTTCTTTCCTGGCAGAATGCAAGTGAAAAGGCAGTAACTTTGGCAAATAAGGGTTGATACTTGGGCCCACATAGGAAAGACGTTTCCATCTACAGCTAAGCACACATTTCTTGTGTGCTTATTTACCACACATCCTTGTGTGCTTCATTTACCACACATTTCTTGTGAAGACATTAGCATGTAGAATTATCCTTAGATTCAATACACTGAAGCAAACGGGCTTTTTAACACACTGATAAAATGTGCACAGCACATAAAATGTCTTTAGCTAATGTTTTATCCCTCAGAGTAATGACATAACATAGGGTTCATTTCTTGAGCACAAGTCTATACCAAGAAGTAGATTTAGCAGCAATGAATTCAGAGATTGCATAGTGGCAAAACCATGCAGTGTAGTACACCCAGCACACAAAAACAAATACAAAAGATGCAAGGCCACACATGACTGGAAGTTTTATTACTTCCTCTACAGTGCTCCTCCACCAATACTCAAGTGGAGGCTACAGACTGGGCTATAAAACCGGTTTGTTGTTTTTATTTTGGACTTACACCTTTACCTACAAAGCTGTTCGATGGCAAGCAGTAAGTGTGAGCCAGTCATACAACACCCTTATGACTTCTGCTTGCCCTGGAACTTTAAAAAAATCACAGAAGCGTAAAATCACAGAACAGTTGGGGTTGGAAGGGACCTTGAAGATCATCTGGCTCCAACCCCACTGCCACAGGCAGAGACACCTTCAATTAGACCACGTTCCTCAGAGCCTCATCCCACCTGCTCGTGAACACCTCCAGGGATGGGGGTTCTACAACATCTCAGGGCAACCTGTTCCTGTGTCTCACCACCCTCACAGTGAAGACTTTCTTCCTAATATCCAATCGAAACCTACCCTCCTTCACCTTAAGGCCATGCTCCCTTGTTCTATCACTACATGCCCTTGTGAAAAGTCCCTCTCCAGCCTTCTTGAAAGCCCCCTTAAAAGTACAGAAGACTGCTGGAAAGAAGCAGAGCTAACTTCCACCAAGGAAAAATGGGAAGCCAGTCATAACCAAAAAGATTACCAGAAATCAACCCCCAATTTCTAATTTACTGTACCTCTCTCATTTTTCACCAAAATGCATCAAACTTTAAAATAAGTGTTTCTCCAGAACTGCTTTCAGCAAAGCTACTGGAGAACTTCACTGTAAGAACTACTAAAAGGCACTATGTCTTTCATCTCATAGAACCATCAATAAATTAAACTTGTCAGCACAGAAAACAGCTACTGAAATCACACACTCCTGTGTGCATCACGAGCACAAGCAATTCTGGTTAGGCCGCGGATGATTCTGATCAAGATCTTCGGTTTGTTACTACTGTCCACTGTCACCTGGGGAGCAGCTCAGACCTGCAGCAGTAGCTTCCAACACCAGGCTGGCCCACCACAGCTGCATGTTCCAGTAGCTTCTCATGAAGAATCCTCTGCAAAATCACTCAGGGCATCACGGGCAGAGCAAACAAAGCTGTCCCATTAATATGACTGTTAACAGGCAGTACTAGAAGGACAGCAAAAGCAGAATATGACAACACAGAGTATTTGTGTAACCTACCACCAGTTACGGACTAGCAATTTCAGAACTCCACTGAAGGAAATACAGAGAATGGCGCCCATCTGTTTAAAAAGCTGAAAATTGATTAACGAATCTGTGATATTTACATTCTTGACTCCATTAAAAAAATTATTAATAAAACCCAATGCAACAGTGTAAGAAGACACCTTTCCACAGAAGTTGCCCATTTGTTGCAACTGAGACTATTCCAAACACTGTTTTCGCTCAACCAACCTGGCTTCCTTCCTGAGGGATGCTTGGCAACTGTAAAAAGACTATCTTTTCCTTTTTTCTTTTCATGTCTATAATTTTATTTCCATGTTATAACATCACATCACTCTCTCAAATACATCACACTGTTCTAGATCCACAGTTATTACTAAACCACTGTAAAGTCTCTTCTCTTGCATTACTAAGTCCATCTGGAAGTTCTGAAACAACACGAGCGGATTTTTATAGTTGTTTAGAGTAAACTTTACCTTTATCATCTGTCCTTTATGGCTGTATTTGTGTTTTATCTATTTACACTTTTCAATGAAAAAACCCCCAGAAATTTATGAACTATAAACTTTCATTGACTACAGATCTTTGCTACAGCGAAATACATCATTTCCTGAGTATACTCCATTACAGTATAAGTAGGAGCAAGACCATCTAATCAGAGATCATAACAACATAATTGCTCGTTTCTTGTTATTGAGCCTGGGCAGATTATGACTCTTGGTTCCTCCTCCAACAGCTGCCAGGATCCACACGAGGTAAAAGCGGCACTCACCTCCTCTGCCTTCCCGGTCACAGAGCTGGCACAGAAGTGTTTTCGGCGCAGCATTCTGCCATCCTGCCTACAGCCCCGGTGCGCTGCGACGCAACACGACCACCGCGATGCCGCTTCTCCAGCCCGGCGTTCGCCTGTCACAGAGTCCGCAGCCACACACAGAAATTAACTCTGGACCGATGAAAATAACTCTTTCGGGGGAGGAGTAACACCGCCGTTCCGAGGGAAACGAAAAGCAGGAAGCTGATCTCAGCAGCGCGGGGAGCACGGACGGGGCGGAGCAGAGGCACGGAGCGAGGAAAAGTGGAGCAAGCCTCGCTGCTTAAAGCCTGGCTTTGGCAGTATGACCAACCAGCACCGCATTACTGAAATACCAGCGCCGGGGCTGACACGGACGCCAGCACCCCCTGGCCCGGGGGCACAGGCCCGCGGCAGCCCCGCGCAGCGGCACTCGCCGCACAGGTACCGGCCCTGCGCAAGCGGCCCCCACACGCCGCCCGCCCTGCTGCCGCCAAGCCTCCGGCCCCACAGCGGCCCTGGATGCTTCCCTGCTCGCCCCGGATGCTTCCCTGCTCGCCCCGGCCCGGGGTGAGGGCTACCGGGGCGCCGAGCCCGCTGTCACGCGTGAGCCGGTTTGAAAGGGCACGTCCTGCAGGACGGACTCAACGCTCCTGCTCTGCAACTGCGGGGAACTCCTCTGGCGTGCTAAAAGCAACAGATGATCTTCTGAAAGACTGAACTGCCTGTCTTATGCGTAATTAACTTCTTCTGATGAAAAGAAAGTTTAAAAGAAAAAGGGGGGGGGGGAATTCTTTAGGAAAACAGCTTCAGGAACTGAGAGGCTTTTCATGCTAAAATTCGAACTGACTCCAAGCAGGGCTTAACCTCGACAGCAGCATCTCCCACCCTATAAGAACCTTCTCTACCTCCACAGGGCTGCCCTTCCCACGAGAAGGCAGGCCACGGAAGCTCGCTCCGTGCAGGAGCTGGCTCCGCTCCTGCAGTGAGGGACACGCTGCCGTCCTGGCCGTTGCAAGGGTCCGGCTGCTTTTGCTGCTCGCCTGTCCCCCACATTCCTCAACAGCAAGGCTGGTTTGTATCATTAGGGACAGCGTTATAAAACCCCACAGAAAACACTGATATGTAACATTCTAAATAAACGTGAGCTTGGAAAACAAAGCCAAAAAAATACAGAGGGTGGACTGACTACCATGAGAGCCATCAGCCAGTGTTTCATAGTAGTAATTAAACACCGTAACAGGAAATAGCATAGCAGTGGATCTTCCTAACACTCGCTCAGCTAGGATCTGATCTCTACCTCTCAGCCCAAAACAGACAATCCCCAAGCATTTCAGGCTTTTCTAAATGAGGCCATGGAGGTGGAACACTGCGTGGTTTTTACACTTGTCTTGCCCTCTTTCAGGTCTGAATGCTTTGCCCCATTAGCTCTGTATGGCAAGATGCAGAGTGTTTTGTACTGGTGGATACAGAGCAGATACAGGGCCAAAATAAAACAGTAGATCAGTTTAAGCAAAGTTCTTACACTTTCAAAAATCCCATCTGATGTCATCTACATTATACTTACAGGAGAAGAGAAAACAGAGGCAAGGTGGCCAACCAATTTTATTTTTACCACTTCTTTAATATATTTTCTCTTGTCTGCTCAGTATAGGAACCCGTAGCATGTCTAACTCACATTTGGAAGATTCCATTCCAGATTATGAAACCCAGCAACTTCTAAGAAAGCATTTAATGACTCCTTTTAAATTCACTGTGGCTTGTTCACTTTTTGACACTGTTTCAAGCATGTCCTATGCTCAGTCTGCAGACAAATCCAGACTGAGCTAGAGACATAATCACACCTCTCCCCTGGCCTCTCTCCAAAGCCTGTGGCCTTCATTTCCAGGAGTGGACAGACAGGACCCATGCCTTTGTCTCAAGGCTTCCCAGTTCAGAGCCTACCTGTGGTGACCGCAGTTACACTGAATCCTCAGGCTGTAAGCTGAAGGTCACTGATGCAGACATACATCCCTATCTACAGCTCCTCCGATGGAGCAGTCAGCTCCGACTGAGTGGATGCAAAGTTTCATTGCAGTAGGATCTTCAGGTGCTGCAGCAACATCACAGTAGCCACAAGGAGACTAAAGGCAGCCTAAATCTCAGCATGCAGGCTAGGCCAGCCAGCATATGAGCAACAACACATCGTATCTGCCTTAATATCAATGCCATTTCTGCACTAGTGTCCCTGTAGTTTGGCAGCTTTAACCCTTTTCAATCATAAACTGAGACACCAGTTTCACTCCCGTAAGTACTTAATGATTCTTTTTTGGGGAAACTATTAGCACTGGAGAGATATATTCAGCTGCTTCCTTACTAAGGAAACATACAGCTTAAAGCCAGAACGATATCAAAACTGCAAATGTGATTTACACACGCAGCTGAACAGAGTTAATGAGCATTAAAACCAAGAAACCACAGAACCTGCATGGAATAGTGTGCTGCGGTAGTGCGTGGACCAACAGAAGACAAGGTGAAAATACAGGTAAGAGCTCTTACAAGTAAACAACTTAAGAGAAACAGCAAAGATACTCCCAAAGCTTTTCTGATATTATTATTGTTACATAAATGCCTGCGCTTCTCTTCAAACCAAAACCAACACTTCTACAGCACCACTCACAGCTTTGGGAGTCCATAACACCTGAGATAAATGAGCTCACAAGCCCACCACCAATCTCAGGGCTATTCTGTGTATTTCAGAGAAGCCGTTTCCTAGCTGCTATATAGAAGAGATTCTACAGCAGTGAGTGCTGTTTTCCCCCTGCTTCTCAATTTGATACTCAGTTTTGAAAGGGCACTTCTTAGTCCTGACCAATACCGGACAGGTATGTGTTGCTACAGTGTACAGTGCACAGTACAGCCTCCTTCCTCCCCACTATTTCAAGTACACAGGTACACCTGAGAGAGTATTTCACTAGATACAGAAGAGCCATCTCTGGCACTCTTTACATGACAGACAGGGACAATATATTCCAGCAACCTTGAAAGTAACAGAAGCACCTTTTTTTTTTTTTTTCTAAAGAAAGTACTTTTAGAAGTAAATAAATATCATTGACCATTGTTATGAGGTTAACTAACAAATCACTTAAGGCACATCTTTAATAACAAAGGCTTCAGTCTATTTTGACTTGGTAACAAAATAAAGCACTCTCTCACATCTTTTTAAGTAACTTCCTATTATTTAATTTGCAAATGACTTTAAAGTATTCTGAAAGACCCTCTTCTACCAGCCCTTTTCAATCTTTTATTATTAGGGGCACTTAATCCTTAATATGACAGGTCATACAAAGAAAAAGCTGGAAAGACAGGCTAAAGTATTGCATTGTTTTCAGTACAAAAAGCTCGATTTCTTTAACCCTGCCTTTCTACGCAAGAAACTTCCTTGAGAAACTAGAGTAGCATCTGCTTGTACTTCAAATAATTACTCTCTGCTCCTTTGTCTCTCCTAAGTCTCCTTGACTGAGGTCAAGAAAAGGACAAGTACATTTTAAAATCAAAGTTTACCATTTCAGTAGGATTTCATAGCCAGGACTGTTAAAGTCATGTTATGCCACCATTCTTCTCAAAGCAAAACAGTTTGTGCTTAACGCTACCAGACTTCTGTCATTATCTTTGCTGACTAGTGTTATTATCCTGTCCAGAGGTCTCCAAATGCAATACAGATACAGCAGTACATGAGCAGTTTTTAACACTGCAGTCATTACTTCCTAGAGATCTGCAAAAGGAGCTAAGAAGATTAGTCCATTGGTAGGCTTACATTCATTTTTCAGGCATCCGTATCCTCTACAGGACAATTTAAAAATTACTTTAAAAACATTAAAACAAAGTTGAAACCCCACTATTTAAATTGTGTCAGCTTTTTTCTTGCAGGGAGATACAAATTTTTTTAAAGCTTGAACATGGTCAAAACGGATCATCCTTTAGCTACTAGATAAAAAACTACCTAAGAAGAAGGTATAAGGAAGGAAGCAGCAAGCACCTCTAAGTGCAAGTAAAGCACTCTTGTGCTTTAAACTCATTCATACACACTTAGAAGTCCAGGCCCTTTCAGTCAAGCAGCTGTTTTAAAACTAACTTGAAGTTTTGTATTGCTTAAACTACAGCTGTCAAAATAAATTTCTATGTGACAGTTTCTCACCTCTCATTCCCTACATTAACAGCAGGTGGAGATTAGGCACCAAACTGTCTCTGTATGTATTTAAATCAAGCCAAGCCAGAGCTAGTTTGATCACACATTTACTTACTCCATCAGTTTATCTATCTTGTCCTGAACTGACATGACAGGATGACTTCTCCTGGCTCTGGTACTTTATGAGCCTTAAAATTACTAAGTAAGCGACCAAGATGGAGAAGATCTGGTCAAAGAAGATAGAAAGGGGAAAAGTAACACTGATTAATCTTACCTGGCTGAAGACTTTCTCCTGCTATATAGCAAGGAAATACAGCAGCAAACAAAGAAATTGATGAAACAAACAAATATCTTGAGAGTATGCTTAAAACACTCCAAAACTTAACCTGGAAGTGACTATCAGTGAAGACATCCAAATAATTCTCCAATCAAATCTGCAATTTCAGTCTACTATTGTAACCTTGCCTCCTGTAAAAATAACACCAGAACTGTGCTAACATATACATAGAGAGTATTGCAGCAACACTAATAAAGTAGCATCTGCACTGAAGCTCCACATTTTCTTCCAATTCCATGAAGAAATACAATTTTAGTTATTAAATCTAAACAAAGTCACTATTCACTTCAAAATGGATGCAATCTCCCAATCCAATGCTTATATAACACTGCAATACCACACAATTAATATAACACTAAACGGATACATTAATTCATGAAACATTCCAGAAAACATAAACAACCTGTGTATTCAGAAATAGAGAACCACCGTTTTTATGACTCCTGGACCTCAGCACTTCTTAAAAGCTGTATCAAATATTTTCCTATATGCACATGTACACACCAGTGCTTTCTGAGCTATGCAGTACATTAACAGCACATTTCCATCACAGAAAGCCACTGCCCTGTTACCTACTGCACACACCCCCACATCTCAAGCGTCAGAAAAACTTCAGGTACAAACGTCATACCTAAATAATGCACAAAATACCCAAGCCAAAAATCCTACCAACAAGCAGCATGCTGTCCCTTCTTATCCCTCCCCCACACTGGTATCCTGAGAAGTTAAATCCCAGTTCTTCTCTGCCATAGGTGGAAGGTACTCAGATACTACATACAATGTGGCAGAATAAAATCCTATCACTGTTGTCCCCCTTCTTAGAATTATGAGAACAAGTTACTTGCAAATTTACAGATGCAGAACTTTACTTCTCACAATGTAAAATCAGGTATTACTTGTAGCAAAAAAACCCGAACGCATTTCCAGTATCAAAGTTTCTCAAAATTAGGAGGGTTTTGTCCAGTTTTTGCTTTAAGAATGACAGCTGTTCTCCATGTTAAAATGCAATCCAAACTTTTAAAAAGAAACTTCTATTAGTATAATCTTCTCTATTTTCTAGTTCTATCAGAAACAATTTATTAGGACATATACTTCTGATTTCCAAAACAACCCAGTTTTCTTCCTTGATGTACTGCTGCAACATTTTGTAAACATATTCTTAAAAAACATGCGAAGACTCAAAGAGCAGTTGAAAAGAAAGACATTTCACTCTGCTAATTTGCATCATGTTTTATAGTTCCTATCCTCCCTCCTAAATGGAAAACTAATTGTGATAAAACATCAAGCCCAATTAGAAACAGCCACTACACTCAACTATTTATTTGAATGATTTCCTTCATAGTATGTGTAATTGTTTTTACAGAATCCTCTAGTGTTTGGGCCAAATATTGTCATCTTTTCTGCAGAGAAAAAAACCCCACACTCCCTTCAGTTTCACATTTCATTCACTAAGTACTTCATTGAATTCAAACCCTAATACATATAAAAATAAATCTTTCAAATTTAACTTATTTCAATGAAATCCTGGAAAACCATGATAGCAGCTTGAGTTCTGCATTCAGGATACATTTGTAATTTTCTTCAGCTTTCAGTATTAGCTTGCACATTAGAATGCCGAAGTTGGGCACCTATTTGTATATTAAGATGGTGATCAAGTGCCATGTGAGACTTGAGCATCAGAACGAGAGCTCAGATTTTTGGAGCTCGATCCCACTGGTATCACTTTTGCCAAAATTCTGAAGTTTAGCTTTGTTTGGGGATGTTATCTGTGACCTTTATATTTCCTTTTACATTTAAGGTCCAAAAATCTGACAGACCTCTGTAGGCACTGGAAGAAGTTGGAGAGAACAAAGTGGGCAAGATTCAGAAAACAGGGAAGTGACTTAAAGAAATATATTTTGTCTGCATCTGTGGATGGCTGGCAGCTGTGCCAGCCACAGCAGGAGATGAGATCAGTCTCTGTGGCAGCACCGAGTGGGAGAGGGAGCAAGCACAGAGGAGAGGTCAGGTCCCTGCAGGTGGGTTGCCATCCCGTTCCTGGCATATTCAGGTTATATTTTCCTCCATAAACACACTTGCTGGAAAAGCGAGCAGGGCAACAAAAGCAGCAGGGAAATAATTTTCATTCAGTTTCACTTAAGAGCAAACCCTGCCTGACCTTTAGCTGTCCTTAGGCTGCTTTCACCTACAGCTTCTCTACCACCTCCACAGCCTCCCCTGCCCTCTGGCAGAGGGGGCCCGGACACCCACCCTGCCCCAGGGTGCCTGCAGGGGTACATCAGCACACATTGTCATTCTGGCAACAGCCTGGCACAGCCATTCCTGGGAAGCAGAGCTGCAGGAGGATGGCTGGCCTCAGCCAAGGCCACCACAGCTGTGAGCAAGGACAGAGGACTCCTCTCTGGAAACATGAGGAAGGGGGGGGTTATGCCAGCATGAAAGCACCATATAAATGCAGCAGCCAACATGAAAATCCAGCAAATAAAGAAAAATTTTCAACTATCCCTATGGATTTGTGGAATGTCACCCAATCTTTAGCTGTTCTTTTGTTTTACCAACAACTAATTCTACTGAATAACTGCAAACAAACTGAACTCAAGGTGCTTCTGCAAAGCAAAATTTGCAAACTGCAAACTCACTTAAAAAACCCAAGTGTCATTTCATCCCCAGTAGTAAGTGCTGCTTACTGTTTCATATGCCAGAGCAAAATATCTGCTGTAACATCACTTGTGACGATGTCCACTCTTGTCTAAAGACCTGACACCAAAACCAGACATGTGAATCAGTGACTATTACATGGTCTTGTCTAAAAGTTCCTCTGTGTTTTGTCTGCATACTATCTAAAACCAAATGAGAATTTTTTCTCATTCAATTTTAAAAAAAGGCATTATTTTATCCTCTGGTCTGTTGTTTTCTCCACAGTGTTTGTGTGGGACTCAGGGTTAAAAGAAGTTTTTACTATGCAACACTTCACTTTACTGTAAGAGAACACAAAACAAATTACCAAAAGTCAAAATTCATATTTTACTTCAAAAATGCAACCCCCCCCCCCCCCCAAAATCTCCAAAACATTTTTTTTTTCTTTTTACATTCTAGGTTCAGTCACCAGAAGTTAAATCAGTATGCAAAGTACTGATTTATGCACACAGAATTACAGCAGACCTCTTCATCAAGAAAAATCATACAGGTTCCTTGCATTCAAGTCTAAAATACATGTGTGGGACAACCTAGAAGAGGGTGGGTCTCTTCCTGCCACTCCAGCCTGAATGCAAGGAACACAGATTCCA
This sequence comes from Falcunculus frontatus, assembly GCA_013398115.1. Classification (NCBI taxonomy): domain Eukaryota; kingdom Metazoa; phylum Chordata; class Aves; order Passeriformes; genus Falcunculus; species Falcunculus frontatus. The sequence continues at coordinate 209,755 of VZRV01006488.1, read as the reverse complement.
ATCTACATGTAGATAGCTGCCCGTATAAATACAACACAGTAACAGTATTAATGTATTAACTTTTGGGGTTTTTTTTGCTTGTTTCTAAAAGACAGGAAGAAAAGGTTTAAGATACGCTACTCTTTACCAAAGGAGGCTTTATGGATCCCAGCCGCATCCTTGCTCTGTATGCAGAAGAGCCACAAACACTATACTTGTCAGGGTACAACACTGGCTTGCCAGTAATACAAACTGTCCTATTCCTGCACTTGTCCTGCACTCCTTAAGTTAAACACAGGTTAGCAGTAAGAGCTATTTACACAAAAACCTCAACTGTGAAATGCAGTTGCTGCAGAGCTGACCCACTGCTACTTTTCTACCATTGCATTTTGAACTGCAACAGAGAGGTACAATGGCCCGTAGGAGAGCATAAAACTTCCAGATGCTGCTGTTACACTCTAGTGAAGTCATCAGTTGCATCCCTGCATCTCTCAACTAGCTGACCACCAGTGCTGCTCTCTGGTACAGCCCAGGAAAAGGAAGGAGAACAAAAGCAACTATTAGCTTTGGTGCTGAAAAGACCTGATAAAGGGCAAGTGCGCTCCTCTAGGGGCAAGAGACTGCTGTAACAAGTGATCTGCTGGAGTTCAACATCTTCTCCAACATTTGCATTTATATCAAAGTGATTCCAGTACTGCAATTTGATCTTCTGCTTGGGTGAACATACGGCCTGTGAACTTAACAGCATCACTTGTAAACCCATGCAGTATATAAACCACAAAGACACACTAACTCCTTGTCAACAGATACCTATGTAAATCTTCAGCACACTAATTGTTCTATGAGGTTTTTTTAATGTTACTTTTTTAACCAGAGAGAGGAGGAAGGGCTGGGGAGAATGTTAAACACAGCCTTGAAACTAAATGGGCTGGCAAACACTACATACTATAGTAAACACAGGTAAACTTGGTCTCAGTCCTGACACCATAGTGCTTACTTCTGTATTTCACATACATTGCCAAGTACTCTAGTTTTCAATGACAGCTTCTTTAAGGAAGGGCAGAAAAGCAGGGCAAAAATTATACCCTGAGCACCAAAGGCAGTAAGCTCATCCTTCCCTGCCTCCCCAGCTCCTATAAAACCCAAGAACAAGCCCTTTAATAAGCAGATCTTATCCCCAACTAGTTTTCACTTTCAACAACAACAAAACTTATTATCAAAATAAATACCCAGTTAATTGAATAATCATTTCCCAAGAGAAAGTACTGTTTTCAACATCCAGTGCTCTAAAAGAAATCTATAAACAGGATTTGCAACTTCCTAGTGAAAGGAGAGTCGTTACCACAGCCTAACCAGATCTCGCCTCTTGAAGGAAAGTCCAGGACATGTCCTTGTCTCATCAGCACTGTCAGTGACTGGCCCCAGAGATTCGATAGTTTTGGTAGCTCCTAGACACAGCAACCTGATTTAAACCAACTAATCAAGTACCAGGAACTTTAAGTGCAGCAGCCCAGCCCCATTCTGCATGATCTAACCTACCCTTACTCAATCCACGTTAAACTAGCACACACAGAGCAGCGTGCTCTCACTGCCAAACCCCTTCTTATACTTGTTCTGCCTTATTGAAAGCACACTTGGGTAACCACAAAACCATGTAGAGACATACTCTTAAAACCTGGCATCATCTCAAATCTTATCAAAATGTATTTTTAAATGCTACATTTTAGCAAGGTGTTTCCGAAAAGTTGATAATAAAGCATCTTTCCACTTTTTCTTTAAAAGACCCCTTAAACCAACTCTCTAGACCTCAAAATCCCTCAAATCAGACTTGGGAGGGATCCACAGAACTCTTAGCTTTGTTACTAAACAGGCAGTATATATTTGCCCGTTTGTCTGGCTGGACTCTTTCTTGAGTTGGGCATTTACCAGAGGCCAGTAACGCCCTGCATTCCCAAGTTGGTCCCAGAGAAGAGAAAGCAGTCAGCACTTCGGCAGGGAATCTGGTGGATGGGACAACTCCAATTGTCCCTGAATTAACCAAAGTCAGCAAACAGTTGAGGCATTTAACACAGGGTTTGGCAGACAGGGAGGGAAGACCCTGGGCTTCCTGGAAGAAAATACCTACACTGGAGAGGCACATGCCCTGTGCAGTCCTCTTCACCTGCCGCCTGTTTCCTCTAGTAACACTGTGATTAATCTGGAGTTATACAGCAACTGCCATCAACTGCCAAACTATTCAGTATTTTTTACTAAGCCTCCCAGTTCACTGTAACAATTTTAAGTACACAACAAAGCAGGTATCTCTCATGATCATTTATTTGCCACTGCTGAGAAACACCACCCCCCAGCATCCACAGTTCTCTGGAAAGCTACTCCTTTGCCCAAGAGGATGTATGTCACTATACACTCCAGAGCCTTTTTATGTAGTGATTATGTGGTCAAATTAAAATGAGCTACTTGCACTACTCTTTCTAACCCTGGTATTATCATGACCACTGACTTTTTGTGCATAAAGAAACTTAAGAATCAAACTTTACCCTGACACAGTGGTCTGAACATGCAGCAGTAGCAAACTCTCTGCAAACCATATTAAGGTCCACCTTTGGAGCATACTAGGACTATGCCTAAAGAACACTGCTGAACACAGACACCACAGTAATACATGATCTCCCACCTTAAAGTCTGAAACTGATTTTTTAAATCATATTTACATAGAGATATGTGAGGTTTCTTCAAGTATTTCACATCAACATAAGTAACCCACTGCTTCTGAGTTGCAATGGAAGCGAGGCATCTATCTCGTGTGACTGAAAATTTCAAAGAGAAATAATGACAGATATAGCCAGGCTTGTTACTATAAGCAACAATTACTTAATAATCCACAGCTGAGAGTCCTGATCCTACTGGTACATAACTCTGTAAATTATGCACCTTTTCAACTGCATTGAACAAATTTGAGTAGTATACTCATCAAATGCCAAATCCTTGATAATTATTTACTTTCTAACCATTATTTTAGGATGTTTATATAAGAACTGGAATTTCTTTCAAAATAGAGGCAAATGAAAGGTGTAACCATTGGAAATCACAGACTTCACTTTGAAATTCTAAGTATCATCTGACTGCAGCCACTAAAATTACTCAGGTCAGCTCTAAACCCAAAGATTTTTCTAAATTTCAAGCATTCCTGCAAAGAGGGGTATAAAAAGAAAGGCTTCTGAAGCGCACATATTTTGGCAGGAGAATGGCTTATGCTACTTCTTTGTGGCAGCTGCTGAGAACACTCATCTCTATCTCGTCCCACCACCCCTGTCACTAGTGAGGTGTAGGTATTTTACTGGACAACACACACTAGTGCAACAGTTCTGTAAATCAAGAACATTTAAAATCAATTGTGTAGCAAGTTCCTTCCATTAATACTATATCATATACAGGCATTGAGGGATTTTCACTTCATTCACCTTATACAGCTATTACAGATAACCCCATAACACAGGCTAAGAATCTTTTTCTACATCATAATGACAAGTAATTGACACCAAGAGACATGGAAGAAACTTAAATTTCTTATGAGAGTTGAATTATTTTCACTCCTAGTATCTGTGTACCGATTAAGAAAGCTACCTAATCTCAGCTTCACCTTAGTCCTACTGAATTGCATTATCTGTCCACATAAACAGCACTGTTCACATTCCCAAAGATACCTGGCTAATATACACATTTGTCCTCTCATTCAAAAAAACCAAAACCGGACATTTGCTGATTTAAAGCAAAATCTCTTAACACAAATCCAGAGACTCACAAGTCTCAAACCAACACTTTGTGGTCCACTGAATCAGAGATAATCACTTCATCTTATTACTGTTTCTTTCAGTGTTATTTCTGCCAACTAAAACCCTCAAGAGCATGGATTTCTAAGCCAGGCCAGAGAGATTCTTTAAAAATGAGACTTGGAACTCAAAGTGCAAGGTTAAGCAAGCATGGGGATATAACCACAGCTCTCAAATCATGCTTTTGAGGAGGCATACTTGATTAACCTCCTTGCTCTTTTACAGTGCTTTACATCCTGATCACAGAATATTTCAGGAAAGTGCTGACCATCCACAGGTACATGGAAACAGAAGCAAGAAAAGTGGAACAGGAACTCCAGCAGCCTAAATAAAGACTGCGGCACTGGGAAGAGAAAATAAATAAATTTCAGCCTTGTGTTCTATATACTAGCCAACATAGTCTCTCACTTGTTAGGATAAGCTATTTCAATTACTGCCAATAATCCCCCAACTCTGACACTTTCAATGACTTCAGATTCTTTAGTTTCCAAAGTAAAATATCTCTACAGCATCACTGAAGCAGCAGAGAATTCCTTCACTTCAGCAGCTCCTCAGCCCTCTGTCCCACCTCATGATCAGCATTCCCAAAGTATCAATGTGAATTTGCAAGTTAGAAATGCTCACTGCCAATTTGTTAAACTGTGAACCTCATACACCACCGAGTTCCTTAACGGATTCATCCCTGTTGTCCATTCACAGTGATAATGCACATTATAAGCAAATTAACACCAGCTACTGAAAATAAAGGTCCTGTTTCGTTGACTATGTAAGAATGCTAGAATTTTCTGTCTGGAAGTAGGAGTCGTGTGGACAGAATCTTGCTCATTTGCCAAAATTATTCAGAAGTCTATGAAACACACAAAGGTGGAGTTTCAAAATTTTGGCCTAACTGGCTTATGATCTGAATGCATGCCACTAGCAAAATCAGTTTATTACCTTTATTTTCCTTCAGACCATGTAGCGATCTAGTATAGAACAGTTAGCTCCTGCCACCTTGTGGGACTTCATGGGTTTCCCTGAAAGCTTGGATCATCAGTAAACTAGCGAGTTAAAAAAAAAAAAAACATTTGGGAGTTACTTTCTTGTGATTTAGCCTGGTGAATGTTAAAATAAGAGAGAAATATTTATGGAGAGGGTATGCCATTTTGATTATTTTCTGGTTCATTATCCCTAGCATTGTTTATATAGTTGAACTGCTGGATTTAGTAATCTTATGGAGGGTTTTTAAAATATTTAAATATCTGTCAAGAATCCTAAGTTTTGGAAGCTGATGCGTCCAAGTTTAAAATAACATTATGATCAAATACTTGTCACCACTAGCAAATCTCACATATTCGAAATAGATTCTACACAGAAATAATCCAAATTTACACTGAAAATCCTTGCATTCCAGTGCAATTCTGAAACCAAATAATAACCTCAGTCTCATAAAGAATTATGCATGTACTTAACTTTTAATATGGTGATAACATGTCTAGTTCTCCCAAAAGATCTGATTCCATGTACTTACTTCTTAAATCCAATTTGACTTCCTCTTTTATGTTTTTCCTCTCCTCATCCATCTCCTCCTCTATCACACATGGCCAACTTAATGAATGAGTCAAGTTCTCCAAAGAAGAGTAAGACAACTGGAATGGAACAACTTTTTCACCATAGTAACAAGAAGGTGAAGATGCATGGATCCTCATCCTCGTGTCTTACATGTTGACTACAGCCCCTCTGACAGGTACCTTGTCACACCGACTTCGTGGAGATGCAAAAGACAACAACAGCTGCAATCACTGAGAAAGGATGAGGTTCTCTTTTTATTTAAGCCAAACCTCTGCTGCTCCAAACATCAAAACGGAAAGAGAATGAACCTGATCAACAGCCTCAATGAAACTGCTTCTGTCTGTTCTTAGAGTTGAGTGATATGTTACAGATGCACAAAAATGCAAGAGCAGTTAGGGAGCACTTCTTCCCCCTCCATCATCCCACAACTGCTTCAGTGAACTCGGGAGATCTACCATGCTGTGTACTCGATGCCAACTGTAGCAAACTTAACTCCTTGGAACTTCCTTCTTCTAGAGAAAAAACTGTCAACACACTTGAAACAGGAACAGTTCTTCCTGATGTCAAAAGAAAATCATCTCTACTAAAGGCCTTTGTAGTCCATAAATGGACTCAAGAACAATAATTACAGATCCACAGCCAAAGGAAATACAACAAGGTAAGTCTTTTTTAATCCATAAACAGAATGAATTTTTGCTCAAGACTGAAACAGTAACAAAATGTCAGGCTACGAATCAAGCATACCTAAGGAACATAAGTTGTATGTTCTTAAACAAAACGTTTCAGGATCTCACTAGCTTCCCTGGTAACTTCAGAAGTGAGGTTGTCTCTGACAGCCATCATACTCCCTCAAACAAAACCCCTTATTTCTTCTTATATATTCACAAGGTCCTAGTAGCCACACAATTAACTTACAAGGTAAAGCTCATAGGTGTCCATGACAATCTCTGACCGCACCTCTGCTCCAACACTGAGAATCTCTCCCAGACTGAGGTATGTCTGTGTCCTGACTGTCTGGAAGGCACCAAAATGCTCCTCTCACAGCCGTCCTTATCCATCCTAATCTCCACTACCGGAAATCCAGATGGACAAACCGGTAGGGAGCTCTAGAAGAGACGCTGGTCTGGATGATGAGGGAATGAGAACTGCAGGGCATATTCTACCTGACCCCAACAGAGCCAGCACCTTGCAAGGACAGCACATGCACCACTATTCTTTACCTCACTGTGAGTGAGGAATACAGACACCTCCTTACCGACAGCTTATCTGTGTCACATTTTTCCCTGCTCTGGAGTGCCCTGATGTTATGTCAGTCTCACTGTAACTGCAGACATGTATCTAAGAGCCATGTTCAGTCCTTGGCTACAGAGAAAAAGAAACAGCATGTTCTAGCAACAGAATGGATCGGATCCAACGCCCACTGCAGGTCTCAATAACAACATAAAGCATAAGAAGTAAATACTAGGACCTTACAAGAAATTCCACTTTGATGCAAGCGAATCATATCCTGCCATATCCTTTTACTTTCATTTTATTTCTCTACTAGTCCTATATTCTGCAGTGCTAGTAATCCAGCAGGAAGATCTCTGAGCTAACTTTCTGCGTGTCTACATGCCCACGACAGTCTAATTGCAGTACCAGAAAGCTGAGGTAGTACTTTATTCTTCAGGATGCTTTGAAACTAGTGAAGGCATAAACGCACTTCTCATACCCTGACTAGACATCCTCTCCTTGGTAAGTGTAGCTCAGTTGGACCTGACAATACAGGATTCCCAAGCAGCAGCAAACTGAGAAGTACCTGACGATTTTTCAGTTCTTCCTGAAAGTATGGCACAGTATTCTAAACACCAGCAGCAAAAACTGACCAGCACTAACTTTGCTTAAAGTTCTGAGTTCTCCAAGGAGGCAGAAACATCTGGTCCAGGTCAAGGAAGAGTCACGACATGGCTTGAGCCTGGTTCCCATCTGAAACACTACTCCCTAGCTGTCAGGATAATATTTGTTTTACATTTTCTCAGAATATTTATTTTTCTACAAAAACATCATTTGACTTCTGCAAACTTTTGTTGAGGGAACTTTCCAAGAAGTTAAATAAATTAATTACTTTATTCATGTACTTACTGGAGAAAAAAGTATTTAAAAACAAACAAAAACCCACAAACCAAACCAAACACTACTGGGCCACTTACTCCTGTTTTTTATTTTATCTATATTCTTATTGATCTGCTTTTGCTGTCAACTGTTTAGCCTTACATCTTAAGGAGAAAAGAGGAAAGTTCTGAATCGAATTGTCTTACTTCTTGAGAAATACCTCTAAAAATCACCCAGGTTACAGAACTTACAAACTTCTGTACATAGCCAGCTTTATGAGATTTCCAAGAGGAACCTCACGGCTTCATAAACTGGAATACACAATCAGATCCATCTTCACCATTGTTTCATTGATGCCAAGCCACAAGAGCTTACCCAGAACTGTGCACGTGCCCAAGGATCTGTGCCAAAATGTCTCAGAGTGGGATCAGGCCCCTGTAAGTTTAGCTGCATGTACAGCTTCAATCCTGCAACTGCAATAGCTCAAGGAGACTGCTATGACAGAGGCATTGCAGTAAGGGGCCCTAAAATAATCAAGTATATCTGATATATAAAGATCTTTGTGCTCTCCACAACTGAAGCACAATTCTTAAAAATGAACGGAACAAAAAACTTTTGTATTTGTGAAATAAAAATCAATTCTTTGGACGACAAGCAGGACCAGCATTCTTCAGGCCAAGCTCCTTAAAATCTATAGGCTGTTTTCCCATTTTTTATTTTGTTGGGGTGTTTTTTTAGAATTTGTTTTTCAGTTGTTTTGGGGTTTTTTCTTACAGACAGAATAACTAGAATAAAAATATGTTTCTCATCTCCCTCAGATGAAAACCCTGCAAGGCCTCCATCCTAAGAATAAGCCCAATAGAGGAAAAAAACTCAGTACAAAAGATGCAAGTTTGTTCACATTTAAAAAAAAGGTCAGCAGTTAAAAACCTGATAGTGCTGGCTCGAACTGTGGAGCAAGGATGGGAGATAACTCCCTTGGGATCTACAGATTCACAGTATAGCACACAGATAACTGGACTTGGAATCAGAAGGTGAACAAGATATTAAGAGTTTTCTGTAAATCAGATTCTTGTACGATCAAGACCGTGTACCAAATGAGAAAACAGGAGTTATTTAAAATCCTAGGTGGACACAAGTCCACAGCTCTGAACTGTACTAGCCTAAAACACGAAAGCACAAGATCCATGGATTCTCAGACTAATCTGCTTTGAAAGACAGTTACTAGGCTCACTTGTTACTGACCTAATACGAAACTACAAGTTCCAACTTGGGACCTGAATTACAAAGTACCCCACAAAACCCCACACTGCCACGGTGCTGACCTCCTTCCAGGACACTTGTGCCAATCCTTAGAGCAAGAAGATTTGGCTGAAGAGCTGAACTGAACACACTGAAATACATAGATAGAGACAAAGCCTGACTTTATGAAGTCCTTCTGAGCAATAGGACATTTTAGCTCATTTTTAGGACCAGCATAAACATGTTTCTATCACCTTCACACATCTTGTTCAACAAACAAAAACATGCCTATGCATCCTTGCAAAAGTAATTTTCAGAGAATTAGGAAGAACAGATGGCAATATTCACACAGCATTGCATTAAGAAGAGACCTTGGCGTGGAAGAACAAAAGATTAGGACCAAAAGTTCTGACCTGCAAGGGTATTTTCCTATCAGGCAGCACAAGCTCTTAGATGTAGAAGAATCCTGAATTGAACTTGGATGCTAACAGATTTCTCAAGTCTGTAAGATCACAATTACTTAACCAATAATCTAGAAATCAACAGGTAACAGTTCATCACCATTTTTTCACCTACCAATATGGGAAAGTAATGTGCATAGCGCAGATATTTTAGTAACAAAGAGGTAGTTGGTGTAGTAAGTTTAACCGTCATGTAAAAACTTGCAGGAAGTTTAGGAGTTCTGTACTTGGTTCTGCCACCAGTCATCTGGTCTTACCTGAGCATCCCTGAGTCTACTCTGCAATCTGCAAAATGGAAGTGAGTAGCAGTGGTTCTGAAATGTTTGTAAAATGTAGTTAGTTGATGCCTGCAAAAGCACACAACAGAAGAGCAAAGTGTTATTACACCCTAAAAACATGCTGTTTAACAAAGTATGTAATATATAAATGACAACACTACCTGTGTTCTACAACACACGCTCTTAAAAGATTTTGTTTATACACCTGTTTAGAAAGTGAATTGTTTTCATCCTACCTGTCTCTGGTAGGATGAACCTGAAGTCCATCTCTCCAGGCATCCTTTTCTAGATCTTCACAATCAAACAAAACTGAGCCTCAGTGTAAAATTTTCCTCAAGTATTATAACACAACTACAATTAATTCAACTGCCATTTTACCCTATGACAGGGCTAACAGAAAAAAACAACTTACAACTGTGGATGACTCTTCTCAACTTTCTGCCCTGCTACTCACTACCAAGTTTTTCTTTCAGAGACTCTACAACACTTTACATGGGAAGTGGCCATAACCATTCCAAGTTTGTAAATGGAGAAACTGCTTTATTTGGTCTCCATAGCTGAAAAGGATGTAGTGGCATATCCCACCTTTATTCTAAGGCTACCGCATACTTTCGACCACATTTGTAAAACTGGGAAATTCACGCCAATCACCACTGTCATTATATTGATAATGTACAGGTGATCCTTCAAGAAATCTCAATGATATTCATGAAGATTTTCTTACAAGTCAGAATTTATTTATCCATTAAAGTCTGTAATAAAGTGATTACAGCATGACAGTGATTACATCTAATGGGGTGCAGCTCCTGGGCAACAGCATAGCTCTTTTTTGGATGGGAGATGGGGTAAATCACACATATGGTAAGCTGCCCCCGTCACTTTTGGTGTGTGGGAGAAGAACTACTTGGGGAAGTGACAAAATCTGTTTTGCAGACAGTGCGTAACATGTATGATACTTTGCAAAGGACATTCCTCTGCAGTTTACCTTACGCAAACTTGGAGTGTTCAGGCTAAGACAGTGCACCTGCTTTTCTACTTCCTCTATGCGCTTGGCTAGGGCCACCACAAAAGACTGCTTGACAGAGACACTACTCTGGTTCAGCAATAGCAGAAATGCTTCTGGTTCCTCAGTTTAAAATAGTTCCAAAAAGAAGACTGGCCCATCATCTAAATATGGACTGCCAGTTGATTATTTCACTAAGTTGACCCATCTGACTAACTCTCCAAAGAACGGGAAAAAAGTGAGTTTTAATTGCAGTGATGGGACACCACCACCATCATCACTCACCGCCACCTCTGCCCCTGCCCCCCAATAAAAAATAAAAAGGAGTGAGGGTGTCTTACTCTTCTGATCAAGTGCTACTGATGTAGTTACAACAATCTTTTAAACACACACTGCTCCTAGCTGGTTTGCCACAATCCCCCAGACTAACGCAACCAAATTCTTTTCAGCAGCCTCAGTGGAATCACACAAGCTCATGCCAATTCTGATCTCAGACCACAGTGAATTTTACATCCAGATTTCTTAGCCTGACCAGTAGCCCATTTCAATGTAACCTAGCAGGAAAACACTGTTAAGCACACACAGAGTAACAGGTTTCTCTGAGACATTTCACACACAACACTGTCAAAGACACCGATTATCCTGATAAAATCTTGGCTCCAATATTTATTTTCTGAAAGGAAGCAAAGCCTCAACATTTCACATGTCTAAGGGGGAATGTAGGGGGGAAGAAGCAAGTTAGGACAAGAATAATTCAATCCTATGAAAATGCAGTATTTATAAAATCAGACATATTGTAGAATCACAAAATTGTTTGGGTTGGAAGGGACCTTAAAAATGATCTAATTTGAACACCTTGGCCATGGGCAGGGACACCTTCAACTAGACCAGGTTGCTTAAGCCCCATCCAGCCTGGCCTTGAACACTTCCAGGGATGGGGCAACCACAACTTCTCTGGGCAGCATGTGCAGCTGTCCCATCACAGGAAAGAATTTCTTCCTAATATCTAATCTAAATCTACTCCTTTCAGTTTGAAGCCATTCCCCCTTGCCCTGTCACTACCTGCTCCTGCGGTAAGTCCCTCTCCATCTCTCATACGCCACATGAGGTACTGGAAGGCTGCTACAAGGTCTTCCTGGAGCCATGTCTTCTCCACGTTGAAAAATTCCAACTCTCTCTGCCTGTCCTCATAAGACAGGTGCTGCAGCCCTCTGATCAACTGCATGGCCCTCCTCTGGACTTGCTCCAACACGTCCATGCCTTTATTACAGTGGGGATCCCAGAACTGGACGCAGTCCTCCAGGTGGGGTGTCAAAAGAGCAGCACAGAGGGTGAGAAGCAAAGCATTCTGCTGAAACACTTATGTTAAACAAAAGCTAATTGTTTTAGGGCAGTCAAAAACCTGAATGCTTCAGCAATAAATAGCTCCTATTAAAAAAGTTGCCTAAATATGTGACTACTGTATTTTCTTACTGATCTTGAGTCAAACATAGTGAAAATGAAAATGACGACCCTTTCAGGATGAGTGATTCATCTTACTTTGGCTCGTTCTCTTGAGAGTAAGAAATACTCAGTAATTTTCCTGTTTCAATTTTTAAGGAAGGTTTTCTTCTTATTTCTTTACAAAAATTGACCATTTTTAACATTTACAACCTGCAATAGCATTTTGACCTTTGCTTCAATTTTCTTCTGATTTCTATTCAGCTTTCTCATCTTATCTTTTCATATTTAGTTATACTAGACACAATAACTGCTGAGACTTTGAATGCCCTATACATTCATACAAAGGAATATGGAAAAACTGCACAAAGACAGGACCGTGAAACCTATGTTTGCACCAGGGAGTGAAGGCCATAAAACTACTTCTTTAAGTGTGTAACTTCTCCTTTTTGGGTGGCAGGAGCAAAACTGCATTTGTACACAGTTTGTGTAACTGTACTAGCAGACCTCAGGCACACTCTGCATTTCTGAGCACAACCCTTCTCCTACCTGAGCTCTAACTCTGCATGCCTTAATGGTCACTAATACTGCTACAGTTCCCCTGCTGCAGAAAAAACACGTTGAGCTGCAGAGTCAATACATGTTATCAAGCTCTTTGACTGCTCAGATGCTATTAATATTTTGGTAGGGTGAGGGTTAGAATTCTTGTCAGCCACAGAGTTGCTACGGCATATATACCAATTTTTTTTCCTTATTTCTTTTCCATCTAATACATTAGCAATAAACGCAGCAACCAGTAATGACTTGGTTTCACGTTCGCTTTCTCTCACCAGCAGTGCTAGTTTCCTTCCTGGATGCTGTAAAGTACCCCCTCAACCATTAAAGTCACATTCACATGCCACTTAGTCAAAAGGAAAGCTTGTAAGAGCAATTTTAAGATAATTAATTTTTTTAATGTTAAGTACATGTCTGTGGAAACAGAGATCTGTTGATCTCTATCCTTTAGAAGCTACAGAGGGGTCTAGCACCCACCAAAAAAATAGATTAATATGGCCACAGTGTCACCTAGTGAGCTACGCTGCATTCCTTAATGGCAGAAGATACTGCCCAAGGCATCTGTTATTACAAATAGGAACTGGATAATAGTTGCTAAAGACATCTAAAAAAATATATTCCACTTAAGAGAAACAGATACTGTTACAAATGAACTCTTTCTGAAAAAAGAAATCATATCCACATTTCAGATGTTATTGTTGCTAGACATATTTTAACAAAAAAATACCTAATTGCAATTTGCCTTTAAATTATTACAAACCAATCTTAAATTCTACTGTAATATTATGTAATTCAATTTATATTAAATTAAAATACATTGCAAGTGTTTGATGTCAAAACTGTAAACGAAGCTCAGATACTCAACAGGTAAGTCTTCCTTCAAGTACAAAGAACAAGTATTAGGTTTAGAACTAAGTTACCTGAAACTAGTACCTTCTGCAGAGTCTTTGCTCCCTAAGTCACATAACGGCACATCCTGTAAAGCTGTGAGACTAACTGGGAATTGAAAAAGTAAGATCATTTGTTTTCCCTCTCATCTGAGAAAACAAACAAGTTTGAGTTTTACTAGTTCTAAAAGCTTGCATTCGGTTGAGCAGAATCAGTTACCTTATTAGGGATAATACTTAACTTTTATTTTAAGTGCAAACTCTATTTGCATCTACTCGTGTGTTTGTGCATGAATGCGATTTTAATAAGTAGGACAGTTTTAAAGGCCACAATTAAAAAAAGGCATAATTTGTCATGTCCCAAATAAAAACTTTCTTAACAGTTGTAATCTAGATAAATGCACATAGGCCATGAAATCACTTAGAAAGTGTGCAGGCATACAGTGTACGGTCTGAAATAACAAAAAAAGTAGTGCCTAATTTAGTGTAAAGGCTATATTTAGCAACATATTTTAATGGCTGTCTACCAATAGAGACTGCTTCTGAAAAAACAAAAATACCAACACAAAATGAGATTACAAGCACCAATTTAAACCAAGTGTTTACTGACTGAAATCCTGATTTAAATCAGTTCAACAGGTGTAACTGGAACTCAAGGCAGCAGACACGTGAGTGTACATACAGAGGGGCTCACAAGGGCTAGGAATATGAGGCATAAAACCCTCCCTGCTGTCAATGTGCCTGCCCCCCACTCTCTCCTTCAGCCCTGCCTCAATCTCTGCAAAGCCTGTTAGAGCTTCACAAAACACCATCCCCCACTCAAGTATTTTTTTTTTTCCTTTTAGGATCCTTGAATAAGAGAACACATACTGTCCCCACTGTAGACCTGAACTGTGCCCTTCTCTTGTGTAACCCATTGCACGGGGATATCTGTGATGACAGCCTCACCTCCCGTTTTGATTTCCCTCTTTCTGCGAGGAGTAACAGTAAACGTCAAATGCAGCCCTGTGGGTCCATCCAGGAAAGCAAGACTGCACGCAGAAACGACACCAGCAACCAGCAGAACGCTTCTTAGACAAAATACAGTATCTGGTCAGTTTTCTCAGGTGCTTCCCTCCCTGCACTCCAGCACGCTCCCACTCACTTCGACCCCATCAGCACATGGTGCAGCAAAAGAGAAAGCTCGACAGGGACATCCTCGAGAGTCCACTTCACTAAATAAATAAATAATCTGTTTCCTCTAAATATATCTCTCAGGAGGGCAGGACCTTCCTTCGCTGATTAAAAACCAGGAAGACTTTGCAGGCACACGGACCCAAAGCTTTGTTTGGAGCTCCCACCTGAACAACAGGCCAGCCCTGAGTAGCAGCAAACCAAGCAATTTCAAAACCCACAACTGAGTATCCAGCCCCCTTCCACAGCTTCCTCCAAACGACTCTGAGGGACCAAGCCATGGTGAGGGCCCTCACAGTGCGAGATTTTGCCTGCGTCACTTTTAACCATGGACTTTATTTACCTTCTGCTGCTTTGGTACACAGTGCTGAGGTGAGACAGATGAGCACAAGCATATACAAGAGATGCAAGAAAAATTAACACTCAAAAATTGTTTTACACACACACAGAGGCAATTCTCTCATATTAATGGAAATCTCATAGTAATGAGAAATGGACAAATTCAACCTTTATACTTAGTTATCTGTCATTCACTTCCCTTATTTAAGGCCTCCTGTACTAAGAAATAAAGTTAAAAACTTACGTCCCTTGTACTTCTGACACTTGTGCTCTTTATTTAGTCCAACAGTTTTAAAAGAATGGCACTGGAGCTTACTCTTTCAGCACTAAAACGCATTTTTCATTAATACAACAGAGGAAGTAAATTGTGAATAATTGCCTGCATTAATATATTTGCTACCAGCTTTGTCATTCTTCAATTTGCATACACCAAATTTCCCCTTATAAACACCTCTGTTTCTCCAAAAGCAGCTGGAAATTAATTACGCTGGTTTTATTTTCTTATTAATTCATATGCTATAGTTCTGCAATCAGTGCAGGATCATGCCGCAATTTTGCATCCTTGTTTCAAAATACATTATGAGCACTTGATGACTGATGTTTAACACAATGTATGAAAGAGCATCTCAAACAAATTAGAGGGAATACAAGTAAAGAAACTTAACTTAAATAAGAAAAAGAATTACACACATTTTCAAACAAGAGCTAAACCCTGAAACTCACAAGTTTGTGGCATGGAGCACTCACTGATTAGAACTGAGGCAGGCAGGAATTTACACTATTCAACATGAAATTTGGATATAAAGAAACCTTTTGCAAAGAGAACGAACACCTGAAGCCAGATTTACCAACAAAGTGGAGATGAAAATGCTACTTTTTTCCAAATCTATCATCTCTGACCATTGATTTGCAGTACATCAGAATGCTTTCTTTCCCTAGCCAGACAGCCAACTCGGGAAGCAAACATACTTGAACAAAATGGCTTACGTGCCAGAAGACTTGGCATCTACCAAATGGCATTCTCACACTTCATGCTCTTCCACCCTCTTCTCATTTACAGGAACTCGGCATGTTTCAGCAATGTCTCTCTCTATTCCCAGCTCTTCCTACATGGCTCACCATCAGTTCAGGGATGGCCGGTAAGCTTGTGAGCTGATCACTGAGTACAAAAGGTGCATCACCTTGGCAGGACTATCTGCACATCAATAACTAAGAGTAATGTGAAATCTGCAGCTTTCCTGAGAAATTACAGGCCACTAGGAACTTCAGCCAGCAAACCTGCAAAGGGGTGCACCTTGCTGATGCAGGTCTGGTTCTCGCTTTCTGTTCAGGAATCCACCTGCACAGCTGTAAATGCAGGATTGCCATCAGGTCAAGAGCAATTGATGTTCCTGTACTTCACCCTGTAAGTCTGCATGATGTTGCTAACTGTAGTTCACTTAGGCAGGATGTGGCTCAAAGACCACCACTTAGGGAAAGCGAACCTAAACATGGCCAACCACAAAATTGTCTTTTTCATCAACCTGATGAAAAAAACCTCAGTTCCTTCCAACTTTCATGGCCAGATTTTAATGCTGAACATAATGTTTCAGCTCCACTGATTTTAACACAGTTACTTCACACTGAACAGGATGAAATAAGGTAAGAAATCAAGTCCTCCCTCACTCCTTCCATTCTCACCTAATATTTTCTTTATGCAGCTTTGCATCCAAACTTCTTGTGAAGTCACTCTTAAATATTGCTTTGACAACCACAAAACAATGCATTCTCTCACATACAAAACCAAAAATGTAGGATTATTTGTTTCATAGAAGAACACACAGGCTGTGGAGGGAAGATGTACTATTCCACCGCAAGAGATATAATCCTAACTATTACTGTGTGACATGCTTTCCCCACCGCCATTGCTGGGTAACTCTTGTCTATGCAAGGCATGAGTACAAATGAAAAACAAATACTTGCAGTAAAAAGATAGACAACTTCTAACAAGGCTTAAGTTTAGAAGTCCTTATGTAGCTGGCAGAAAAAACATACTGGAGAAAGAACTAAAAGGTACTGGTTGAAAGCCATCAAGCACTGAAGCTGCCTGACAGCCAGCAGCACGGTACAGTCACCAATCCTTGACCCAGCTCACCAGTGGCACAGGACCAGGCTTAAGACTTCGTCACTTGAATCCTGCAACGGGCCAGCTCAGTTCTCATCAACAGGACTAAGGAGCAGGCCTTTAATGTGTGTGCCTGACCGTGCCACGGGGACCTCTGGGTTTCAGAAGCACATGACGAAGCCCCACCCTGGAGCACCAGTGGCAGAAATCTTCCTGTTGCTACACCTGTGTAAGGGGAGAGTGATCCCACAGCCAGGAACACAGTTAGGGGGGCTCCAGAATGTCTCAAAGCATTTGCTACACACATAATGCCTTTCAGAAAGAAAATATCAAAAAACCCCAAACAAAACACCACACAGCCAGAGGGAAGACACCTTTCCACTTTCCCTCAGAAAGGGAAGGTGTAGACAGGACTTGATAAGCTTCTTGTCAAGAGAGCTTCCACTTGCATTAAGTTCCATAGATCTCATGTTGTGCAAGTCCACTGAATTATTTTTACCTTTGCTGAATGAGGCTCTGTGACATTAAGGGTCAATAAAATGCTGCTTCTTACTCTCAGCATTTGCTACATTTTATAAAATCTCTTCTACAGAGACACCCACGTGGAAGATTTCTGACAATAAATATTCCATGCTTCCTAAGCAACTGATTTTCTTAGTGTAGTCTCATAAAATCCTGTTAACTTTCCTTCCCCTTGCTAAAAATTGAAATTTTGTTGTACTAGGTTTCTTTGTACTCAGATATGCCTGAAGCTAGCTTATTTTCACATGCTGAATTGTCCACGCTCATAAGGACTTGCTATTACATTATGCATTTGTGTGCTATAAAGGAAAAAGCACGAACACTGGAAAGTGTCAAAACCATGCTTTTCCTCTCTGTTGATTTATCTTTTAGGTAATCAAATTTATAAATATTAGAAATAATAAAATGCTGCTACCATTATGAGAATACTACAAAAAGGGTCTACACCCAGGCATTAAGTAAAGTGTGCTTTACTCCTCAAATACAACTCCAATTTTTACATCAAATTTTTATTTTAAGTAACAAAACACTAGTAAACAGCAAATCTGAAAATCTTACACGTTTATTGGCTCTAGAAATTAAAGTTTAGTAAGCAAGTTACCCTATCCATCACAATACTGCCAGAGTGCCAAAGTAGTAGTTCTGTCAACTCCATGTTTTGTAAGAAAAGCAGTTGTAATTTTGCATTAGATTATTAATACAAAAAAATAATTTAATTGTGAAGAACTATTTCACATGAATCAGATTTTAAAAACCTCGCTATGAAGAATCATTTTATTCCTTGCATTAACTTTACGAAGTTAGTATTAAATAAATAGGGGTAATAAATACTGCAACAAACAGCAGTTTAAATACCATGTTTACTGGAAAAAACTCTTAAGTAAGCTCTCCTCCTACTTTACACTGTCTTGTCAATAAACATAACCAAATTGTACGTCAGTAACTTCACAACATTCTGTAGGTGGGATTTTTTTTTTGAAGTAGCATTATGAATGAAAGTGGAGTATTAGCAAAAGATGTCCAAGTGGCACAGAAATCAGTGGGACTACTGATATCTCAAGACAGGCACTTACCAAGAAAGCTTCAGAGCAGTAGCATACACCAAGGG
Source organism: Falcunculus frontatus (assembly GCA_013398115.1). Lineage (NCBI taxonomy): Eukaryota > Metazoa > Chordata > Aves > Passeriformes > Falcunculus > Falcunculus frontatus. The sequence continues at coordinate 191,192 of VZRV01006488.1, read as the reverse complement.
AAAGGACACAAAACTAAGGAGTCAGATGTAGACTTTATTCCATTCCTTCCTAATGCTAACCTGCTAAGTGACTGCAGGCAAGCCTACGCTCCTTCACAGCTTTTTATCTCAGATGCCTAAAACAGGGGAAAAAAAAAGATTGCTCCTGATCTTGAGGTGTGTGATTACCGTACGGCTTGTGTACTTCACCAGACAGGACAGGAGCACATAAATAAGGCAAGGCCTACAACTGCCAATTATTAATAATATCACTATTATTGTGAGAACAGTATGTGCTTTTTTCTTTTTCAAGAAATGCAAAACAGCAGCCCATCAAGCCATTCTTAAAGTCAGAGTAATCCTTATGCTGGTTCAGATCTTACCCCCTCCAAAACTATCAAGAAGGGTGACATCTCTAGGGAGTCTTTTGTGAAATCGCCATGTCCACCAGTACCACACTCACCCCACTGCTCTCAGACGGAAACACTGTATCATTACTGATCTTAAAACGATAAAACAAAATAATAAAAAGGAAGTAAGCCCTAATAATCTTTTGACATGAAACAAAACGAAAAAGCTTCTGGCAGTAATACCCCAGGAAAAGGAGAAACATAGTAGAAGGAAAAGAAATAAACTTAATACTATAGAAGTCAGAAGGATGACTTTTACTTATTTCTTCTCAGGAATATTTCAAAATACATATGATTATAAGTTAAATCCAGCTTTATAGACCCCTAAATAATAATGAAAACATAAATGATTAAGTTTACAGTAAGGTACAACAGTATCTATACTGCTTTGAAAAACTTAAATCACTCATGAAAACTGTCCCAATAAATGGGCGCCATATGCTTTAATGATACAGGGAAGTAGTGTCACTCTCCATTTGTAGGTGACAAATGGACATATGGCTATGCTTCTAAAAGTAAAGACCTTGGAAGCCACCAGCAGGCCACAGCAGTGCTCCTGATTCCACTGGTGGCTACAGCAGGCCATCCCCATAACAGGGCACAGGAAGTCAGACTTGGGTCCAAAATTTGGAAAGCAACCTCTGGTTTTGACTACAGCACTTGCTAGAGCTCAGAGACAGCCTGAAACACACTCAAAAATTAAAATGAATGTTTCAGGTCAGTTCCAATTTATAGTACCTTCCTCCACCAGGGAACCGCCTTCGCATAAAGAGGGGGATCTGAACACTACACAAGCCATGAACTGTTGAAAGAGAAGCAGTGTCTCACCTCCCAGGTGTCCAAATTTCACTGCAGGTACATTTACAAACTTCACACCACAGCAGAGCCTTGCACACCACAGGTCTCATCTACCTTACCTGCACTTTTTCCACCACCACATGTGGCAGACGGGTAACTCGTCCCAGCTCACTCGGTCAAGATCTCCTCTCTTCATACCACTCCTTCCCCAGCTCTGTGCCAGAAGACTGCCCTGCCTAACGCCATGTCCACGAGCTCCAGAGGCACTGCGCATCCTCAGCCCACAGACCATGAGCAGCAGCAACCTGGAAGAACTTTAAGCTCTGAATGCGAGCAGTCATATCAGTGAATTTAACAAGACTTGTCATCTGCTTCAAGATATTCACATGCTTACAGGATCGCCAGCTACGGAACCACTAATTTACAAACAAAGTGTATTAAGAGCATTCTGGATGAACAGGAAAAACATTAGTTAAAAAATAATTGCATGATTACCTCTGATATTTTATGTGGAAAACTGACATATAATATCTTTAATTATTCACACAACAGCTATGAAAGAAGGGTTTTCTTCCTTGAAGGGAAAAATAAACATGGACAAATTCCTCTCACCATCACTCCTACACTTCTTTCCTACATAAACCTCCTGCTGAAGCCAATGGAAGTTTTGCAGGCAATGAGCTTACAGCAAGGAGCCCCCAAAAAACTCCGAAGTGTCAAGGGCAAGCTTCTTAAATATTCTGAGTTTACCTCCACACAGAAACCAGCTACGTTTCTGCTAAATTATGTGCCTGCTTGACATGGTTTATCAGCTTGCTGTGCCAAGAGGGACAGTAGTGTGCAACAAACTTTTGCGAGCATGGGCCAATTTTTGAAGCATCCACAAGGCCCCCTGCTAAGCAGCTCATCACCTTCTATCTTGTGACACACCAGCCCTGCACTGGCAATCACCAAGCAAGACCAGACCTCCTGTACGTCAAGACTGAATTACTAAAATGCATTCATGAATAGTTACTTTAGTGAGAACTGTGTAATAAAAGAAATCTTCCCTTTTACCAAAATAAAAGCTCCTTAAAGTAAATGGAGATTTCTAGTCACGGACAAATCTAATGAACTCTCTATTCTCACCTTAACTAGGCACATTATTTTATTGCCCTTTTTTTTTCTCTTCCTCTAAAACTCCTATTACGCTTTTTTTGTAAAAAAGCTACCCTACCCTTTTCTTTGTTCAAGCCAGTTCAACATCAGGTGAGACACATTTAGCACTACGCACAAAACCAAGGTCCGCTTCTCTCCAAGTGTGGGAAGATTCTGATCACCATTTCACTGCCAGATCAACATTCCGTGCATCCAAAGACTTCATAACAAAACTAAAACCAGATAATGACTCAAGACCTAGTCAAGGTCTCTGAGCTATTCTTGTTCAGTATACTTTACTATTACTCGAAATAAAGAAAACGCCCCTAGCACTTACAGCACTCTCATCTGACTCTTACCTGAAAATTCAGAAAATTAAGTTCAGAAATCAGTACATTTGTATTCAGCTCTGATCAACATTTTGAACCCTGTCAGTTTTGAATTTCCAAATACGTTTTTACTTGGAAAAAATTGTTGCACCCATTACTCTTCACAGAACACAATCCTTGTCAGTAATGCTATAAAACCAAAAGCAATATTCTTCTATGCAACTAGTCTGTCATAAAGAATTTCAGTAAGTGAATTTGTTGTATATACTCTGAGACCTACACATACCAACCACACTGCACATAAAATCCAAAACCCTGAAATTTGGGTGTAAATCTGCAGGAAATGGAGAACGGCAGAATTCTCCCTTCAAACCAACTGCACACTGGTTATTCCAGCCTTACTACTAGCTTTGTGGTCATAGTATCACACCAAAACAGCTGCTCCCAACAGCCCCCTTCAAGTCAGCACGTTTGGGACCATCCCTTATCCTAAATTGGCTATACACTGCCTGCAAAAGGTCAGGAGTACGTTATTAATCATTTGCATTTGTGAGTACTAAGCTTACCCCAAATATATATCTTGTCTTGTTTTTAATTATGTACAGAATAGTACCAAAAAGAAATTCTACCTCCCACTTCCCATTTTGGACCAAACGCAGGACAGTGACACCATGGGCGACTGTATGAGAAGTGCTCCAAGTGCCACTCATTTTATGTCGTCCATGAACGTGACCCCAAAAATTTAGAACCTCTCCTTTAAATTACCACTTCCACTTCAGCTTAAAAGGTGTCAAACCCTTCAAAAGTTATCATAACTTTTCCCAGCATGCGGATTAAAAAAACCCATTGTTGTGTACCTGAAGGCTTATGAATACTAGTAAATTAGTCACTAAGATACATCTTTCAAATTGATTGGTATCTGCATTCATCAATGCCAAAAGAAAAAACAGTAACACAGAAAGAGCATGGATGGAATTCTAATTAGCTCTCAGATTATGTGTTAAAACTGAACAAACTCCTGTTGCAGCAGCATTACAGTTCTGCTAAACTTCTCATTGATTCTTGACCTTCAGAGTTTTCTAATTACCTATTCAGTTTATATTCTTGTACTTTTCTACCACTGAATTTTAAAAGGGCTTTACATGCTCATTAAATTTTCGACCTGTGTGTTGCACTTTACATATTCTAATGTTACTCTGGTTTAAAACTTTCGCCCTAAGTCAATCAGCTGATTATCTTGACAAAGTTTAAGGGGAAAAAAAAACAACAGAAAAAAATAAGCAAAGAGAGCTCTGAATATGCATAGCCTCTTAATACCCACGTTATTTGGATATACCTCTTACAAACTTTGTACTCCAGCAGTTGCTATCAGCACCCGGAGAAGATGTGTTTTCTGAGGTGCTAAAACCAGAACAATCATCTTCCTCCTAAAAAGTGGAAGCACGAGGACCTCTGTCTTATCAACAACAACCAAGCTCTTTTTCCACGTGTACAGTTTACATACTTACCCAGGAAGGCAAATGGAAATTACAGACAGACGAAGATGAAGCTGTCTCAAAGCCTTTGTCATGTGATAGTGACCTATAAAGTATCAAATAAAGGCACATCATCAGCACACCATGATTTTACAATATTGCAACTCACCACATCACCGACAAGAGGAGAGATCCCAAAACTTGAAACTTGCTTCCTCCTCACCCCCATCCCAGCTAAGTTGTCAATAAAACAAGATCACAGTCGCAGGAAACCTTAAGGAGCAAACAAAAGCTGCAACCGTGTCTTTAAAGGGCATTAGGAGTGGGCAAATGGAGCAAATCATCTGAGTGTGCATCAGCAGGGTGGGTTATTTTTCCTCTGTCTCTCTCTCGCACACGGATGCACATTTATGAGAGCGCAGAGACACATATACAGACACACGGGGATGCATCACGTAATTATTTACGTGCACACACAGGAATCCTCGCATGTATTATCAAAATAAAAGACAGAAAGTTGACCACCATCTGCAAGGAGGCACACGTAACAATAGCCCCCGGGAACTTACACAAGTGAGCGATCAATCCCCGCGCCTGGATAAGCCAAACAACGCAAAAATTAACAACAAGAATAAGCCGCCAGACCGCAGGTACGAGATCCACCCGGGAAGAGAGACAGACAGAGCGACGGACGAAGGCTGCAAGGCTGGAGCACAGTTTCAGGTAATGCCCGCTGCCCCCCGGCAGAGCCCGGCCGAGCCGCCCGGAGTGCTGCGGCCGCCCCTCCGCCACCGCAGCCCGCGGGGAGCGACCCCCGATCGCCGCGGGGGGAGCGGCGCTCGCAGCCGCCGCCCGCCCTCCGCCCACCCCCGCCCGTGCAAAGTGTAGGGCCACCGGAATCCGGGCTCCGGGGTGGGGTGGAAAGAAAAGGTATTAAATATGGAGAA
>VZRV01006488.1:116785-185989 GCA_013398115.1 Falcunculus frontatus | reverse complement strand
GTCGATCTTGAAGGCTGACAAGACACAGGGAGAGGGGGAGAGAACGAGAGAGAGGGAGAGAGTGAGTGAGAGAGAGAGAAGAGAGTCCATCTTGCTTTGAGGGGGGAGGAGAGGAGCAATAATGCAGCGCATAAATCTCACCCTCCCGGGGGAAAAGTCTGCACAACACCTTTGGGGGCGGGCGGGCGCGCAGGGAAGGGGCGGCGGCGTGGAGAGGGGGCGCGGGGGGCTCCCCGGCCCTCCCAGCTGCCCTGCCCGGCGGGCTCCGGCGAGGCAGGCTGGCAGCAAACACCTCCCTGCTGCTCCCCTCCTCCTCCCCGCGGGCCCGGGCGATGATCCCGCTGCTGCCGCCGCCGCTGCCACCGGGGAGGAGGTGCCACCGCCGGGAGAGCCCACATGGAGACCGGCACCCCGTCCCTGCCCCGGCGGCCGAGCCGGGCCCCTCCGCCGCCCCGCCGGGCTGCGGGACTTGGACGTGTCACCAGCAGGACGGGCAATGGTTTCGGCGCCCCAGGCCCGAGTGACCACCGCCGGCCTGGCGGCGCCCCGGCCTCCCCGCACATACTCACCTCCGCAGAAAACTTTTAACCGCGGGCCTCCCCCGGAAAAAGTGGCGAATCCGCCCCGCACACGGTTAAAGCCCCGCGGCCCCCCGGCTCGGCTGGCGGCGAGCGGGGGAGACCCGGGCACGGTCCTTCCCCGCCCCGGCGGCGAGGGAGGGAGGAGGCAGCAGGCAGGGAGGGAGGGGGCGGGCAGCCGCCTGCCGGTGCCTCTCGCCCCGCCGCCGTGCATGTCGCCTCGGCGGCTCTCGCATCGCTTCGTTTTACCTTCCTCATTCAGTGGCAGCAGCGGGCTGCCACCGATATTCCTAACGCAAACCTGCTGCCGTGCGGCGCCCGGGATTAACGCGACTGCCTCCTTTTCCCCTGCCTCCAACCCTTCCTTCCCCGTCCTCCTCCTCGCAAACCCACACTGGATCGGCTCTCCCCACAGCCATGCAAGTTTCATACATTGCAAATAAACCCGAGAGGAGGAAGAGCGAAGCGCCTGGCGGGGAGCGGGGGGAGGAGGAGGAGGAGGGCTGCTTTCTGTAATTTACCAGCGACCCGATCTCGCAGCAGAAAATAACAGGCAAGCACCCATCCGGCTCCCAGCGGCCGAGAGAGGCCCCCCCGAGGCGGCCGCCCCCTCCCCAAGGCGCCCCTCGCCAAGTTTTCTGTCATCGCGACCACCCAATGTCACAACTTACCTTCAGAAATAGGACTTCGCGCGGCCGAGGCCTGCCACCGCCTCCCCCCGGCCCCCGCCCGCCTTCCTCCCTCCCTTTCTCCCTCTCCACCTTAAACTTATTGACACAACATAATCCCGCATCCACGCGAAACTCCGGCAGGGCCGGCCGCCCGCCCCCCCGCTGCCCACCGGGGCCGCCGCCGCCCCGGGTGCATCGCCGATGACTACCGGAAAACGCACAGCCCAACTCTCCGGCCGAGCCCGGCCGCCGCTGTTGTTGTCGGGGTCGGCGCCGGGGTTTTTCCTCCCGCTCCCCGTGCGGCCGCTGGATCGGCTGCTTCCCCCTCTCCGGTTTTATATCCCCCCCGCCCTTTCTCCCGGCGGCGGCGCGGAGCCCCCCAGGCCGGCGGCAGCCGATACCGATCCGCGCACTCTCCCCCGCGCCTCGCCGCCCCTCGGGATGAAGTTTCGTTTCTGTCTGCCGCGATTTCCCTGTCAAGTCCCCCCGGAGGCACGCACCGAGCGGCGGCCGGTGGCCATCCCTCCTCCTCCTCGCCCTCCTTCCCCTTCCTCTCTCCGCCGCTGCTCTTGCCTCTCTCTGTGGCGGCGAGAGGTGCCTGGTTTCAAACGCAGCCTGGCACTGGCTGGCCTACCCCCGGCCGCCTCTCGGGCTCGGCTCGCTGGTGTTTTAAATGCCCTGCGCTGTTCCGCGATCCACTTGGCCCCCTCCCCGTCAAACACCCCCAAGTCACCCCTGCCCTCCCGGCCAAGCGGAGGGCTGGCGGCACCAACCCACCCGTCCTCCGCTGCCCAAACTTTCAAAACGGAGGCAGGGCTGGCAAGAGGGAGGAAAAGTGACTGGGAGTCGCGGCAGCCGCCGCGCCGGGCAGGGGAAGCTCCGCGCCTCCCTCTCGTGCACCAGCGCCGCAGGAGGGGCACGGAGGGCTGCCCCGCCGCTGGGGCGCGGAGGGTAAAGTGTGGGGCGAGGGCACCCCACTCCCCATCTCTCTCTTTCTCCCTCCCTCCCTCCCTGCCGCTGCCCATCTCCGCCTGCCCGGTGCGGGTCGGCGGGCGGGGGGCACTCACCTCTGCGGGGTGCGCACCGCGCCGCTGGGCCGGACGCGGCTCGCAGCGCAGCCCCTCTGCCTCGGCGCCCGCGGAACGCGGCTCCACACAGAGCCATGCAACCCGGGCAGCGCCACAACACCCCCCGCGATATAAGGCGCTCCGCCATTGGCCAGCGCGCTGAGTGATGGGCCCGCCGGCCACTCAGCGCTGCCGTTACACCCGCGGCCCGCGAGGGAGCTGCCGGCGCACACACTCCCCGCACACACTCACACAAAGATCGCCGCGCTGCCCCTCACAGGGTTCGCGGAGCCCCCGGCGGCGGTGCCGGAGCGGGGCAGGGAGTGAGGGCCGCCCGGGGCATCGCGGAGCTGTGCCGGCCACAGCGCCGGCAGCCGCTGTCCATTGGCCGCCCGGGCAGCGCCGCGAGAGTAAACTACGCCTGCACTGGGCAGCGCCGCGGAGTAGCGGGGTGCGGGCTTGGCCCGGCCCGGCGCACCCCGGGCAGCCCCCCGGTAACTTACTCGGCCGAGTTGGGCGGGTTTCATTCAGAGGCCACAGCACGGCGAGCCAGAAGTTGCGGGAGGCAGCAGCGCATCCGCGCAGCCCCTGCTGGGGCAGTAAACACGGGGAGCCACCATCCCCGCGGCCCGCGGGCGGACGGGCCGGGCCGGCGCTGCCCCCTGACCCGGCGAGGGGGGTTCGGGCAGCGGCGCCGCGCGGGGATGCGCAGGAGCTCCGGGCGGTGCCCGCTGTCGTAGGAATCCTCGCCCAGGCGTGGCGGAGAGGCCCTCACCGGGCCGGCATTGACAGCACGGCCGGCTTCACATCGGCTTCCCATAGAGACAGGTCGGCTGGTAGAACTAGCCGAGTATAAGGCTGGGGTCTGCGCCACGCTCCATGTCCTGCCCGGTCCTCTGCCCTGCACCTCGCGGATCGTACCAAACACTTGAATGAGAAATTCATTGGAGAATTTCTGTGGCTCACGGGCTGATATGCACAAAGCGACAGTGTGAGGCCAGCAGCTTTTGCGTGGCTGCATGGCGATTGTGCTGACGGGTGTCGGAAATGTTGTCTAACCTTTTGGGAGAAGCTCCCTTCCACTACAGAAATCAAACACAGTGTGAAAGTGTACTGCGTACAGTGACCCCGTGTATTAATGTTCACGAGGGCTTGAATATATGCAACATGAGACCTTCATGGTTTTTAAGCAGAAGACACATGGCATTTATTCTTAGAGTTAGGAAGAACTAGTATTTTGTATGGCACCGTCTCTAGGTGGGATGCTGACTTCCAGACAGCAATTGTCATATTAAAAAAAAAAAAAAAGTTTGAAGAAATAATGGTTATAATAACAGTGGAGATGTACTCTTTTTTTTTTTTTTCCAATAAGAGAGCAATGTTCGTGTTTCACGATGGCTTTACACATCCAAGGATGTTGCAGAGTTTATTCCATATGTTCTCAGTCCTGAGCTTTTTTCCATTGTGATATGGTTAATTTCAGCATCTTCTCATGGCTTGTCTACTCTTCTTTCATTTCCCACCCCCTTTTTTCAGTATGGCAGAATTATATTAAATAACCATGAAATAATATTTCTTATGTCTGAATAATACAGTGCAGTAAAGTACAAGCTTATATTAGAAAACTAAATTATATCCATGTTTCTGGGAAAGCATTTTAAATTAGCCTGCACATTTTTTCTTACAATGTAAGAAAAGTATTGTAATTGCCCCACCCTCTTGTTTGTTGTAAGCAGGGGTGGGTTTGTTGTTGCCCGAACAATAAAAAAATAACAGCATAAACATATTCTTGTAATTAATGCATTCTACTTGATTATTTCATTTCCATTGCTAAGAGGCCAGAGCTGACCATCTACCTGCTGGAAGTCAGGTGCATGTCAGGTGTCAGAGGCTGGGACAGTGGCAAATGAAGGCACACACATGTCATTAGTCAGATATGAAAAGGTTGGCCTAATTTTTAGGCAGAGCTTCCTCCTATCGTTTCTAGATTGTGAAGTGCTTTGCGGTAGTGGGTAAGCAGCATCTTTTCAGTATGCATAAGCAGTTGCTTGTAAGAGTAAGAGGCCTAATCCAGGCAGTTAAAACTTACATGGTACAATTTCTTACGTGTCAGTATTAGTGCTATTAGTGCCTTGTTTCTTGGATTCTTTTACCCATATTAATAATACCACACCATGGAGCCTCTCATACGTCTTCATTGCTAAAATCCTGTCAAAGCCGGTAATTACTGAGCAATATAAGTGATGTAGACACTTGATAGTATACATGAAGTTCATTTAAAATGTTGTTTCATTTTGTTGTTAACAGCTCTCCCTATTACACTTGATACATTTGCTGGCCATTTCAGAAAAGAGGCCAAGATTAGGGCACCTTGCATGTAATGTAGTTTTTTATAGCTATACAAAATGGATATACAGTGCTCCTGAGTAGAACAATTGTGTTTTGTGTCTGCTTTGTACAGTTACATATGGCTTGTGAGTTCGTTGCAAGGCAAGCCACCTATTAGGCCTGTAGAAGCACAAGGATTTTTTCACCCTTTAAGGGAGATGAGTAAGCTGAGGTATGCTGGTATGTTCAGAAAATAGAATGCTTGCATTTCCACTGCCTTTGATTTATTTTGTCTATAGTGAAAGAGAGAACTGTATTTTCTTGGGTTGCCAGCAGGACCTTTTGCAAACACTGAGGTCATGAAGGGGAGAGGGAGAGGATAGTAAATAGTTCTCGGTTTCCATTTTTCTGTATATGATTTCAAGCAAATGAATCTCTTTGCATGCCCACTTGGAGATACTTCTGGCTTTCATCAGCCACTGTTACCAAGAGTTTTAAGGTGTTAGCAAGTGTCTGTGAGGAATTTTTCAAGGAAAGCAAGACAACAAGTGCTGAAATTTTTTTAAGTTGCTTGCTGATTATTATTTTAGAACTCCACACAAGTTGCATTTCTAGATTTTTCTGCAAAAACTTGTGTCATCAGATGGGACTTTTCTGTCACTTGTGTGTAACTGGTATTAGTTTTTGAGAGTGATGCCCTGACCTTACCTTGTGGCAGGTTCCCGTGTGCTGCTATGCACAGCCTGCACACCCTGCGCTGAAGTCGGTGCAGCTCAGCTCAGATAAAGTGTTTGCTCAGTTGCGTGCGCAGTGGGATTTGGGGCTTCCAAGTTGCACATCCGTGGCATTTGTGTGAGTTCATCTGGGTTTGCCTGCTTTGCGCTCAGCTGGCGGCGGAGTATCTCCCTCCCAACTGCATGTCCCCTCCTAATTAATCCATGGCACAACATGAAAGACATAAGCAGCCATGTGTCAAGAGAGAAAAAATATTTCCATTCACTTTGTTCTTATTTAATAGCAACAGGAAAAAGAGTAGCATTGATATAAATAATAGTAATGGCGATTTTTTTTTTTTTTTACTCCCTTCCTTTGGGGCCTGCTGTGGAGCTCAGTAATGCTGGGGAGGGGGCTGAGTTGGATCCTTAATTACCATCTTCTCTTCTCCTCCTGCCCAGGGCAGAAGTTACCTGCTGCCTCTGGAACTGACCTGTCCACTGGTAGCTCTTCCAGGCTGGGATAGATGCATGCTTCCATGGCCATTGTAAATGTATTCAGCTAATAAAAAGGAAGCTTGGACTAGCCAGCTGCAGCCTGAGCCTGCAGGCCCTGGATCCCTTTGAGCTGCTACCATGGCTGACTACAAGTGACGGTTGTCATGTGAGCAGGGAAGGAAGGCCATAAGGCAACTCTGGAAGCATATGCTTTATCTGCGTTAAGCTTTACGCACAGCCTGGGGAGAAGCATGGGGAAGAAAGGGTGAGGCAGATGCAGCCTTATGGAACATGTCCCACCTCTTGCTTTTTTCCTGTGGCCTGTGCCCACCCACAGTCCATGGAATAGCATGGCATCCTCCAGGTTAAAAAACACGGGAGCAGGACAATGCATTAGAGGGCCTATTTTCCTCCCCAATGCACTTGTATAACATGGTAACATTAATAGCAATTTATGTGCAAGCCGTGAAGGGAGGAGGCATTTTAGCTGAACTAAAGCTGCAGAATATTCACTGCAGAGTAGGAACAGAGCCACAGGATCAGTGCAGGATAGCCATTCTTCAAGAACCACACTTCTAGGAAGTTATTGTTCCCACCTCAGCTCCACTTTCACTTTCTTGAGAACTCAACAGAAGTTCGTAGAAGTCAAAGAAAGGGCCAACTTGTTCTGTTTGTTTCTCTGTAGGAGGGCACATTTATATTCTGACTATATTTCTTTGTTCCTATTCCTTACTCCTGTTCTTTCACAACATTAAAATAATCAGGGTATTTTCTTCATAATTTTGAGATTCTGCTTCTGAGTTTTCTTTTTTTTATATTGGTGCATCTAATCATCTAATTCCTACTGTCTCCTATCAACTATTTTTCCTTTTTTTTTTTTTTTTTAGTGCCTCTTTTTACTTGTGGAGTATTAGTAACTGCAACCCTTTAACAGAACCAGGCATTAAGAACATTAGATCCTACAGGCAACCTCTGGCCTAAGCTGCTAGCACTTTCATTTGACAAGTTAGACAAGAGAGTAGGAAAGGGAACAGACAGGTGAAATGACCTGCCAGGAGTCTCACAGTATGGAAGCAGCAAAGTCAAAAATCAAATCTGGACTTCTAACTTCTGGTGTGTTGCTCCATCCATTTCTTTCTCTGCTGCTCTGAGATTTCTCTTTCACAGTGCCTCCCTTTTCCGGAAAAATATAACTACTACTAAGAAAAATAACCTTGAGGAGCTGTTTACCATTTTTTCCTGTTTCAGAAGAAGTGAGTAATAGGGTTAGCCTGAACATCCACATCCATTCGAGTCTATCACCTCTGTAAAAAAACTCCATCTGACTCTGCAAGACATTCAGCTATATGTTAAACTAATATGTATTAACTAACCATACTAGTGTACATGAAGTATATAATGTCGAGAATAGTGAAGTAATTGTCTGCTAATCTCTAAACTCAGTAGATTTTTTTTGTCTTTGTACAAGTATACTGCAGTACACAAAATAGATAAATCAGGTCAGACCTGCTTGCATGATGTTGTGTAGCCCTTTGAGTTAGCCTAGTGCAAGCAAATCAGTTTCCATAGCCAATGACAGATGAAAGCAGTGGGTCTGTCATTCACATCCAGTAACTTGGGATTCCTTTACTTACTGACAAAGTCCCTGTTAAAAGCTGGGCCAAAGCATAGGAGCTTTCTCTCAGCGCCACGCTTCCAATTTTTACAATTCTGCTTTAACTCTCATGTAAATTGCAATAATATTTAACTGCTTTAAGCATAAAATGTAATTGGAACTCATATTTCAATTTTAGATTGTTTGCCCCTTATTACATTTTAGTGCTATCAAGTAGGTTTCTTCCTCCTCCACCCAAGGGTCTCTTTTTCCTATCTTTGTTTCTGGTATTATTCAAGCTTTTTTTGTTTGTTTGTTTTGGTTGTTTTTCCTTTTCTATGAATGTTCATGGTGCTTTAAAAAAACTACATCTCTGTTCTAGTATCTTTCTTCAACCTCCAGAATACCACCAGAGACTTCAAAGCTACCTCACAAATATGTATTTACTTCTTTCTAGAAGAACGAGGACAATCAAGGAGCAAAAAGTTCTTAGCTGGTAGGGTCACTGCTTAGCTGAAGAGGATGTTGTTGTGTCTGTGCTTGACAAGTGGCAAGTGCCTGCAGTGACTCAAGTGAAAGAGCAGCACCCATTAGGTCGGAGCATGAATCCTCCCTGCTTGGTGAGCTTCCCAGATGCCTGTCTCACTGCCCCACTGCCACGCCTGGAGTTATGTTCATTCTGAGACCACAGCACACTTTTTTGGCCACACAGTGCTGCCACCATTTGTAAAGTAAACAAAGCAAGTGACCATTTGACCCTAAATAACAAGAGCATGCATTAGTCATTGTACTCCTCAAAGACAAGGTATTTTTCTCTCAACTTGTTATATCTAGGGAAATACAGAGCACTGCAGATGTAACATTAGGGATCTTGTTCATCTCTGCAAGGGAGAGGCTTCAAAGAGGCAGAGAACAGCATTTTATTCCTTCAGGTGGTGGCTATGTGACACAGTGAAGACAGTGGACACAGTGAAGAAGTCCTGGCTCAACTCCTGTCAAAGAGACAAAAAGCACCCAATCCAGTGGAACTCAAAGACGGGGGACTACATCTAGCCTTTCCTTTTGAAAGCATTGCTTTTGGAATTAAAATTATCAGCTTTAAAGGAAGATGTAGGGTGGGGAGCAAAACTGGATGGATCTTGAGGCCTTCTAGGAGAAAAAAAAAGAAAAGGAAGGAATAAAAAATCATGTCTTGGACTAGTGACACCTACTATAAGTATTCTTGCAGGAGCAAGCTCAACCTGTGCACTGCTTCAGTGCATCCAGGTGAGAGGCCTCGTGAGAGGAAATTAAATCAGAACGTTGCATTGTTTCTGTCCCACTAGGTTCAAATGGAGAAGAAGGTGAAACTTAAGAAGGGCACTTTCTCCTGCTCCTCCCTGTTCCAACATGAGAATCATTGGCAGGCCAGCCTGCAAGAACTAGCTCTTTTGAAAATATACGGTGTGTCTTCCTGTGTGCCTTCTTAATGGGGCTTTTCCCTGAAGTCAGCAGGTTCTCATGGCTTTCCCCAGTGCCAAGTGCTGCAGCAAGGAAGATACTTTACTCTAGAAAGCAGGCAAATTCCACAATATCTGTCTGCCAACCCTGCTTGGTTTAGCCCTCAAATACCCGTAGTGGGTGTCCACTTCCCTTGTTCTGATTGTCTGCAGCTCTAGCTGAAGCATTTGTTTGTGTTGAAATCTCTGTATCACTAGAAGTTGCATACATCACTGGTTGTAACGCTGTGTCTCCTTAAAATTTTGTAAAAGGTAAGAGGTGGAGCTGATCCATATTTTAACTCCATCAGCAAAAAAACCAGTTTGATAATTCTAGGCCATTTATTTTCAAATTATGAGTTTTGTCAGTTGCTGGTTTGGGAGTTTATATTTGTGTCTGTGAAGGGAAGGGGAGGTAGAAGTACCTATATTTGCATGCAAAAGTTTAAATTTTCAAATGCTTTCCAAATTAAGCATTTTCATGTTTCAAATAGGAAAAAAAAAAAAAAAAATCCTTAAAAATGCCCCAACCTGAAACATAGCATTTTTAGTGCACTTTCTGGCCTTCAATGCTAATTTTCTTCAACAAAAGTTTTTGAAAAATAATCAGTCCAGGTTAACACAAGTGATCTGTTGCCCCCCCCCACCCTTTTTTTTTTTTAAACTTCTAGCAGTTTGAAAAGTCAGTGGTTTGCATAGCCATGTCTGCATTTTTTTCAAATTGAAAATTTGCCTTGTAGAAAGCATGCAGAGATCTATGGTGAGATTTATGGTCTGTGATGAACTGGGTGTTCATAAAGAAACCTTAAATCTGTGACTCTGTTGAAGTCCTACTGAGAAGAACTCAAGTCATGCATGCTCAGCAGTGCTCAGATTAATAATTATTTCCCCTTCATTTTTAAATTTCAAGATGACTCTTGCTTCCACTCCACTTTTTCTGCACATAATAAAGCCTTATTTTGAAAAGTACTAGATCTCTTTACATCCAAACCTAGGTCCCAGATAAAGGGAGGTTTATATATCTCTATTGACTTTGAGGGAACTGTTCGTGCACGTAAGCTTAAGCCTGTGCATGGTCTTGGTTCTTCCAAAAAGACCTGCCCAGAAACAGGTGACTTTGGCTTCAAAGGTCTGTCGCTTTTCTTTCTCGTGAAGCTGGAGCTTTGTGTTGTGACACATTTCTTGCTTCAAAACTTTACAGTCAGTGAGCAAAATTCTGACAGTGTGAAAAGCAGTGATAGAGCTCATTCACTACCACAGAATATTCTCCTGCTATCATGAGTTTATAAATACTTGCCAGGATCTCTTACTTTGCAATACAGATGGCAACAGCTAGACAGAAGACCTGGTCTGAGATTTCTCATTCAGCCAGTGCGACATACCAAATTTTTGTTAATGGAAAGAATTGAGGGATTTAGTTTGTGTAACAATTGCTTATATAGCTTTAAGTATATGATCATTTTCATTTATACTTTTCTCATTGTGCTTCTGAGTGTGTATGCAATGTGCATATGCAATGCTCTCTCTATGTGCTTTCGCTATTTCACAAATAAGCCTGCAATAAGATGCTGAATTGTCCAAAAAGGTGAAGCCTCTCCCTCGCTGCTCCCACAAACTCAAACACAAAGTAGCAATGCTGTGTGAACCCATTCTAAGAAGGGTGCTGTACTAAACCCTGACAAAGTTATTGGAAAGGATTACATTCATGTCAATCAATGCAGGGCGGCCCTCAAACTCTGCCGTTGTGCTGGCATTGGTATAATTTAGAGCTCAGCATCTTTGTATCCACACATGCAGGTGTAACAGGAGTGTTTGGATGAGTGGAGCAGAAGCTGTGACCATGCGCTCTCTTCTGTTTCCTTTCCTTACCGCACAGAGTGTTAACTGCTGTGGGAAGTGTTATTTCCTTAAGGACAAATCCTCCTAGTATTTTACATCATGCTTGACAGGAACCCCTTCACCTTCGAATTTCAAATGAATACATTTCATTAGAATTTTTTTTGATTTCTTATGCAACATGTACCAAGCAGAATGTTTATCTTCATTGAATTATTTGAATTTGCTATCAAAATAAGTAAATAAAAACATTAAGTGTAAATGACATTTCCCTATGGACACTCTCATAAAAACAAACAAACAAACATGCAAACAAACCAAAAGCAAATAAAACCCAAGCAGCTGTCTGGCAAGAGGAAAATTGTATGGGTAAAAATATCTGCTTGCTTGATTCCACATGCAGCTGTTTTTCAGGGAATGGAAATGCTTCATTGTGGAGGCCTCTAACCTCATACAGGCAGAACCTGATTATGTGAGGCTGGATTGTGGAGCTGTAATACATGTTGACAAGCACTTTCTCAGCAGGTACAATGACCTAAGTAAATGCCCACCAACACAAAAAAGGTCCTCACAGTTCCACCTGCTTGTTGATATACTTAAAGAGTGAATACTGGACTGAACTCCATTGTACACACGAGTTTACAAGCAGAAAGAGCTGAATACATGGAAATGGGGTAATGCAAGCCTGAATACAGGTTATTGCCAGGGGTAAGTTCAGTTGCACAAAACATACATTCATCCAGCATGTTTGTGGGGTTCATCCCATGCACACGAGGATGAACATGACCAAAACACCACAGTTTTTCCTAATTTTGTGCCTTTCAACATAGGAAAGTGCATGATTAAAACAAAATGTATCCCTAAGGATTCAAACATTTAATTGACAAACTAATTTCCAGAATGTTTTATCATGTTTCTGAAATGGGGCAGGGAAAACAAAGACACCATCGAGATATGGTGTACACAAACAGAAATGTGGACTGAAATTATTGGACATCAGTTATGATTGGAAAGCTCCCAGAATCCCTTCAGCTATCCACTAGTTTAATAATTTGAGGTGTTTTACAGTAATGAATTCTCAAATGAAGTATTGCCAATCCAAGTGAACTGGCAGAAATGGCCTCAAAACAGTGCTAGATGGAAGAGCCTTGTTCCACAGGTGCCTCACTGAGCTGCTTTGAACGTCAGTGCCTCTAAATGGTTCAGCATCAGGATACAGCACATGCCTGGGAGGCTGTGGGCTTGCACGGCCCTTGCTAGCAGAATGGCTAGAGAACAAGGCCTCTCCTTCAATTGTCCGGGTTAGGCCAAGTCTGTCTGTAGTCCTATATAAAAGTCTCTTTTAGGAAAATGAGATTGCAAGGGCCACCATATGTCAAAACTCTGTTACTGAAGTAGGTAGTTCTATGCTAGGGATTTTTTTGTAGTTCTCCTTTTGCAAGTGTTGCCTCTATATTAATTTGGTTTGATTTCTGATCATAAGCATTGCCCGCTGAGGGAAAAAGTCTTGCTGACTGTTGATATGTCGTGTTTTCTGCTGAGTTGGTAGGAAAGGCTGGAATGCCCCTTGTCCTCCAAGACACATTCAAGTAGGAATATGGGGCACACCGTTTCATGTGTTTTCACCACCTTCACTTTCCTTTCTGTCTTTTCTCTGCATTGGTTTTTTATCCTGCTCACACTTGGGTGGAGATTGCCCATTGTTGTTCTCACTTGTTTATTTTATTGCTTTTCTTATTTCAGAATCTCTCTTTATGCTGGACACAGCCTCTGCAGCACTTTTAATCAAGGAAAAATGAGTTTGTTCACATTTATACTCCGTTATGATTTAGGGCCAGTAACAGATAGAGAATCCTTCCTCAAAAGTCATTTTTATATAATCAACTGCCATGGTTTAATGAAAAGGCCCAAAAACTTTTTAGGCATTTTCCTGTTACCGTGAATAATGATGCACTTTCTGTAAGGGTAGTATTAGATTTTGGCTAGAAAATTGCGTGGTTGCTACCTTCCCTGTTACTGTTCATCACCTTCCCAAGAAAAGGCCTAGCTAGTGAAATCTTGTTGCTGTTTTTGGTAGAATACAACCTCTCATTTAAAATATTGCTTTGACCTCTTGTTCTCCATCTTTATTCAGAGCTTTTACAATGACACTGAAGAAAGTCCAGAGTGTGATTTAGTCAGATTGTCATCCCTGTACAGACATCTGTAGGGATAGTCTGGTTTCTTGTGGCAGTAACCAAATACATAGGTTGACGATAGAACTAATTTCTGTCTTTTGCAAAACTTCTGTGTGCTTTGAGAAATTTTGTATATCGCTTGCTAATCAATTTTCTGCTGAACAGGCATGTGTGTATGTGGGGAAAAAAAAGGGGAATAATATCCTACGATATTCAAAAGTTTCAGTATGGCAACTGTCCTAGACCACTTTTGGACTCTTTTATGTACAATGTAGTATTTTAGCCTAATAAGAAGATGGTCAATTTCTTTAGGTGTTCTTTTAGAAGCCCTCATTTTCTCACTATCCATGGATTCAGAAATAATACTACAAGGATACTAGCACAGACTGTTTCAGCATTTAGCCTTTCACAACACATGATGCTTGATAATAGCATCCTGTTGATCTTTGTCCTCTGTATTAGGCTCTGTGAAAAGCTGTTAGGAAACAGTTGTAGTGCTGGGGACTGATGAAGGCATAGGATACTGCTGTGTCTTTGCTTCAACCAGGGATTTTATAGAAGTATTAAAGGATTATTTATTATCTCTGGCTATATCTAAGGTTTCATTCCCCAATGCTATCAAACTAACACTTTTTTTAGTATAATACATACATGCCTTTGCAAGTATTTTAAAAACAGTCATCCATCATATGTTGTAACAGAAAACTAACCATCAAGAAGCAGACTTCCTAGCTTATTCTCCAAGGGTGGAATTCAATTATGCAGAGGGACAAAACAAGGTTTATGTACCATCCAAGTCCCTCATAGTCCTGTTTGTGCTGACTTTTTGCATACGGGTAAACACCACCAAAGAAACAATTTTTGGTGGTGTCTGGGTGCCACAGTCAATTGAATTTTGTCTGTAGGACCCCTGTCAGTATTGTGTGTGGAAGACAGAAGAGATGCTGAGTGGAGTTTTATGCCCAGTGGGCCTGGCTGATGCCCAGCTGAAGTCAGGGGAACTTCTGCAACTCCTTCCAAAATCAACAGAATGGCTCCTTTGCTTACTCCCTATTTCTCTTGCTAAGCCACAGTTTTCTGATATTTTCAGGCACTCATGCTCTTTAGCTTGGAATTCCCACAAGGTTGGGTTTCATAACAAAAGGTGTCCCTCATTCTTTTAAATTTGAGTAGATGGAAGAGAGCAAGGTGAGTAATTTTTTTCCTTGCTAGTTTTGATGGGATGCTGAAGGTTTGCCAAAGATTACTTGAGGTTTCCATGGATAAGATGTGAGTGAAGACTGCAGCAGGTTGAAGTGGTGTGAAGCAAAGTGATATGTTGGTTTTGTAGGTTCTCTTCTTAATTGTCACTAGAAAGTAGCACTATTCTAGTACCAGTCCCTCAGCTCTTTGAGTTTTAGCAGTGTGTCACCTACTTAAAAATACTTGATATTATCCTCAGTAAATGACCTATCATAGTCCAAAGCAATCTGTTGCTCCAGAAAAGTTCCCATCTCCTTGTAGAGAGCTTACAGCACCTTGCAGACCTGGCACAGAGCCTTTGAAGTAAACAGAAAGTCTCTCAGTGACCTCAAGGGTTTAGATAGGGAGCCCTGTGGACCACACAAGACAGGTAACACCATCAAAAGCGCCTAATAACTACTGACAGTCAGTAGGTCTTAGTCTCCAAATCACTTGGATGACTCTGAAAATATTTATTCCAGGGCTGGCTTTACATTCTCAGCAGTACAGAGCACATAAATGGTACTCAATGAATAATATAAAAATTCTTCTAAGTACAAAAATATTTCTGTTCAGGAAAATTATAATTTTATGCTTTTCTATTNTTTTTTTTTTTTTTTTTTTTTTTGTCAATGTCTTTGTAAGCATCCCTTTGGCTATAGTATTTTCTTAAAGTGCAAATATGTACTATGTGTCAAAATAAAATATTTATTGAATACATTTACTTTGTGTCTGTTCAGTTATGAGTGGATTTTGAAGTGTTTCTTTGTTGCACCTGTTGAGGCCATTTTACATTCTCTCTTGGCTGGAGACAATGACAATTTGAAGTCTCACAGTTCTGCAAAAAGAAATCGTTAAAGAGAATTTGAACTGAAATTTAACACAAACATTCACTGTTGCTGGCACTCCAGGAACAAACACAGGACCACTTAAACCCTCAAGGTGGGGATAGTTGTCTCTACCAGATCCAGTCCTCATCTGTATGTGGGCTGATACGAAACAGTACCGCAGAATGATGGGTGCAACTTGCCCAAGGATGCACGTGGTGAACTATGGCTTTCCCAATGTCCCCAGAGAGGGCAGAGCCCAGTGATTGGTTTCTTTGCTTCTCTCTTTCTTTCAATAACCCAAGAAGAGTGTGAGCCAGTGGAGGATGGAGACTCTCATACCATGGCCTTCATCTCCCAGACACTAGAATGGTTTTGTAGATGACTGTGACATTACTAAAGGTATGGACCCCTATGACCTCTGGGAAGAAAAGGGAATGTACCTTTCCCCAACCTCCAGGGAGTCTGCATGGCAGCTAAGAAATTGAATAAAATTCTGGCATTGGCAGAAGTTAAAAAAACCAGCCTTCGGTCCCAACAACTGGTCCTTTCCGCCAGAGAAATTTACTCCTAAGCAGAGGAGAAAGCTGGTATTCAGATATGGACAGCAACAGATACTCATATTGGGGTTATCTCATGGAAAGTGATATAGTTGATGACAGCTCATCAGGAAGCAGGGTAGGCACCCTCCCAGAGCCTCAATGTCCTTGTGAGCAGCACCAGAGTGGAGGTGGGCGTTGGAAGCTCAGACTTTGGCTCTGTGTGCGACTCCCCCTTGAGACGCCTGGTGCTGCAGCTATTGCCATCTTCTGGGGCTCCTTCACAAGGCTCCCTCAGTCCTCACTCCATGGCTTTCTCTGAGTACCTGTTAAAAGAGGCAGCCATGAGGCATTTTAAGCCTCTTGCAAGAGGTGAAGGACAAACAAAGGCACTGTTATCCAGTTATGTACTCTAATTCAGATTTAAAATGTAGAACTTTGGGCACAGCTTTTCAAGGAGAATCTATGAATTGCTAACTGGGCCTGTGTACAGACTCATAACCAAAGGGTTTGCAAATGGGGAGATTAAGTTGCATTGTAGCTCTCTTTGCTAAGTGATAAATGCTTTGAATATGTAAACAATAGATTATAAGGCCTAGAACAAGTAAAATTAGGTGGCAATTCAGTTTAGGCTGGATGTTCTTCAGCTCCTTCTGTAAGTGGTGAAGAGACCTCCCCGTGGACCTGGACCCACTCTGGCTTTCTTTTGCTGTTTGCTCAGCTCCCCTTGCTGTCTACATACAGAATCTGATGAGAGAGTCTTTTGTCAGAGTCGTGTATGTGCCTGAAGTGAGTGGTGTCACAGTTCCATTTAGCTTTCCTGGATGAAGATTTAGAAGAACAGAGAACCTAAAAAATGCTAATTTCCTGCCTACCATATTTAAATTTCCTATCTACCGGATTTAAATCAGGCATACAGGGATGACTGCCTCAAATAATCCAGTTTGTACAGTTCAAACACATTCTTCAACCCGAGACCCAATTCAACAACTATTTTATTTCCTCACCCTGTTACAATCATTGCAACCATCAATACAATGCAATTATGCTTAATCTAACACAGGACACCAATGATTTTTACTGATACAGTGGGATATTGACTGCCAGAGAATGGGAATAAAGGTCTGTCAAACTAAAGCGAGCAAATAGCGACTGGTCCTTCAGACGATAATTCTAATTTCTGAAAAAGCAAAGAAATATCAAGTCTTTCTTTTATCTTTTTGCATCATATCATACAGAAAGAGGTCTTGACATTCTTTGAAAGCTACTCAGAAGCTTCCACGTGAGTTATGCATAAAGAGCTGCAGCTGACACATAAAAGGTCTTTAAAAACAGTTCTGCAACTGTGGCTAGATCCACTGGGATCGAATAAGGCAGTCTTTAATTATACCCCCCTTGAAAAGCTACGGATAGGCAGAATAGGCAGAATGTTTCCAGAGTTTGGCTGGACCTTGAGAGCTGTTTGTGAAGACAACCCTTTCAAGTGTTGTAAATGGGATTTAGCCAATTACAGGGATGACCTTATGCAGTTGCCTCTATGATCAGAACCGAAGACCCTGTGTGGTTGATTTTGGAAAGATTTAACATATGTGCACACTTTGCAGGCAAAGACCTAATACTGAAATAAAGACATCTCTGTGAAAAGTTAAGCATGTCCACAAGCTTTTGCAAGAAGGGTCTGATGCTGTGAATATGTGCAGGAAATCTGTTTAGTACCTCCTCAGTTTACTTCAATCAGAAACCATATTAAAAAGTCTATCTGTATTGCTGCAGAATTATACTGTTAGCTGTATAAAAAAATAACCTTTTCTTGCAAAAAACTTCCTGTTGTTTTTTGCAGATTTTTTTTCTTTGACAGAAAATGTATTGATCTGATCCTGGGAAAGTGAATGTAGTTCTCAACAGAACAGTTCCTGGCATATAATTTTGATGCTCATAAGGTTGTGTAATATTTCATATGAAAAGACTCTGTCAACTTCCACTGACTGTTGAATCTTAAAATGATTCATCCACACAAATATATTTTTCAGGAAAGCTTCTGAAGCAGAAAACTGACCTCACTGCAAACTTACAATTTAATTAAACACATATTTATTTTAGAAGTATGTACATTTCTATATATCTTTATTTTCTCTTTTTTGATTTTGTGGCTCCTATGGAAATACAGTGTTTAACATAGTATGGAAAAGGAAATTATTTAGAAATATATTTTGAAAAATAAACTTGTAAAAGCATGTATTTCTGTATTGTAACTTTTAATGTTTACTTATAACTAAAGAAATAATGAAAGTTAATGTGTGAAATAATTAATTGTCAACATTTCTCACTTCTGAATCATTCAAACTTTATATTTCCAATAATCTCAGTCCAAGTTTTATCTTCACGTTTTCATCTCAGTGTACTTGAGTGTTTTTGCCAGCCAGATTTCCCATGTACCCATGATGGGAAATTTGATTTCTATTCCTGCCTTTTACAACTTCTCTTGCTCTTCATGGGAAGAACCATCCATGATAAACTAGGAGGGGAGAGACTGGTTCCGCTGACAGCAAATGAAGCTTTTCCAGTTAGTTCCCTGAAGTTAGAGGTTTCAGTCTCAAGACATAATTACAGGTAAGGATGGATATGTTGAGGTTGGTGTTAAGCCTGTGGCTTCAGTGGGGATACACTTCACCCTCTAATGTTTTATTTTGGTAATGTTTTAAAGTATTTGTGTGATTAGATGTATACAAACACACACACACACGAGGTTCCTCTCACTCAAGTTTAATATGGAAGAACATGGTACGCTCAAAGTAAGAGTGCATGAAGATGATGTTCTCTGGTTGTTTTTGTTTTTCTAAATACAGGTATAACTTGCAATGAAATTTTCACCTTTTTTTTTGTTCTCATTCAGATAAAAAAACCCCAACCAAACAAAACCTTTTTCAGAAAAAAAAACCCCACTTTCCTCAGCTCATCTCTGACTGTGTTGTCAGGACCATTGTCTCATTCATGTGATATGATATTTTCCCATGAAGCTTTGATAGGAGCTAAACATAGAAACTTTAATTCATTTCTTAGTCCTACACCAGTCAGTATTTTAGAAACTTATGGCCAAATTTACTATTAAGTGTTACAAAGGTCATTGTTGCATAAAGCCACAACTTCTCTAGAATAGATATATTGCTGTTTTAAAATCTTCTAGCCTTTAAGCTAAGCTTACAATTTTGTGACCTGCTGCATGTTCACATGTTGTAGTACTCAATTTGAAAGCTGGGCAGACTGGAGGTGAGTGCAATCCAAATGTGCCAATCCAAGTGAGAGCAATTTGGAAAATTGTACCTAGAAAAAATCAAAATCATAGAATAACCCAGTTTGGGAATGACCTCAAAAATGTAGGCATGTTTTTCTATCTGCTCTTAAAGAACAAAAGAAGGCCCAGCACAAGTATTGTACATCACTAAAATATCTTGACATCATTAAATTGGATTTAAAGTGGTGTAAAGGCCTTGAAAAAGTCTGATTGACTTCACCTTTGCTGACACTGACACTGAGCTATGGATTTTCAAAATGAAGCACCATAAACCTCTGCAAAGCAGGCAAACCTGAAAATTTTAGCAGACATTTTCCATGAAATGTCTGCAGACGGAGACAAGAAAAATATCCTGTAGGTATTGGTGCACCGACAATTTAATGCTGCTGAAGTAGCTAGATGAAACCAGACCCACCACATTGATAGGGATTCTAATCAGTAGTAAGATGGAGCAGAGAAATATATCCCAATACTGACTGAGCCCTTCACTGTATAATTTTTGTTACCATTTAGAGTCCATGATAAAGAATTTCAGTTCAGATGCAAAAATCTTTCAAGAGAGTGATGCTACAAATTAGACACCTCCGAAGCACTGACCTAAAAAAAAAAAAATTACTCCTCCCCTAAATGTAACTTTTGAGGTTTCTTCCTTATTTAAGGGCTATTTCCCCTGTCATCATTCTAATTAGTGCCAAGGAAAAGTGCTGTGCTGCCCAAGAGGAAGGCAATAGCTTTTTGCTGAGTCCAGTTGTTCCAAGCAGCTTGGACATCTTCTGGTCCTGTAAAGTAGTTATATGTTGTCTCCATAGACCTACTGGGTCATGGATACTCTTTGGCTGTTTTCTTTTATTTTCAGTTGCTAAATCAGTTAAAAGAAGGAATGATATAACACTGTCCTAAGATCACTATTCCAAGTGAGCAATTGCTGCTGTAGTTGCCATAGGGATACTGAATGAATGCAGATGAGGTAGGAGATATCCAGAAGGCTCTGCGAACATGAGTTTCTCTTCAGGCAGCCCAGTGTGACCAAAAGATGGGAGATTTCTGCACTTCCATAATGCTGGGCTGAAATGCCCATCTGGTTGTCAGTGTGCTGCTTCGGCCAGAGACATGGTCACCTTGCTCACCATTAAAAGTGGAACTTGGCCTCTTAGGTGATATTGAAAACATTACCACAAGTTTCCTAGGAGCAATACTTAGAAATAGCTACTTGCTGTGAAGACGAAAATACCACCAATACTGCATTTGTAATAAATCCACCAAGGAGAAGTGTGGAAGCTGCATACATATGAGACCAAGTGGTGTATTTGGGGACCAAGAGAGTCTAATTTTAATAAATTAATATTTGGAGAGGAATAGCTCCTCCACAGAGGAAGGAGCTATTATATAGAAGGTGTTCAACACCATGACAGAGACAAACAATCTTTCCATGGATAAGAACCGATAAGTGAGCTGCCTCTCCATTCAACTTATCGATGCCATGGGGTGAAAGTGGTCAGCTGCATGGACAGCGGTGATCCCTTTTAGTGTAGCTGTGTATTTGCTTCTATTCCAAACAGGACTGAATCAAGGCACTAGTCATTATGGATATAGCCTGTAAATGCAATGACTTACTTGCCTAAACATCCTCGGAAAACACTGGTGGACTTCCATGGTAACTTGGTGACACACACCAGCACTCACAAATTCTACCTTTGGAGCACCATTTGCTCCCCACCTACTCATGGAAGGACATGGATCTTATAGCCTTAGGCTCCTCAGATTTATGCTTTCCACTGGAAGCTACAGAGGAAGACCGATGACATTTATGATGACAAGAATCAACTCTGCCCTCATGTGCTTATTCACAGTTGTATGTAAGGGATGGGTTTAGCACTAAATTATTTGATTAAATATATACAAATAAGTACAGACTCAGATTGTACATTTTTTGACATGAACACAGCTCTTAATTATTATGGCATGACAAGAGCCTTGGCTGTTCTGAAGGGATGTATTTCAATTGTCTCCAGAGAAATTGTAGTGATTTGCTTCAGGTCGCTTACACTATCAGCTCAGACTTTCGGCTCCCAAAATGCAAATTTGTGCTGGGAAAAAAACACGCTGGCTGGGTGTAGGCTGCAAATCTAATGCTATTTCAAAGTGATGTTATCCCAAGCACTGTGCACTGGATGTATTAACAGTGTAAGATACTCTTGAAAGTGTTAACTCTAGATGGTATACCCAAGTTTGAGCCAGGATAATTAATTTGAAATTGTGAAAGGCATGAATGAGATTTTATGAGAACAGATGTAAACATTCCCCAACTAAATAGAATGAATTAGCAGCCAAGGGGTAATCAGAAGACATGTGGTTCATTGATAAGTAAATACACAAAATCTAATATGTCTTGCTCAAGAGTGGACTAGATGGCAGCAGTTTCTCTATTCCCACTCACCAAAATACTCTGTCCTTCCTATTCACAGCACCTCTAAGCTTAAAGCTCTGCAACTTCTAAAATGTCCTCCCCCTCCTCATATTTAGGGTTATTATGGTATTATTAACACTATGAATTAGTACCTTTCAAAGTTGTCTGATGGAGGTTAATTAATCCCTTTTAAACCACTCAAGACTTAATTGAAATAAACAAACATTATCATATCTATCTTCCAGCTGAAGGAGATGAATTGCAGAAAAGTTTAGTTGCTTCTAAAGTCATAAAACAAGTCAGTAGGCAAATCAGGAGGAGAGGTAAGCAGCCCTGGACTTCTAGACTCTCACTGTAATGATTACATTAGCCTGGCTTCCTAGAACCAGTATGTCTGAATGAGATTATTTTATTCAAAAGAGTTCTCAATTATATTCTCATTTAGGCTTGATTCCAGGACTGCTGTAGCCACTGGGAAAACAGCAGCAGAAGATTTTGGTGCTAATATATCCTTTTCAGTGAAAGGAAAGACTACTGTGGGTCAGTGTGGGTGAAATAATTTTCCTAATGGTGCATTTTTTTAACGTTAGCAGGTGTTAATATTATAAACTTGCAAGAAAGGCGAGGTGCTGTCTTCCGATATGATCTCACCTTCCTTGTAAATGAGCATTTAAAGTGTCTGTGATTTCCGTGGTCGGGCACACCTCCCTCTGCCCACGCTCTGGCCTATCCAGCCTCGCCATATCCACAGATAAGGATGGGTAATACCAGATGCAAGAAGGGTCACTCGACTGTTCCTTGCTGTTGCCGTGAACCCTCCCCTGCTTTCCAGTGCTTGGTGACAGAGTGCAGGAAAGACAGGTGGGCGGAAGAGAGTGGAGGAGAGCTGCTGTCACACATGGGTGGTGATGCAGCTCCTGCCTGGGGACTGATGAAGGGGGGAAGGCCCCCAAGATCTGGTGCAAGAGACCCCAGCCAGCGGCAAGCAGGCTATGCTGCAGGTTCTTTGGGGACAGTGGCCTCTGCAGGATTTATGCAGAGTACCTAGCCTCAAACCAGCCCTTGAGGCTCCACAATACACTGAAATATCACGGGCAACAGCTTTCTGAGAGATGGTGAACGTACCCTCTATCACCCCAAAGAGCAAAACCATACCGGGGCAGGTCTACCAGGCCTTCCTCCTGCTCCCTCCCTGAGGCAATAGGATAACCATCCGTATGGCACTCTGATATGTCAGCACTAAACACCCAGTTTGTACATGACACGCTTTATCTACCATTCTGTACACAGCCTATTGACACATGACAGTGGCAGCAGGACCTCAGCGATTTTCCTGATGTCTCCTGTTTATCCCTGATTTCCACCAGCACAAGAGAAATGGATCATTGCTGGGCAGCTTTTTACAGAGTAACTGGACCAACAGTGGAAGGAGAAAGAGCCTGCATTTAATTTCTGCTTGAAAAATATCAGTGATGAAAAGGCCTTATGCTAAATTTCTGTGATGGTAGACTTTCACTCTGCTGGGAGTAGTTTAGACCAGACAATTGAATAATCCTTACTATTAAGAGCAGATTTAAAATATCTTAATCAATGCAATCATACACAC
The DNA here is from genome assembly GCA_013398115.1 of Falcunculus frontatus. Lineage (NCBI taxonomy): Eukaryota > Metazoa > Chordata > Aves > Passeriformes > Falcunculus > Falcunculus frontatus. Next base: position 163,157 of record VZRV01006488.1, on the reverse strand, counting down.
AAAAATTTCAGTGTAGCTGTAATCCTCATTAGCACATGACACCATGCCTAATTTCACCTGCAATTACCTGGATAGACCGTGTAATTATGCCACATAATTACTTGTTCATTTTACGAATGAAGTTGTGTGTCTGCAGCTCAAGATGATGTAGCTCTCTTATGTCAACCAAAGTCCTCTGGTGCATTTTCTACAGTATGCATGTTCTTGTTTTTTAAAAGCAAGGGCCAGAAGTTGAAAAAAGTCAACCAAGAGTGCAAGAAAAATGTTAAGCATTTTGGTCTTAGGCAGTGAATTTTGCTTTAGGAGGTTAGGATCAATTGATGGAATTTATTGACAGAAGCTTGTTTAGAAACGGTAAACTATTATAAATGAAACCTGGTTTTGCTGGTATCTGTCAAATCTCTTAGTATGCTCTAAGCTCTCTCTGAAGGCATAAAGAGATGAACAAATATGAAATTTCTGGGCAGGAAATAATGCCAGGCCATGTTCTCAGCTCTATCTAAATCTACTCAGTGCAGTGAATAGCAGGAATTACACTGGTGTCAGTTACAATTCTCAAATACACTGTGATAATCTGTTTCAGTCTCCACATAGGTTTTACAATATAGACCTTACCGTAGTTTACACTACGGAAAAGCAAGAGTACCTCTAGAGGCCAGCTGTGTCAACTCTGGCTGCTGGACTCCTGCCCAAATTGTATAGGCAGTGCACAGGTATCACCCATAAAGACGAAAAGCCTGATAGGCCACTGCTTTGTATCTTACTCTGCCCTTCTAATTGTATTTGTTCAAACAGAGGTGGGTATGAAATGCCACAGGTCTCATTGCATTGGTCTGCAGTCCCATGCAGGGAGTGGGAGCAGAGTCTTACAACTGACTGGTGCTGCATTAATTTGTCATTCAAAAAAAAAAAAAAAAAGAACAAGATCCCAAAGAGAACTATATTAAAAATATATTTCATATGACCTCACTCGAAACATTTTATTCTGGGTTAGCATCTTTTAATCATTTTATTGTTTCTTCAACAAGACGAAAGCAGTTTTATAACAAAAGCAGTTAGAGAAAAGAATTCAGTTGGAATAAAACTTGCCAAGAAGAAATGTAGTCATTCAGTAATACAGTGAAACAAAGTCAAATTCACACCATGTTTTCCTCATCCCGAAAACAAGGTATGTGCCAAAACAAATTTATGTGATTAATATGCTCACCAGTCGTGCCAGGTCAGCTTTATTTTTAGTAAGTAACATAGCCTTAAGTTCCTACAAAACAAAGCCCATTGCAGGGAGTGCAAACTCAGCCCTAAACACATGGGACAAAAGGTAAGGTAAATGGAGAGGGAAGCCACCTGCAGAGCTGTAATCCCAACCACTGGCTCAACCTTAGGAAAATTATGCAGTTCTAATGGGTGCACTTTCCCTGGGACGTGTGAGCAGCCCAGTTGTTCCTTGTGTGAGAATCTTTTAGTGGTTGCAGGTAGCTGCATCTTGCTCTCTGTTGTGGGCAAGGGTATTTGGACAAGATGAAGAGAGAAAATACACAAAGGAAATGCCCAGAGACAGGAATTGCAGTACCTTGTCTATGTAGTGTGACAGTAAATGTCAGTCTAGAAATCTTAACTTTTGGCTTTGTGTATGGGCTCTTGGTAGCCCATTAAAGAAGAATGAAGTAAGGTGACCCACCATCATTAGTTTTCTCTCGGGTGCTAAATCAGACCAGAGTCAGCTGAAACCAAAACTTCCTTTATTAAAAGGACATGGTGAGAGTCTTAACCCCAGTGTTAGTCAGTACATTCTCAAAAATATTGGTAACATATTTGTAGAGACGTAAAAATCTAAGGCAAACTATTTTGCCATTTTTCTGTGAACATCTATTTATACTTACACTTCAAAATTCCCGAGCAATTTTGCTCCTAATTTAGATTACAATTTGCTTGGGATTTTTTTTTAATAGCCAAGGCTGATATTTAAAAAGGCATTTTAAATGTTTACTTCTTAAACAGTTTTAAAAACATATCCAAAGTCCTGTTTTTCATGTAGAAACAAGAATTTACAGTATTGTACTGGATAAAGTTTACAATGAAATCTCCCGTCACTAAATCTGTGGCAAAGTGACAAGACCTATTTCATGCAGTAATCTAAATTTGTAGATTTCAAAGCCCTTGAGGAAAGGGGCTGTAATCATCAACACTGATGATCACTGCTGATGGCGAACCTCAAGAGATAAAGGGATTCAGTGAAGGTCATCCACCACGCCAAGACCTGAAGTGCACCCTGCTCTCCTTGGAGCTAGGCCAGCACTCGATCCCATAGGTGCTGCTGTCCTGCTGCTTTCACAAGCTTCAGATAGTTTGAAGCTAGGAGTGCAGCATTCAGTCAGAGTGCATGCACATCCTCCCCACCCTGTCCCATGCTGTCTTTTTTCCTCTCCTCCCACATTTACTACGTCTGTGATTTCTTTTTTTACAAGGATTTGCTGGAAGCAGTGATTGATAATGGGAAAGTACTCTGAAGGCTGTAATAAACAAAAGCCATCATTCAGGTTTAATGGATGTATTCATCACCTTGCTTTGCATAAAAATCCTTGTGTTCAGCTCTCTTCTATCATGGGCAAACAGGTCATACCATCTCTGTTAAAAATGTAGCACTTTACCAGATAGTTTTCCTTCCCTCATCTTCCTCCTGGAAGGTTGCTCTAGAGCCTCTCTGACGCAGGAGGTAGAAACTGTCTGTTTTCGGCTTACTCATAGCTAGTTTTGGATCATCTGTTTCCATGCCAGCATTGCCCTTTGGGTTAAACACACTCCTAAGTTTTATGTATCTCTGAGTATACGTCCCCCACAAGCATACGTTTGCTATACTGGACAAGAGAAGTTATATAATGCATTAGTCTAATGAACACAGGGCAAAAAAACCAAGTTCCTTCTGCTCCCCTTATCTCTAGCTAAATACTGTTTAGATGGCTCAAGTAAGAGATAAACTATGTAGTGGTTCTTGGCTCTGTTGTGCTGTGCATGGACTGCTTAGACCTCCATGGGAGATGGCAAAAGGGAGATCTTGCAGGAGTTTGGGATTACCATGATTGTCATCCTACTCTCTGATTATGATTTTTTCAGGCTGAATCAGTGTCCTTCCTCCACCACCCTGACACAAGGACAGATCCCTGTCTCCCCTGGATTGTCCTCTGTGTGTCCCCATAATAGTTAAATGCCACAGCCCCCTTTATATGCTGCTCGGTGGACGCTTTCTGAAGCTAACTTGGAGATCCTGCTGCCTTGAGACATGCTCCAGGTTCATTCTGAGTATGCTCTCCCCTTGTTTCTCTCTCCTTTTTCTCTGGGTGACCTAAGAGCCTGTGGACCTCTCTGCTATGGCATTTGTTACAAATTCAGTGTATCTAATACACGGTATTTTCTTTGAGAAATTTGCTTTTGAAGTTATTTGTTTTCTGTCTATGCCTTTGATGGATTTCTAGCTCTCACTAGAAATGTGCTGAGATAGAGGTAGCTTTTGCACTGAGTATCTGCAGTTTTGCATTAGAGATCTGTATACTTTTTTTCTGACCAAATCCAATGTAAGCAGGTAAATATATCTCCTTATTTCTTATTCCGCTGGACGTTTCCTTGACATTGCAATGCTGATGATTTGATTTACTTCTTGTATTCCTTCTGCCTTCTAATAGCATGTCTGAGTGGCAAGGGGAGGAGTCTCCAATCTGCTCTTTGAAACAACAGGCTATTCACCTCATGGTATTGCTGAGCTCTCCTCCCATCTTCTTTGTAGACTCCTTGGACTCCATCATCAATTCAGTTTGGATACTGTAAAACACAAGTATTGAACTATGGAGTGTGTCCATGACTATATGAGCTCTGCCCCAGCAAATTGTTATGCAGCTACAGATAAACAGAAAATTTTGCTAAATTAGGATGTGCCTAAAGAGAAATTCAGGTGAATCACAGGAAAACATAGATAGGCCCACCTTCTTGTTCTAAAAAGGCTAGGAATTATTAAAGAACAATTGTATTTTAGAATACAAAACCAACTTTCCAGCATAAATTCCTTGCACCTAGTATACAAATCCAAGGCAACATTTGTCTGACTAACCCATCAGCAGATCCTTGGTAGAAGATGGAGATTTGCTCTTGCTCTTTCTTTTCAATTTACTGTTTAGCATCATTACTAAGAGGAAGAATGAAAAAGGAAAAAAGGGAAAAAGGAAAAGCACATGTAAGAAACTATTTCAAAAATACCTCAAACCATCAAAAGATACATGTTCCTCTTAACAGTGAAGAATATTTGGGGATGAATAAAAAAAAAATCTGAAAAGCTACACTGCTGTTATGACAAGGCTATCAATCCAAGGTAGGACCTATGTAATATTATATAGATATCTGTGGTGTAGGTATGTCAGCTGCAGATACCACAGGTTAACAAGTCTTTCCAAGCTTCCTCCGAGTCCACAGAAGGCAAAATAGGCACATTGAGGTCGTGATTCATTGCATCTACTGTAGGTCTAAAACAGATGATATAAATCATGTCCTGTAAGTGTCTGATTCCTTCTACTGACTGCAAAGAAAAACTAGTCCAGATGTAGGTATCCATACCTGTCCTAGGTTGTAATGTAAGATGTAACCAAAAGCATGTATTCTATCACCATCTGCATAAGCTGTTAAAACAGGTGCGGCAATGTTTGTTATCTGCTACCATGACTCAGCCTTGATAACTCCCTCCGGGGACTATCTCCTGTTAATGGGCCCATCAATGCCTTGCCTCGTGACTCACCAGCCCATTGTGAGAGGCTCCGCCCAGGAGGAGGAGCTGAGAGTTCCCATCTGTATATAATCAGAGGTTTGGAATAGCACAGACAGCCCTTACCTACGGGACTTCTGGAGCACTAGAGCTACACCACTGGACCTTCAGGTGAAGACCAGACTCTTTTCTACAGGATCACTGCTTCAACAGGACCACTTCATCTGGACTGTTACCAACACCCTGACCGACAAGGTGCCAGGTTGTATCTGACTTTGTCAGTGCTTTTCCTTGTATTATTTCACTTAGTTTTAATTTTTCCTGTTAGATTTTAATCCTGACTTGTGATCTCCCACTGGTTTGTTTTCAAACCAATACAATACCTTGTAGGCCTTTGAAGATACACTGAATGGGTGTCAGATCAGACTCAGAGTGTGCTTGAGTACAAGGAGATTCAGAGAGAAAATCTGGGGGCAAGAAAAGGAATCAAATATAGGCAAGAAATATTGGGACAGGTAAATGAAGACATTATCAGGCTGGTCATAGATCAGTCAGAAAAAACACCGAAGTTGCTAGGCATTGCAGCTTGGACCATCTGACTGTACAAAATGAGTATGATGGACGTACTAAAGAGACAGAAGAACAGTGTTAGTAAAAGATGACAAAACAAGCATCTCCCTAATTTAGTCCATGTTCATACATTCCTTCATACCTGCAGCCATACTTTACGTTGTTATTAGTGGTTTTGGCAAGAATTAACTAAAGTCTGAATTTGACCTTTTTGGACAAAATTTTGTGTCTCCGCTGAATCCACAGAGTATCTTCAGCTGATCCAATGCAAGTTAAACCACCCCACGTCTCATTGGATTGAAAATGTTCTGATGTCAGTGGAGGTACAGTTTTTGATCCGTGTAGATCCCCCATGGTCAATTTTTGCCTTGACATTGGTTCTTTTCTCATTTTTTCTCCAAAAGTGATTCTGCTTCTCTTGGGGTGGTGGCACCAGAGAGGTCCCTTTGGAAGGGAGACGAACGAGCAGCTGTTGATGTATGTGTCACATGGTCATAGAGTTCACCACTGAATTTGGCCCAGAGTCTGAAAAAAGAAATGGGTTATTAATTAGGGAACTGTCCTGCAATTTACTATCTCATAGATAACAACCTTAGCAGGATTCTGAAAATATTAATGCAAACTACTGGATTGTTTTTAAATGCCTTCAGACCATCTGCACAGATGTCATGTAACATACAAGTACAGGGAAGCTTGAATTTATCTCAAGAGATTTAACTTGTTTTTCTCCAAAAGGTAAAAGTACTCACAATAGATTTTCTTTCAGGAAATAATTAACTCGGTCTTAATTTGTGTTTCAGTTTGGACTGAGGGCTGTTTACTGTGTGTTCTTTTCTGTAAAATCTCTCAAGGAATTTCATAATTCCAGAACAGCTTTTTTTATTGATACCCATTTTCCCAGAGTACTCTTTTCTTCATGATTTGGCTACAGTTTTAGATAATTTATTTTTATTGACAGTGAGACTACTCCATTTGTTTCACTTTTTCAAACCTTCGCTGCTATAACTGTCGTTTATACTGCCAAGGTTTCCTCATTTACACAAGAAATTATCCCATTCACCTCTCTTGGAAAAGGCAAGTCAGATCTGTCATTTATTGCTTTCAAGGAGAAAAAGAGGAGAAATGGTAGCACCACCTCATTGGACTTGCTCTTTCTGACTTACAGCCGTCACTACTGAGGACTCAGGGAAGATGGGCAAGGGCAACCACCCTCCATGTTATCATCCCAAAGCTTCTTACAGAAAAATGATGATGTAGCCTTTAATCAAAAATTATTTCTTGCTCATTATTATTTATTATTACTCTTACTTATTATTTCTTATCTCTTTTCCATGATTCACCACTGAACTATAGCAGAACACTGTGTCAAGAGTTGGGCATCTTCTAGAGCATTTGTAAATCAAGGATTTCCAGTGGGTAGATGGAAAAGCAAGGCATACTGAGGATGTGGGATAAGCAGCCAGTGACAACAGAAGAATGGCTGCCTGTGATTTTGGCGGATGGGATTTGGTGTCCACAATGGTTCTCTGTTCTCTGTTTCTCAGACTCAGATCTCTAGCTGGAATCCAGAAAACTGGATCTGGCTCTTCAGGGAAGGAGGAAGAACAGCTTCAGAAAACAGACTAGGTTTATCAGCATCAGTGATTTTTTTCTTGTATTTTTCAGCATCCTTCATGAGGCCACCACAAGCTCTTATTAGGCACAAACCAATGCACATGGGACAATTAATTAAGAATGTCAGAATGTTCACCTCATCTCATTTAACGACCACTCTGATCACCACACATAGCTTTCTACTGGGGAACGGCTGTAAATTACTAAAAATGAAGAATACAGTTGAGTTTTGAGGTTTTATCACTAGAAATTAGATTGCATTTTTCTTTAGTTAAAAGTTACTGAAAATAATAATTGGTTTTGTGTTGCTCAGATACTTACTGTCAAGAGAATTGTTTCTTGCAGATAAGGCATCAATTACTTGATGACTTTTGCCCCTTTTAAATCAGCAAATGATAAGCATTATTAGATGCAGAATCAGAGGAAGTCTTAAAGATATGATCTACATCCTATGCATCTGTGCCTAACCCAAATGGAGAAAATAAAAAATAATCCCAAGAAAAGAATATACACGATTGGAAATAAGATCCTTATTTTGCTCTCTGTTTCATGTCTCTGTAATCTTGATTAGTACTCAGTTTCAGGGACTAGACCTACCGTGTTTCCTCTTGTGTTTTCTTAATTTTTTTCTATTCTCCATCTGAGAAGGATGCGCTGGGAATGCAGGCCTTGGACCTACATTTAATGCAAAGTAATATAGCTCACAGAAATCAACAAAGCTACAATGCTCTAGGCTACTAAGGATCTTTTCCTACATCTTATTTATATATTTTCAGGATGGACATAATATCTTAGTTCATATTAAAGTGTAGAGTTCATCATAACACTAATCTCTAAGACACAGGCCTGCCTATCTTCTGTGATAACGGAATTACATTTCTTCTGTTGTGATGATAAAAATCTACTATTCCTAGGAAGATGACTTGCTGGAACCTGAATAAATTGATCATACCCTACTCTATGGTAGGAATTGAAGAGATGTGACTGCTGACCTAACCAGCGAAAGAGATCTCTGGCATTGTTGCAGTTAAGATAGCAAGACTCTGCTGGTGTCACTCACGGGTGGATAGTGTTGGTTTTATTATGTATGTGTGGGATTGACCCTGGCTGGATGCCAGATGTGCACCAAAGCACTATCACTCCCCTCATAGACAGGAGAGAGAAAATGAAAGGCTCATGGGTCAAGGTAAGGACAGGGGGAGATCTCTCACCTCTTACCATCATGGGCAAAACAGACTTGACTTGGGGAAAATAAAACCAAACCTTAAGATACCTTCCCCCTACCCCTCCCTTCTTCCCAACCTCAACTTCACTTTTGATTTCTGTACCTTCCCCCTCTCAGAGATGTAGGGAAATTGGGGGCTGTGATCAGTTCATCACATGTCTCTGCTGCTTCTTCCTCCTCAGGTGGAGAACTCCTCACACTCTTCCACTACTCCACTGTGGGATCCCTCCAACAGGAGATAGTCCTCCCTGTGGATGGCAGTTCTTCAGGTACTGCTTCAGCATGTATCCATTCCAGAGGTTACTGTCCTTCAGGAACAAGCTGTTCCAGCATGAGTCTGCCACAGGGTCACAAGTCCTGCCCACAAACCCACTCCAACATGGTCACAGCTCCTCTCAACACAGGTTCACTGGTCCTGTCCAGAGCCTGCTTCAGTGCTGTCACAGCCTCCTTTGGGCATGGGATCCTCCATGGGCTGCAGGGGGACATCCTGCTCCACCATGGGCTTGCACCACAGGCTGCAGGGGAATCTGCTCTGGCACCTGGAGCACTTCTACCCCCTCCTTCTGCACCGACCTTGGTGTCTGCAGAGCTGTTTTTATCACACATTCTCACTCTTTGGCTGCTGTTGTCCAGGTTTTTGTCTCTCCCTTCTTAAATGCATTATCCCAGAGGCTCTACCACCATGGCTGATGGGGTTGGCCTTGGCCAGTGGTGGACCTGTCCCGTAGCCATCTGGCATTGGCACTGTCAGGCCTGGGGGAAGCTTCTGGCATCTTCTCACACAAGTCACCCTCTAACTCCCCCTCTACCAGAACATTGCCCCACAAACCCAATACAAGGCTCTGACAAAAAAAAAAAATTACAATTTTGTTACTGTTATTGTGGCCATGAAAAATGCATGGATCAAGTATGGGGTACCAATAAATTGCTACAATATGTATTGTAAAAAAAAAAGTGATAATTTCCAGTAGGCAGAGTCCAGCCCTGTCACAAGATTTAACCCAGTCCACTGTTTGCTCCTGATTTTTCCTGAAGCCTGTCAAACATGGAGAGGGAACAACGTTCCCAGCTCAGAGGTTTGGTATCTCTCAACTTTCTTCCTGCTACCCTCTTTCTCAGGGACCTCAAACTGTACTAACAAGATACAGGTGTGTTAAGTGACCAAAACAGAAGTGTTTCCTTATTCATGTGGCTGACTGTGGGGGTATGCCAAGTTGCTTGTTGGGGCTGTATGACATGTTCCTCAAGTGTTGGGAAAGCATGAGATCAGAAACAGCAGACAGAAATTTCTGCTTTTTTGATGGAAGAGGGAGGTATGGTCTGTTGAGGTCAAAAGGCTGAATAATGTTGGTGCAAAGACATTGTTCTCAGGCAATGGCTTGCAGGCATCATTGTGCCCTAAAACCGGGACTAAGAGCAAAGTATAAATTGTCTGCAGCACATCACCTACTCAGCAGTTTTGCCCACAGCCAAGTCACAGGTCTCTAGCTTAACCAGTAAATATTCAGCCTCTTTTGAAGAGACTGTGAACATAATTTATGAAATTACCACTTTTCAAATAAATATTTATTTATTTTTAGGCTCCTGAGTGCACTTCCTCTTTTTATTGATATTACTTCACACTTCTAATGCCTGAAGTATTTCCAGTTGTAATTGTGAAGTGGAACATTTCTTTGTTGCTTCTGTTTGAGTTTTATGGTCTGGATAGCATTTATCTGCAGTGAATGTCTGCCATTTGTATTCATTATTTACTGTTTATATTACAACAGGAGAGTCTGAGAACTGGACAGCTAATACATCAGATGGATTTGCCAGAAGTGCCCATAAAAAGCTTTGCTCCAGGCAATTGTTGAGGGCTTCTTCAAGTCAACGCTGCCAGGAGCAAAGTCAGGATCCCTGAGCCTGAGTGCACAGTGCTGCCACGGGCAGAGCCACATCGTTGAGCAGGGAGGTGAGCTGCTGCACCAGCATCAGGGTGGCTGCTGGAAAGGTGAAAGAAGAGGGAGTCTAAAACAATTTAGGGTTTTCTTGTTAAGCCGTATTTTGAGAAATACAGAGCCAGTAATGTTGCTTTGCCCTGCAGGGCAGTACTGAGAGACAGCCATGGAAAAGGGACTTGGAGAAGGCAACACAGGGGAATTGTTTTGCCTGGCATGACCCTGCCTTTGCCACTAAAAGTGGGAATAGAATATAGCTCCTCGTATTCCTAGCTCAGCACATTACTCAATGACACTGTCCTATTTGCTCAGCTTTCCAAAATGGCTGTGCTCACCCTGCCATCCCCAAACCCCAATGAAGTAACAAGCCACCTACAATATTTTTTCTGCCCTAGTTTCTTTAAAAAAAAAAAATCACAACACCGCCAACCACTTTTGCACAGCAGTCTCGGTCGTCTTTCACTATGCTAGTCCATCCAGCCTGTTATTTAAGTTCTCCTTGAAAAAAATCCCACCACTTTCTTCCACAGTGCCCACACAAAATGAGTCAATGTTCTTTTCCATTCATCTCAGAGAGACCAGGATTGCATCCAACATATTTTCTCAAAAAAAAAGACAAAAAGGAAGAAGCATGGGTAAAACCACCAGGACATTCATATAAATCAGCAGAATAGTTGCACAACTGTGTTTCTACAACCCCTAATCTTCCTCATTTACACTCCCCCTACTATCAAACAGACCATGTGGACCTAGGTGGTAACTATTAACTTTGAGCATAACAGAATATTAAAAAACCCCAAACATAGTAGCAACTTTTTTACACATGTGATCATGCTTTTCTTCCCAAGACGGGTTACCCAGTTAGAGTAAAAAAGTTCTCCTCTCCACTCCTGTAGAAATCTAGGTCCTGGGTGGTGGTTCTGTCTCTGCACAGCTGTCAGAGTACAGGCCTCATGGACTCAGCAACACAAAAGCTTAATTTCTGTGATACAGATCTCATTTGTTTCTGTATTGTGCTTTCTGGATGTTGCATGTCAGCAAGTTTCAGACCTCATCCAGACTTTAACAGCCCTGGTGCATCTTCATGGGGTTTCTGAAAGGCAGAAGCAACAGTTATCCCAGTTTTACAGCTAGGATGTCAGGATGCTGAGTGGCTGTGTTCTTTGTGCCTCTTCCTTCAGAAAACCAGAAGAAAAAGCAGGACCATCTTTGAAACATGGCATGGGAACTTCTGTGAGCCCCAGGGGCACTGCTCCATGGTCAGCAGCAGGATCCTGGCTAGGGAGAATATCTGTGGAGTGTGACCTGGCCATGGCTCCAGGTCCTGGTGGGGGAAAGGCACCTGTGCTATGCCCAGCACAAGCAGGGAGCCTGGCGGACACTGTTTGGCACACTACAGCTCTTTAAACCCCTCAGCACATAGCTGCTGGCTGAACAGCATTTCTGAAAAAAAGCTCCAAAACAAAACAGAACAAACCATACCTAAAGACCCAACAAGCTGTTTGTTTATAAGTTTCTAAAATGTATGAATTTTAGGTACCCAACTTGTTTTATAAAATACATTCAGATAAAAAAGAATGGTAGTGTAAACATGGAGATGTCAAAGCAGGCTGCTTCCCATCAAGACTGTTCAGAAAACTTTGATTCTGTTAAATTCTGCGAAATCCTTTCTGTAGAAAGCCCATGTGAAGTTGGGGCTTCTTCCAGTTTCTGAGTAATTATGGTTGGTAATAAATTTTTAACTTCTCTGAAGTTAAATTGTATGACTGATTTCAGTGAGACGGGGATTTGGACTAATGGTCTGGATGGCACTGGTTTTGACAGACATAGCTTTCCTGGTATTCCAAGAACAGCGTTGTTGTTGAGGTTTTCACAGTTCAGAATAATATAATGCCAATTGTTTAAAAAAAGCTTAAAGCTGAAAATAATTTCCTATTTTTAAAACAAATACTCTGACCCCTTGCTTTTGTATTAAGTCACAAAGATGAAATAAATGTGAACCATTCTTCTGCTGTTGACAATTAGAAAAACTGTATTTGAATATGCTTAAAGTTATACCAAGGTACAAGATATGCTCATGAAAACACAGAATGCAAAAATGTTATGCTAACTGATCATTTCTGCAGTAAGAACATACACCTGGATTTTTAGAGACAACATGTGTGTGCTAAAGGAATCGATGTGCCACTGCTCTGTAAAATTCACCTCTGTGTAGAGGGCCCCATGCAACACTTCTGAAGTGTGTTTTAAGGATGAAGTCTTGCAGGTGTCTCCAACTGAACAGGAAGGAAGATTTCATCCTCTCCAAGAAGAGGCTTTAAGAGTGATCATCAATAAAACAGTGAGAAAGCTCGCTTTACCTTGTATCTAGCCCTCCAGCAATCCAGGGAAGAAACCGTTTAAGAGTAAACAGGTCAGGTTTTAGCTCCTCTGAACTGCCATCTGGCTTCACCCACTGGAGCATTCTGAGCTCTGCACTGGATCTGTACATTGGGTTAGCACTGAAGTGTGAGTGAATCACAGGGAAATGATAGGCCACAACTTAAAAACAGAAGGAAGGAGTCCTGCCAAACAGGAATAATTGGCTGCAGGCATGAGCTTTCCCATCTCCGGCTCATTCATTTCTGCAGAATGGTTCTACAAAAGCATCGACATAAATTTGACATTCTTATGGAAAACCACCTCTAGGTGGAAGTGTTGACCCTGCAGACAGAGATGAGATCATAAATATCTGTGTGGCAGGAGTGATGGCAACATTTTTTTTAAAACTACTTCCTCCGATATTTTGCTTGAAACTGTAATTAGATGAGGTGCCTTGAGATTTATACACCTGTGAGCAGGTTGCAAAGCTCACTGGAGCCAGGAATTTGTTTCTCTCTGGGCCCAGATCCAGTGACTATGGTTCAAAGAAGCACTTCAATGGACATTAGCCTGGGTGAATGCAGCAGAAAAGGTGCATTTTTGGTTTTAAACACATGCTTATGTACAGTCCCCAGATTCTGTGCCTGCCGTCTTGACCATGTTTTGATTGACATTGCAGCCTAAACCTGTGGTTCTCGGCTTATTCAGTGCCATAGAAAGTTTTGATTTTAACTGGGCAAAACAAGAACATGGTTGCTGCTTCCCTTTCCCTCTTTTGAGAACAGTTTGCGAACTCCTGATTCCATATTTGAGTAAGTCATTCAAAGGATGAGTCCTGTACCTCAACTGCTGCAGATTTTAAGTGATATGTAAGACTAGGTACTGTCTCTAATACTGCCTTGTAGACTGAAGGTGTGACTCAGAAGGGATCAGAAACCATCCTTCTCAGATTGATTCCTGCACAGATCTGAGAGTAAGATGGACTGTTTAGTTCACTTTTCCAGGTGATTGTGACACTTCTTCCTTTCTTTTCAGATGCCCCACCTGCTCCTTGCCCTCTTAATGCTTTAATAACGGTAAATCATTTCAGAAAGGTTTCATTTTCTTTATTTATCTTTCTATTTCTGTTTTATACTGAAACTTGATAAGGGCTTCTTTTGGGTTGGGCCAATATTTTCATAAACAGCTAAATGTCACTGGAGTATGGCTGAGCAGTATTTTTCCACAGGTATGTTTTATTTACTGTCAAACCCATTGTTTATATCAACTGAACAGGTCTCACTGACCATTTGTCATGCAGCAGAGTCTAGAAGGGAGGTGAGACTGTTGCTGGTACATCTTAGAGCTCTGTGGTCACTGTTTGTACCTACCTACAGGGACAGTGGTTCAACTCCGCTTTCTACCTGAGTGAACTTGCTTGTGTCTGTCACCCATCTGATGAGTGACATAAATGCTGTGCTACCAGGTACCCTAAGAGCAGCCTTACTGATCACTGCTGGTAGCTCTCTTCCTCACTGTCTGAAATAATCCTTTGAATTAGAGCAAGGTTAAGCTGAGAGCAAGGTTAAACTGAAAGCGAGATACCAATAGAATAACTTTGGATCTGAATTCATGGCCAGGTAGTAAAGCATGTGCCGAATGCTTTGAGCATCGCCTGAGCCTCTAGGAAGGACTGTGACATTCGTGCAGCACCTAGGCAGTGTTTCCACCAGCATATTTACTCCTCACTAGCTTCCCATGAAGGACTGTTTAGTTTTCTCATCATCACCATCAGGGCATGCCTTACAACAAGTTTCCCAGATGCCATTGAATTGTGTCCTGTAAAGGTGTTTGTGTGCGTGTGAACAACCAAATCAATGAGAAAAATGACTTCCATCCACACTGGAATGAGACATTAATTAATCCAAGCATAAACCGGTATAAGTAACTTGTTCTTTGGAGGGAGGTGTCCAAAAGAGGAAGAGAGAGAACTAATCCAGAAAGTCGATGTTGTCAGAGACTGGACATCTCTCCAAAGGGAGATGGGAGTTGCTGGACACAAAATAAATATTTTGTAGCCCACTGGTAAAGAAGGATGTATCATATTTATGTATTTTCATATCTTTATATCTATCCTTATGTATACATAGATAAGTGTATAAGTGTATTCACCATGTATCTCTCTCTCTCTCTAGATTTGCACAAACATAAAGCTTATTCCTTAGTCAATATAAGCTCAGATCTATTACAAAGACTCAGCTATTTCATGAACACCTGTATATTTTCCATGATGATGTACCCAGCTGTGATGGTTTGTAGGGCAGGGAGATTGTGTTATTTGGCTGAGCTCAGCTCTCTCTGCCAGAAGAAGCGAGGAAGGTTCACTATTGGTGAACTCCACATGCCAGCTTGTCCTAGTGCGCTTCTCACTGAGATTGACCACTGGTCCTGTTAGAGCCAAATGTGGATGCCTTCTGCAAGAATGGAGCTGGGAAAGAATTTTTATCACCTTCATCAGACGGAAAACTAACCATGTTTCATAGATACCCTTATTTTGAAGTTAAGAACTAGGTGACCAGCAGAAAAATAAGGTTCTTCTTGATAATGGGTTGTGCATGTAACCTTTCCTTCCAGGCACAAGCCTTTGCACTCTGTTTTATGCAAAACATACCGTTCTCTCACAATCTCTTCAAGTATCAAGTACATGGAAATGGCTTTTTGTTCACGGGGTAGCTCATTGATTGATTATGTGTTCATACAGGGTCAAAGTCTCACCTTCTTTATACCACTGTAAACTGCATTAATTGCCACAATCTTTATAGAGGAATATCACTTTACTGTTAATCTTTGTTATCATTAAAATATTTGGACTAGTCACCATAGATTTCTCGTAGTTAGTCTGGAAATTTCAATCTTTTTTTTATCTGGTTAGCTAAATGACCAAGAAAGCTCAAAGATGCAGTTGCACACTTGGGTTTGTGCTTTGGATTCCAGCGCCTTTTTGCACCCTCTCTTTATTAGGGGAAAAAAAAATCTAAATGGCAGAGCACTGCATCCTGCAAGCATTTCATTCCACCCACACAGTTCTTTTTCTTTAAAACAGTGGCTTATTCCCAACTGGAAAGGCAGCAGTCTAGCTAGAAGACAGGTTATATTCAAGAGAGAAAGGAAGGAGGTAGCTGAATTATAGCAATTTAACCCTGGCTGGGTAGATGTAAATCCAGCCACTGGTTGCAGCTATCACAACCAGAGTATGATTTTGGATACAGGGAATGGCATATTGCTCTGGGTAATGAAGGCTAGAGGTCAGAGCAGGCTATGCATATGCCTTTATTGCTTGCGCTCCAGCAGGTGCAATATTCATTGCCTCTGTTCTGTGCACAGCCATCTCTAGCATTACTAATGAAATGTCAAATCATATTTTTATTTACTTCCTTTCTTTATCACCTGCAAATAGCCACATTGACAACCCCCAAACCAATCATTTGTGGGTTTCTAAGGATGCCATCAGTAAAAGGCAGTCATCAGTAAAGAGCAATGCTTTCTGGAAATAAAATAAACAGGTTCATTTAAGGCTTTTCATAAAACAAATGTTGCAACAAAATTAATTTGTCCAGCATTAGTCATCACCCTTTCAGCATGTTAATACTCTTTCTTCTGGAAGAAACTGGATTTTTGAGGGGTTGAAAATATCCTCTGTTACAGTCAGCACTCACTAGGGGCAGAAAAGGCACACGTCCGAGTGTGTCATATTGACATGCTTCACTGTCCTGCATGTCCAAGTCATGCAGGCTGGTTTTGGTCATAGATCAGTTGTCATTATTTTCCCATGAGTAGATACTTATACCTGCTGTCTTGTCAAAATCTTTGCTGCAACAGATTTGCGTCAGAACCAGGCACCTTCTAAGGAACATAAACATCTAAGAAGAATAGTCTCTTCAAGAATGTGCTAGAGCCCCCATCACTGGAGATTTTCAAGACGTGATAGCTCAGGGTGCTCGATAATCCTACTTATGCTCCCTTTCCCTTAAAAGATTGGACCAGATGACCTTTCAAAGTCCTTTCCAACCTGGGCTGTTCTGTAATTCTGTGATTCTGTGATTTGGTCAAAGTATACTGTTGCACCAGAAACCTTCCAAGAGAAGCAGTATTTGGTCGGTTTCATACCCAGACTAAGTTTCTCGTGTGATGCAGGCTGTGCTAACATAGATGTGGAAATGGATAGACGCAGGAATCTCCTCTAGGCTCACCCCCTCAGCCTCCTTCCTTTTTGCTCCTTTCCTCTGGAGTTCAGCTTTTGCTCTTCATGTTGAGAGGTTTTTAGGGAAGAGAGTGCTTTGATTGCAGAGGGTTGCTTGGGAGGCAGAAATTGCTGTTGTAGGGCTCTTGGTTACTCCATGGCAGCACTAGGTTTGTGCTGTCCACGGGCAGCAGTGAACTCACCAGGAGTTATCTCCAGTAGCTGAGACACAAATGTCTTCTCGACGTTGAATGGCCTCATGTACTCATGGGGATGGAAATTTACCTGGAGCTCTTGGGTAGGACATGTTGCTGTTTTTCCCATCATTTAGCCCCTGAATGAAAATTTTCCAGCAGACTGATGACAATGGGTGGTGTTTGGGGCTCTTGTTTCCTTTGCAGCTATAGGACATGAGAAAGGCAATGTTTTCTCCAAGGACGAAAGCAATCTGTCTGTGCCTACAGGTCTCTCTTTGATTACAATTAATTAATCACAAGTACATGTTAGAACCATGCCAAGCATGCTCTGATCAGAGAAGCACCCAGTCAAAGGACAGACACATAGAGAGAATTTAGAGGAAAGCCAGGCATTATGTTGCACTTTGTGGAGGAGCTTTGTGCAAGAGCAAGTAAGATTTTGATCTTTTCAGGGGGGATATTTTGGGAAGCCTACAGACGATGTCCACCAGGATTAGAAAAGTGCTTCATAGTTTCTACTGAAGAGGATGTGCGTCCTCCCAGCTTTTTCTTCAACACCTCTTGTTTTTCCCACCTATGTCAATCTAGCTCCTGCTCAGAATTAATGTGGTAGGTAGGAGAGAAGCAACAACTTTCTGTCAAGGTGTGCTGAGGAAGTTCACTGCAGTTATACTTCAAAGCATCTCAAACTTTTAAACGAAGTACCGGTTCCTTAAAGGTGTTTAGACACATCTCTGATTTTTTTTTATTCTGTCCAAGAACATGTAGACCATGGGTGATGTTGGATGCCTGTATTCCTCTGGTCTTTCAGCTTCTCTGTCCTGGAAATAGAGTTTTGTTTGGTGGACGCTTGAGGAGGGGGAAGCAAAACTTTGATTAATTACCCGCTTTGTTGTGACTCGTTGGAAAAAGATGGTTTGAGGCTTGCCTAGAGCTCCTGCTCAGAAGCAGTGTGTTCTCTTCTTTGAGAGCAATGCATTAATCTCATAGTTGATAATTTTAAATTTAATCCTTATGAGTGCTTTGAAGATTTATGTAGATAATCTGTGTGTCCTTTGGGGTGCAGAATTTCATGATCATTGACCTCAACTGCCTTCACAATCACTGTGCTGTTCCTCAGCATTGCAGAGACATTTTATGAGCTCCGACTTGTCCTCTGATTGGCACATCATAGGTTTGCTTAGGAAGAGACTTATCTACAGGAGAGACTTAAGCACTTATGCCCAAGTGCAGACCCATAACTGCCCGCCATTGCTCTGAGCACCTGTCCTGGAAACTTAACCAGCAGTAGCAAACTTTCTCACAAACTCCTTGAGATTCTTGCTTCTGAACATGGAAACTCTTCTTTTCATCTAAGAAGTATTGGAAAAGGTCATGGTGTGCTTTTCAGAGAGAAAGAAGTGTCAGCAATCTGATGTCCGGCAAGTTGAAATTTCTGTGGAAATGTGACACCTGAAGCACATTCCATGGCACTGTAAGACATTTTTCTTCCGATGATTTTACTCTTCATTAGACAGCTAAATTAATTTTAGGCTCTGGGTCCTAGCACATAAAGTAGTGTTACTAAGAAGAAACAAAATATGTACATTAACATACCTGTCAAACTCTTATTTACTGTGGAAGTTCCTGTATCTGTGTGCTCAGATTCATCCAGACTGGACCACAGCTGACCTGTTAGCTCACAGACACCATCAGCATCAATGTCTACAATGCACTTGCTCCCCTTTGAGAGGTGTCTTGCCTAAAGCTTAAAAAACTGAACAAGTGACCTAAACTGACCCTACTTTCTCCAAGTCAGAAGTTTCATGTCCTACATGTCCCATGGCTAGAAAATGAAATCGAATGATAAAACATTAGAGTGATGACCTTTCAGTGACAGAAATACTAAAGTTTGAAGACTGTGTTTTTCCATAATCAGAGGACCAGAATGAATTTCAAAATCTCAGCTTAAAGGGAATATCAGTGTCTGACACCAGATTTAAATCTTCTGGTTATTTAAGAAAGAAAAATCAAAAATGAAATTTATTTCTCCTCAAAGTGCTTATATGCAGTTCCATTCCTAATGTACGATTCTGTCAAATTTCAACAGCCTAACATGATGGGAAAGCAGAAATCAGTTGTGTTGGTCATTCATCCTGATGAATACATCTGCATTATCTTACACTGGACATCTTCAGTGACCAAATTTTGGTGGCTCAGAGGATTGCTTGTTGTGTGGGAGACATCAAAAAATTCAACATTGGAGTTCTAGTTCAATGCATTATTTGATACTAAGGACTGTTGCAGAGGGTATCTCTCTCTTGGGAGGGTGGGGAGGAAAGGTTTTCTTTTGTGCTTTCCCTCAGGAGACTCAGTTTGGTGGAAACAGCTGCTAAAATTGTTAATCCACCAACTGAATGGTCATATGATTTCACAGAGACTGGCTATTATTCATATGCAATGTGCTCTTGCTTTCTTTCTCCATGCTCTGGGGTAAGCACATCTGACATCAATACTGCAGCTGTATTACACTGAATGCTTTATATTTTAAGGCCTCATTTCTAATTACTGAAAAAAAAAAGAGCTCTCTCTCACATATGCTGGAAAGGGAGAAAGGCTGCAGCCCTACATCAGCTCTGATGAGGTTTTACCAGTTGTTCAGGCTCCCTGTGCTCTGGTCAGCAGCAGACTGCTTATATGTTATACACTGTATTTTTGTTGTCTATCAGATTAGTGCAACCCTTTATTCCTAAGACCCAAGAATTTCAAGGTGTTCCATGGACTAGCCATGGTTGGACACATCCACTCTAGGGCTGCCTGTACTGAATGGACCTGAGATGGTCATGTCTTCAGTACTGATCTTGAGATACAGAGATTCTATAACAAAGGTCAGGGTAAAATGCTCTGGACGTGTGGTATCTGGAGATGGCTGTACTTCTTCCTTGGGAGTCATTAGTACAGTAATGCTGGGTCTGACAGTGGTTGAGGGAGGCAAGACAATGGCATATGAACCACCCCAATAAGAGAGGCAAACAGCTTTCCAGAGCACCAAGGGGAGATAGGACCACATTACATTGACAGTGCAATCTTTGCGTAAGGATTTTGGTACTTTTGGTTAGGACTTCTGGGAAGTTTCAGAAGCAGACTTAGTCTGTGCTAATGTACAAATATGGATAGTACAGAAAGGAGGAAGATTGATATTTGCTAGTTCCATTTATATTCCGGTCCTTACTGGGCTCACTAATCTCTTCCTCAGCACGAGTGGCAGAGGCAGTCAGGAATGCAGAGCTTGTTCTGTACTATAATATTGACCACCTGATGGACTGAATTGTGGAGGAATGTCTACTCTTTCCTCCAGAGCACATGGCAGGGGCCGCCGTGGGAGATATGTGCTGGGCTGGATGCATCACTGGGCTGTTCTGCATGGGCAGCTGTGGTGTCCCTCCGAAAGGCAGCATGCCGTGCACTCTGCCATTCAGTGTCCCTTCCTTGTCTCCTCCGGGAACATCTTCACAGCCTGTCACAAGGGTGACCAAGGGAAAACCAGATGAATCACTAAAGAGACCTCAGAGTTCTTGAAAAAGAAGTGGGTTTTAAAAATACTGAGCTATTAAGTAGCACTACCCTAGACATTTAAAGCAGAGTTCAGCTTTTAACCATTCCTAGATAGCCCTGCAAGGCAAACACAACGCTCTTTCCTCCATACTTCACAAGGAAGGAAATTGCAGCACAAGTGACATAGCTGAAGTTTCAAGCTAGGTGAATATCAGAGAAGGGATTAGTATTTATGCTCCTAACTACCAAAACTGGTGTTTTGCTCTTCAAGGCAACAATGCCTCCGAGGCCTTGTGTTGCAGAATGAACAAAGCTAATGCAACTTTAATAATGTGTATGTATATTTTATGCCTTCACCATAAGGACATGGGTTTCTTAGGCTATATGATTTTGACATATAGTTAAAAGTGGTGCAGATGTAATGCAGTGAGATGGTCATGTCATAAAATCTGTAACAGAAGAGTTTTTCCCTCACTGTGCATCTGATTCCTTTCTTAGCATGAAGTATCTGGATTTGGGGTGGGGATGTTCTTATTTACGTGGATCTTTATTCCTTGAGCTTAAACAAATGTTGATTTTGCTGCCATGCTAGTTTGTTCCCATTTTTTATACCAAAGGTCCTCACTGCTGAACAGATTATACATACTGAAATATGCCAGTCCTTCCTGCTCTGTAACTGTATGTTTACAATTAGCAGTTTTTATTCCTGGCCTGATTGGGGCACAAAGAGGAACTTACATGTATTATTTTTATCTTCAGAGAAAAATGTAGCTGAGATTTTTTGGGAGGAGGTAGTTTTTTCCTCCTCAATGCACAGAGGGAGTTAGGTATCGAAGAGTGTGTGTACATAGATATAAAAGGGGATGTACCCTACTTTCTGTTGCCAGTGTCAGACCTGCTTAACACTGGGTAAACGTCTCTGTGTGATGGCTAGAGAAATTTCAACATGTGGGTGAGATATCTGTGTGTAGTAAAAACGTGAGTCGCCTTTAAAATCAGGATCTGAGTTTCCAAATACAGTTTGCTGGAAAAACACCATCAGATTTGGCACTGGTTCTCCAGTGGAGAGTTGTATGTGAAATGGAATGCACAGTAGGGCTCGGGAGCCATTCCTCTCCACCTAGATACAGAGAATGGGATTTCCAAAACGAGCCCTCAGCGATGCTGGGGTAGGGCAGTAGGTTTGTCTGCTTGCAGAGCCTCTCTGCCGGCGTGGGATCGCTCTGTAGCTAGCATTACATGCGGCGAAGAAATCTTCCTTTCCCTGGCTCATGGGTAGGGATATGGGCCATCTAGTGGGGACAGAAAATCACAGCTCAGAGTATCTCCCATTTCAGTTCCCGGTCTCACTGCCTCCCTGGTACAGCCTCTGCATGCCGGCACAAGAGTTACAGGTAAATAATTCTCCTCTCTTTCAGGAAGAAACAGTAAAAGTCAAGTCAGTGCAGAACAACCAGCGATACTTACTCTAATGGCATTCAGAGTTCTCTAGTATCAGGAGCCTTTTGCAGAAATAATGAACTGGTTTTGTTCCTTTGCTTCAAACGAAGTGCCCTGCTGATGTGAAAACGAAGCCAGACTATTATGTGTGCCCCCTCAATATTTCTGTGTCAAATCACTTCGGTAAACTACTTGCATTTAGTCTAGGACCTAAAGTGTCAGCTTAGTTTATTAAAGCTGTTTCATAAGTTCACATGGTGGGTTTATGCTGAGTTGCCTTTAAGAGGCACAGGGAACTGACATACATCACATAAAGATATGCATTTGTTTTTTATCAAAGCCTGAGTCTTTACTTTTATTTCTTTTTATTTTTAAGTCTGAAGGTGCCTATAAGGCTGTTTTATGCTAAATATTAATTCATTTCCAATTTCTAAAAGAGCTTGTCCCCACCCAGCACACTCTACCCCTCCATTTGATGAGTGCTCCTATAATAAACTCATTGAAACTTGTTCCAAAAGGCAGTGCTTTCATAGGAACAGTACTCAGTCTCATGTAACAAAGATCTATATTAAGATCCATAGATTGAATCTAGATAAAAAGCAATCACTGCGACTGCTGACAGCAAGAAGATCTCCCCTGCCTTGCTGTGCTGAGACACCCATTGCAGGTGAATCCATGTCCCAGATGCTTTGCCTGGAATACAGTTGTATGGAAGAAATAGCGCTGCTGAGAGGGAGGGAAGGAAGGCACTTCTGTTTTGGGTGCCACATAGAAAAAAAGATCTACCAAAATTTATTTGCATGAATAGTTATTGTCTCCCCTCCAGTTGCTATGATCATTAAGCTGCATCATCAGCTTTCATGACTGGGAGTCAGTCATGAAAGAGAGAGATGCTCCAGAGCTGCTCCACAGAGCTGCTGGAGTACAGGGCTGACATTGGCCACAGTCTGAGGTTGTTGCCTTAGAAGGGGGCAACTGTAGTTTTACTGCCAGTGTAAAGCTAGTCTCACAATGTGCATTCCTCCACCCCCATCATGCTTCTTCCTCCCTGCTCCTAAGTGAGAGGCTGGGAAGCACCTCTGGACTGGCTCCTCCAAGTATAGGAGCCAAAAGATCCTGTTGCTTGGAGCTGGAGAGGACTTACCATCCAGAGGGGGCAAAGCCCTGGCAATCTGGATCGTGGGCCTGCTTGGGTCATGGAGAAACTTTCCTTGGACTGCTAGGAGAATAAAACTACTCACACAGGGTGGTGGGAAATACCAGAGTTAGTGTTATCCTGGGACGGGTAAAATAATTTTTGGTGGTGCTGCTGAGACTCTCATAGGGTGTGTGGGCTTCCCACACAATGGGGCAGCCTCCTGTGGTCTGACACTCCTGCAATAGATGCAATCTGTAGCAAGACAGGTCACCGTGGAGAAAATAATAGAGCTGGACAGATGAAGGTGTTTACTGACAACATGAACGTATTGCGTGGTGATCCCATTTCTAAGAGAAGTGTTCCCCAGCTCTTGCTTTCAACTGAACACTGCTCTTGCTTTCAACCGAACACTGAAGCCACACAGGATTTGAATAAGGCCCTTGAGCATTTCCTCACTGGCATTGTCTCAGCAGTGCTCTGAAGTATGAGCAAAATCTAAGATGAGCCATCAGGTGGGCAGTTATGATAGGACTTGATTAAGCCTACCAAATCCCCCCAAAAGGAATTATTGAGAGCAAAGTTTTTCTCCCACAGTATTTGATTCTTATGGCAATTCATGTTGGTGATTATATGGCAATTGTATGATGTAAATATTTGCTTCAACGTACCAGCCTTTAAGGTAATATTTCCTCATTCATTTTACCATTCATGAGGGGGGATGGAATGTAGTGAGAACCAGGGAAGCTGGTACTTGATGCTCTGCTGTTATCACAGTCTTTCACAGTTTCGGAGACAGTGTCAGACCATTTAGATCAGTGAGTTCTGCTGCATGGGAATTCCCCTGCGAACTGGTTCCCTCACGGCCTCTCTCACATTCGGGGCTCACTGTGATCCTAGCGAGCATAAGCCCTGTCTAACAGGGTCATATATTCAGAAACTTTCCAAGTGGATTCCTGAAAAGTATCTAGTTGTCTGTATATTAGCTTGACCTTATTGCTTGTTTCTGCCTTCACAATATATTCAGGAAATCAAATCATGCAAAGTGCTGGGAATGAAATCAAACTACAATCCCTGGTTTCATAAATTCCTTAAGAACTTTTGTAATACAAAATATGCATGTGTCATCCCACAGGCTACGACACATTTGCCTAGACTCTGGTGCATTTGTTTCTGGAAGCGGAGCATCCCACCGAGTATCTGACGCAGTGATTTTCTGCTGTAGAAATGATTACACAGCCTTTAAATGCATCACTTGCATCTCTGCTGCCACCACAAAACTCACACTCTGATAAACTAATACCTCTTTTAGAAGCCAAACCACACGTCCGAGTTACTCATGCTGGAGTTGTAGCTCCTGTGAGAAACTAACACCTTTTCCCTCCTGACTGCATCGTCATCAGTGGCCTGGCCCTCAGGAGGCTTCGACAAAGTGTCCTCTGGAATAGCAGGAAGGAGGCAGGAGACGCTCTTTCACCCTCAGCTGTTCCCAAAGCTGTGTGATGCAGCTGCAGCCAGTGCAGCGTGATTTCCCAGGGTGGAGGCAGAGGGAGCTGTGGCCCCAGAGATGGTGGCAGCAGCAGACCAGACCTGTCCTGTTGGCAGCTGCAGGACAGGTGCTGCTGAGGGGTGTGGGCAGGGGCTCGGAGCCTTGCTGCGCTTCCTAAGACGTCCTGCCTCAGATGAAGGCCCTGAGGCCCTCTGGCCATGGCGGCAACCAGAGCTGGCCAAGGCACCAGCCTGGCCTCCTGCTGCATTCATCTCTCCGCCCTGCTTCCCAAAAGGCTGCGCCACCCACCGCCCACCAGCCACCTTGGCTGCGCCCAGCTCGGGGCCTGATGGAGCCTGGGCAGCCCGTGCCTCCTGACATGCACCCGGTGGCTCAGCCTTGCAACTCCATTACCTCATTGTGCTGCGGGGCTTGAATGCTGCAATTGTTCCCATCACGCTAAGGCAGGGTGGAAAACAAGGAATTTAATGGGGAAGGCCTGGCCTAAGTTTAGTTTTTATAACTCCAGTTCCATTTTTTTAAAAATGGGTTTTTATTGAAATGCTCATTGGGGCAGGAAAGCCATCTCTGGGCTTTGCATAAAAAAACCCTGACCACCTCCCTTGTCAGGGTTTGATCAAGATACCTCATTGCTTTTCTCAGTCTCTCTGCCTGCATGCTTTAGTTGGTGCAAAAGTGAAATTGTCATTATTTTTACCATGTCATTGTTTTTACCATGCCACATTAAAAAACCAGCCCAATAAAGTGATGGGGGGAATCCTAATTATGCTGGCACGAGCACAATTTAATTCAGATTGCTATAACGACAACCAGTGTCCATGCTCTCTGTAATCATGTTAAGGCCTATACACAAAATAATTAGCATCTTTATGTTTGGTAAATAGAGGTCTGCTCTAGGTCAGCCTCAATGAGGACATGGCATTGTTAGAACGCTAGGCCTTTTACAGCTTGTCCAGAATGGGCATTTGCAAATAAAATGCTGCTGGAAAGGACAAAAGGAGGACTTGATTATCCAGGAAGCACCTCCACTTGCCTCTTACCCAGTTTTTGTTCCTCCTTCGGAAGAAAAATAATAATTCCTTTATTTGAGCACAACGAATCAAAGGAAACGGCATGTAATAGACACACTCTTTGCTCAGTTTCCTTTTCACAGCCAAGCATGATCCAACAGGCTTCTAGAAAGCCAAGGCTGTATTCCTGTAGCCCTGAATCTGACAAAATGCAGGGGCGTTTGTTTATTTATTAAAAGATTCTATGGTTATTTGGCCTGGAACAGATCTGCCAGAATTTCAAGCGGTTCGGAAAAGTCAGAGGACGATTCCACAAGTAAGCAAGAGCTTTGGTCCAAAGCACCCCAGTCATTCTACATTTATGTTTGTACTGGGTGTGCATGGCCTGGGTTTTGGCAGCAGGGGGGCTACAGGGGTGGCTTCTGTGAGAAGCTGCCAGAAGCTTCCTCCATGTCCAGTCCCTGCTGGCTCTGAGACAGACGTGCTGCTGGCCAAGGCTGGGGCAATTAGAAATGGTGGTAACACCTCTGTGACAACAGATTGCAGAGGAAGAAAAAAAAAGCCATTGCACAGAAGTAATTGTGACCAGGGAAGAGCAAAATGAGAATATGTGAGAGGAGCAACTCTGCAGACCCCCAGGTCAGTGCAGAAGGAGGGGGAGGAGGTGCTCTAGGCACCAGAGCTGGGATTCCCCTGCAGACCATGGTGAGGCAGTTGTGCCCTTGCAGCCCACGGGATGCAGAGATCCACCTGCAGCCCATGGAGGAGACCCAGGCCAGAGCAGGTGCATGCCTAGAGGAGGCTGTGACCCCATGGGAGGCCCAGGCTGGAACGGGGTCCCGGCAGGGACCTGCAGACCCGTGGAGAGAGGAACCCACGCTGGAGCAAGTTTCCTGGTAGGACTTGTGACCCTGTGGGGGACCCAACCTGGAGCAGGCTGTGCCTGGAGGATTGCACCCCATGGAAGAGTGACCCACTTTGCAGCAGTTTGGGGAGGACTGTTGCCTGTGAGAGGCATCCCCTGGAGCAGGGGAAGGACTCCACTCCCAGAGCAGCAGCAGAAACGTGATGAACTGACCATAACCACCATTCCTGCGCCTCTGTGTGTCTCTCTGTGTTTCCCTGTGTCTGCCTGTGCTGCTGGTGGGGAGGAGCTAAAGCTGGGAAGGAGGGAGGGGTGGGGGGAAAGTGTTTTCAAGATTTATTTCACTTCTCGTTATCCTGCTCTGATTTTTTCAGTAATAAATTCAATTAATATCCCCAAGCTGAGTTTGTTTTGCCCAGATTGATTTGTCGAGTGATCTCTTTCTGTCCTTATCGCAACCCATGAATCCTTTATTACACTTTCTCTCCCCTGTCCAGTTGCAGAGGCGAGTGACAGAGAGGCTTTGGTGGGTGTCTGGTGTCCATTGTTGTTACTTACATCTATTTATTTAGAAGCAATTGATGCTTTCCAGTGAAAAATGACCCTACTTTATATTTGTAGAAAAAGAAGTTACTGCACTTCACTTTTCCAGTATTTTGTAACAGTGCCGCAAAAACCTTTATCCTTCTAGCTTGATTCCAGAATTGAGATAGTGTCTTAGACATTTTACCTTGAGTTTTTATAAGCAGAAAATGATAGCTAATAACATTAAGAAAGTGTCATGAATTAAATTGCGTGAAGTTCTCTGGAAACTCTCACAGAAAGCTACACTGAGGTCCATTAGACACATTATTGAAATTTCAGTTGTATCTAATCAGTTTGCTATGCATGTGTGTTTCAGTACAGCAAAGCTGGTCTACTTCATCAAGTTAAGAGACAACTCTGTCAGTCAAATGGAATTATATGTATTAATATCAACAACCACCCTGGCATGTGGATACTGTTGAGTGCAGAGCTCAGGATATTTTAACAGCATTTACTATGTGTTTCTCTGGATCATGGAAAAAAGCTCTTTTCCTTTAGGAGGGACAAGTGCACTTCACCCCACAGAGGTCCTCTCTCTTTCCTGTGCCATGTTCCTGAAGCAGCGACGTTTCTTGGGAAATTTCAAGCATAGTCTGCTTATCCTTAGGTCTTATACCTCTCTTTTTTCTATTTAAAATGTTTACTTTTTTTTTTTTTTACTGGGGGGTAGTTAATCTCAAGTCTCCTATGCTTTATAATTTCACCCCAAATATAATACTGAGTGCAATCAAAGTGGCACCATGATGGCCAGGCAGAGCTTACTTCCTCTAGGGACACTTTTTCTATAGAACAACCTTAGGAAACCTCCCTGTGAAACTCTGCCTCCCCAAGCAACACTTTGTTTATTTGCTGCATTCTGAAAGTTGGTGAAAGCCATCAAGTCAAGGGAGGGGATCCTGCCTGTCTACTCAGCCCTAGTGAGGCCACAGCTGGAGTGCTGTGCCCAGTTCTGAGCTCCTCAGGACAAGAGAGACAAGGAGCTACTGAAGAGAGTCCAGCAGAAGCCACAAAGATGATTTGGTGTCTGGAGCATCTCTTATGAGGACAGACCCCAGGAGGTGAGCCTGTTCAATCCAGAGAAGAGAAGGCTGAGAGGGGATCTCAATAACACATATGAATATCTCAGAGGTGGGTGTCAGGAGAGTGATGCCAGACTCTTATCAGTGGTGCCCAGTGGCAGGACAAGGAGCAATGGCCATAAACTGAAACACAAGAAGTTTCACCTCAACATGAGGAAGAACTTCTTTATGTTGAGAGTGGCAGAGCACTGGAACAGGCTGCCCAGGGAGGTCATTGAGTCTCCCTGTCTGGAGACATTCAAAACTCACCTGAATGAGTTCCTGTGTAACCTTCTCTGGGGCGGGGGTGGACTGGATGCTTTCCAGAGGTCCCATCCAACACTAAAAATTTTGTGATTCTGTGGAAGTTTTTGGACAAATGTGAATTTTTTTAAGTGTACGTAACAGAACCATTTGGGGCATTTCCAGGCAAGATGGGACAATACTTCCTCAACCAAGCTAGAAAAAGCTCAAATTACGCTTTCAAGTTATTCCACATGAAAAAACCCCTAAAACCCAACCACAGAAAATCCCCAGCCAATAATTGAAAAAGGCTTCAAAAAAGTGAAATTGTGTTTTGTTTCGGTTGGTTGTTTTCTTTTTCTTAAAAAATTTGTGTTATGTTATCTCAATTTGTTTTGCAGGCAAAAGGGTACCAAAAGACTCCCCTTTTGAGTTCACATAAAAAAAAATTCCGATTTTTTTTTTTTTAATTTGCTTTGCTATTAAAAACACCACCACAAAACTCTTGTTATTCAGGCAGTTCTGCATTCATTCCCTGGTTAGAAGTGTTTCCCCCTGCTCTTTCCTGTCCTCGGCTGTGAACGCAGAGCTGCAGCAGAGCCCTGCAGGTGCCGCGGCGGCCGCCAGAGGGCAGAGCGGGCGCGGCGCTGGGCCGGCCGCACCGCGCCTCCAGCACACCCAGCCGGAGAACTCCCGCCGCTGGGAATGGGATCCAGCTCCGAGTCACAAACCTCACCGGGCTGCCTCGCATTCCGCTCGGAGCGGGCATGCTTAAACAACAGCCCCTGGTTGGCGGAATTTCAGTAAAACCCTCAGACGCAAAGCGCGGGTGGGACTGAGGGGGTTACGTGTGGGGCATTGCCGCACCTGCAGAAGTCAGGGCTTGAAATGTGGATGTGAGAATGGATCTCCACAATTGCTGTCTCTCTGAAGGAGAAGAATTGCAGATGGTGGAATACACTTACTGGTAGCAAATCTGACATGATTGGTGCTATTTCCCTTTCGTGCCTGGAGTGATTCTGTACCATTTAAACTGCCAAACTAAAGAGGAGATAGATTTTCCCCTTTATTTGATTATTTCTTCTAGTTATACGTAATTTCAGAGTCCACATCTCTTCTCGACTGCCCACCCTGCAGAGATGTCCTTGAATCCTTGGGGCTGCTGCCAGTAGCGACAAAAGTGCTGTGCCAAGACCTCGGGGTTTTCCCAGACCTGCTTTCATGCTTGGTTTTGCAGATCAAATCAACTCGGAAGAGTTAAGTTAGGATGAAATTCACCCCTACACAAACCCGTTGCTTACTGCTTGCTTCAAAAATCCCATTCTGCATGTTTGGTGGTTTACACACATCATCCAGAGGTTGGTGATGAGCCAGATCTGAAAGGCAGATGTTGTGGAAGAGATGCTATCACAGGAGAATTACTATAAAGCTTCCTATAGGCATTGCTTTGCAATTTTTTGGGAATGCAGTCAAGTCTCATTGTTCAGCATGCTGTGGTGTGGTCAGGACTCACGTTATTAACAGCTACACTCTTGCTGTCCTTTCCACTCTGCTATATAACAATCAGACACGCTGTTGTTTTTATTATTCGTACTGTACCGGGCCTGAAAGTCACACCTCTGTTTGGGGTTACAGCTAACTGGGACTGTTTTGTTGAAATGCAAATGTGTCACAGTTCGCAGGTTTATTGAAGCCAAAGTTTTTTGTCAGTGCAGCGTGCTGCAGTGTCTTCCAGGTTTCAGAAGGAAGGGGTGTATCACATGTGGGACTGCCCGGGCAGGACTGCCTGGGGCAGGAGGATGATGCATGAGAGATGACATCCGGCACTTCAGCTGAAAAGCAGGCTCTGAAAATGGCCTACTGAAAAAACGTCTATTTCGCAAAGGGATGCTTGGGAGACTTGGTTTGGCTACAAATGAGAATGTGCATAGATCTGGAGAATTGTCATGTCCTCACTCTGTCCCCATGGCTCTCTGGAGCGTGTGGCACCAGGCACAGCGCAGAGAAAGGGCAAGCCTGCCTTTTCTGCCGTGCTGGGGACCTGAGGTGGCACTACAGAAGGGTGGGAGAGCAGCACTGCTATTCCCACTAAGCACTGCACAGCTCCTCTCTGCCTGGCAAAGTGGCAGGATTTCTGCTGATGATTTGCTCTGTGTGTCACCATGAAAAACTATTTGCCGCTCTCCTTACACTCTGTTCATCTTCCAACAGAAAAAACATTCTTCTGCCTTCCTGTAATACTCAAAACTACAGGCAGCAGTGGCTGAAGGAGTTCACCACTATCCTCCTGCAAAAGGCAGGAATGCAAATTACATGTACAGGTCTGGTCAGAAAACAGCCTGTCAGCCTGCTTAGACCTCAGTGATCATTTTTGTACCATTTACCAATGATCTGCTTTCAGAAATGTCTGGAATAGTGTTATTATCATGTTGACACTTACTGCTCCTCTATTTATTATATTTTTCCCTGAATGACTAAAATAAACATTTCAGAAAAAGGTGTAATCTATTGTGGAGAATTATTCCTTTTGCTTAAGTTGCCATTTGAAGAACTTTATTTACAATGACTGAAAGTTACAGGAATGTATATGACTTCAGAAGGGATTTGCCTCTTTTTAGGCATATTTTTTTCTTTTCTTACGTAGCAAAAGTTTCCTGAAGCACTACTGAACTACTTTATTTAACCTTATCTCCAGCTCTCATGGTGTCCCATAAGCAAATCAAGAAAACACAGGGAAGAAAGCTTTGCCAGGCTTATTTCACAGATGGTCTCCCAGTTTTCTGTTGCAAGAATTAAAGACAAAACTGCTCACTCTTCTCTTAATCATTTACTCTTTTCCACAGCTGTCGCACTGCCTCCAGCTCAGCGCTCCTACTGCCAAGATCTCTGTGTGGGAAATTCACAGCGATCCTCTACTCATTGTCACGGTTTGCCTTCAGACTTCACCCGCAGGAGGAGCAGGAGCTGGTGCAGCGCTCGCAGAAGCAGACCTACATGTGGCACAGAATTTGTCCCCAGTGAGGACAGGGCAGCGCCAGAGCCCTGGGCCATGCGGAGCGCAGCCTGCCGGGAAGCGCAGCCCAGCTGCTCGGCGGGACGCAGCTTTCCCGGCTTGTCTCTCCCGTGCTCGCATAGGTGGAGCTTATCCTTTTTTAAAGCAAGAAGGAATGGTTTTCGTCCTGCACAAATCATGCTTGAGGACACATGGCAAAACCATACGTTGTCCACCCTCCCCCACTTCCTCGTACGCCAGTCTTGAGGTGTCTTCTCCTCTGTAATTAGATTAAGTAGCTCTTGCAGAGTGAGCTAAGAGCAGATACAGAGCTGGAGCATGGAGACACCTAAGGTCAGTTAAGGTTATTAGGCTCCAGCAGCATCGCTGCAGGAGGAATGCTTCCCTCACATTTTTTCCTTTCAGCAACTCCTTGTGGATTGCCTTTAAAGACTGAAAATTTTGTGTTAGAGGAGCGAGAAAGCTGCTTTCAGGAATCAGCAGACTCCCTTTGTTACTCAAATGAGAGAGGGATGTTTCCCTTCAGGTCTCTGTTCTAGCTCTCCTGCCGAATATAGCTCCTTGCCTTTAATGTATGTGTTGGCAATTGTGCCTTACTGCAGTTTCAAAACAAAAATCTCTTTACAATGCGTACGTGGATGTGCACAAACACGCATGCACATCAGTAACTCATTGCTTGCTTCTAGTGTGTATATATGGAATAGTTCCAAAACACGGGCATTCCTCTCTTTAGAAAGACCTTCTGAAAAGCTTGTTTTAGATGGTACTGACCTCAGTTTTGTAATTGTGGAGGTGATGGGGAGCTCTGAGTGGAAAGTGCTGCTAATGCGGCATTCACTGAGTTGCCAGGATGTAGATTCCTCAGCACCATGGTGCTTGTTTGCATCTGAACAGGGCAACTCTAAAATACAGCAGTGGGCAGATCAGGCTCCAGAAGCAAGGTCCCTGGTGATTTCTTCCACTTGCAGTAGAACGAATGCTTTACCTTTCTGCAGCAACGCCTTTCAGGCTCTGTCTCACATGTCTGAGTGAGAAGGTGGTTCCCAGCAGCAGCCAGCACTGTGTGAGAGAAAGCACTTCAGAACTGCACACCCAGAATAAACCTGTGTCCAATGATTTCAACCCCTTCTTCATCCCTCAGGGCATTCAAACAGAGACTTGCAGCTGTCTGAAGGGGGGAACATGTTTGCTTTGGGTTGAAATTTACTCCCAAGAAATCATGTGGCTAGAGATGTTCCTGGCAGATGTTAATCGGAGATGTTACTCAGGTATTAGTGACTATAACCAATAGGGGCGCCAATAAAGCCCATAAAAAGACCCGGTCTGTACTGGGAGCACAGTCTGTCCGCTTAGTGAGGGCAGAGTCCTGGGGCAGAAAAGGCTGGTATACCTTGGGGGCACCTCATAAAATACTCTAATGCTCTCTACAGCTGAGCAATGAGCTGCAATAACATTTTACCAGGACTTGAGAATTTCCATGCTGGTGCCTCTGCCCTCCTATTCTGACAACTAAATGAGATTAAAAGTTCACTCATGAATTTCAATGATGAAGCCAACCACCTCATTTCGAAGAGGTTGCAGTGAATTAGATTAGCAGAGGGACAAGGTAAAGAGAGGCTTACAACTGTAATTAAGTGAGCAAGGAACTTAAGAAAGGAAGGTTATGGGAGGTTTGTGTTTGAGTGGAAATAGGCCATGACTGCTGCTGCAGCACCACACTTAAAGCTTCACATTCAGGAGAGTCAACCTCAGCTGGCACCTTTTGTGCCACCACACTGAGCCTACTCATTTGTCCAAAACTTAAAACTGGCCAGCCAAGGGCGCTTTATAGTGGACATACAATGGAATTGGCAAGGGGAAATATTGAGCTGTGTGAAAGAGGAGGCGTGGGTGTAAGTGGTGACTTTGGAAAGTCTAACAGTGTTCAAGAAGAAGTGGCAGTGGGAAGGTATTTTCTGGACTGTGGGTACTGAGCAATACTTCATGCTGGTTGCAGCTCAGCGTCTGAGTAAATAGAATAATTTCATTGTTTTCTGTATGAGCACATGGTTATCAGTAAAGCTCGGGGAGGAGGGAATGCAAACTCCCATAGAAAGTGAAATACTTGCATTTCATTGCAAGGCATGGGTTTCTTTCATATTCAAATTGTGTAAAAAACAGTGTCCTTAAGCTTTCTGAATATCTGAGAAATCAACATAACATGAAAAATCTCTGCATACTTTCGTTAAAAATCATAATGGTGAGAGCACATGGGCAAGGAAGAAGATAAAGAGTGAGAAGTGGGCAATGAAAGCAAAAGAGTGACAGGATGGAGCAAAGGGTAAAAGACAGGTCAAGTGTTAGAGCTGGTTTCGTAACGAAACTCCAGTTTCTGGAATAATGAACTAATACTTAGGTCTTTTCTGCTTGGGAGCTTCTGTTTCTCTTTGTTTGCAAACTTTTAAATAGCTGTGGCATAGTCATGAAAATGTTTATAAATCCAAAAGTTCATAAATCTGTGGGAGATGTAAGTCATTTGTCATCTGCTATTTGTTAGTCTCTTACAAAAATGTCAGTCATCCAAGCAGGGTTTGGCTGGGATAGCCAAATTCAGATAGGAAATACTTAATAGGGACTAATTCAGGAACTAACAGCCAAGACAATCTGCTTTCTTTGAACACATGCTTTTTCTTAAGAGAGGCCAGGGTGACTTAATGTCTGGGCATTGTAGATCTCAGTGACATGGCAAGAGGCCTCCCTTCACTTAAACAGGGTTTACCATACCTTGCAGAGTGTCTGAAGCTTCTACCTCGCCTTGCTGCTGCTTTGGCCCTTTTCTTCAAAGTGCACCTGGGCAATGGCGAAATGTTTCTCAGGGAGAAAAAGGCAAAACAACAATTTCCTGATCTCATGAGTGAAAATAGTGATACAACACTTTCCCCTCTCCCTGCTGCCTTCATCTCTCACGTGATGCTTTTTGCAGCAAATCTCCTTTGGAGAAAAAAAATATGAAGGGCATTTTCCTCCTTGAGGGTGTGTTTGAAGCCAAAGGCAAAGTCAGGGTACTGCTCTGCTTGTAGCATATGGAGCTTGGCTGGCCCCATTCCAGCACAGGACAGAGGCAGTCTGGGACCTCTGCTGGGCCATGGGGCTTGGACATGCCTCGTGCCTGTGCTTGTCACCAGCCCACACCCACAGTGGTCACACAAGGCACTCAGGTGTCACAGACCTGGCCAGAGTGCGCTTGTCCACAACCCATACCCCTCGGGGCTCTTGCAGTCGCAGGACAGGACACAGGGAATCCATCAGGATGGGAAAAGAAAATGTTGAGTTATGAGCTGTAATAGCACCAAAGATACATTTTTGTTCAGCGCTGTACCGGGCTTTGTTAGTCTGCAAATAATTTAAAGCAACAGGAACTCAGCATGGCGCTCGCTGGACTCCAGGACTTCCTCTCTGCTTTACACATGGGATCTTTTTGACACAAATGCAGGTGCTCCCTCCAGTGGTCTTGCCGCTGCTTTCCAGCACAAATCCCATTTTTGACTGATTCAGTTACATGCTGTGGTTTACCCAGGTTTTACAAGGCTGGGCATGGAGGGAGGATAAGGTGGAATGTCTCAGGAGCCCTTTTGCTTTATTATAGATAAAGTGTAGGATCTTACTTTTACAGCTCGATGTGGATTCTCACAGCAACACTTTCAATAACACTTGCAAATCCCTGTGCATGAAGTAGGCAAGCAAAATTTACATTACAATATTTTGCCATGGAAGTATATTAGTAGTAATTGCTGTTAAATGAGGTGGGAATATTTTAAGATAACAATTTCTGTGGGGTAAAAAAACTCAAGCAAGAAGATATTTTTGT
The DNA here is from genome assembly GCA_013398115.1 of Falcunculus frontatus. Taxonomy (NCBI): domain Eukaryota; kingdom Metazoa; phylum Chordata; class Aves; order Passeriformes; genus Falcunculus; species Falcunculus frontatus. The sequence continues at coordinate 128,047 of VZRV01006488.1, read as the reverse complement.
GGCCTAAGACCTTGCACAGTATGGAGAAATGCTCTGAATTTCTGCATGCAGAATTTCTGAATGCAGAGAAGTTCATCTGTGACAGATCTATTCTCCTTTCCCCAGCTGCAAACCCATGTATGTAGGACTGAGGAGCAGCATGGGTTACCAATGGCTGGCTGATACTCTCTGTGCAAAGATGAGAGTGAAGTATTGTGACAAAAACACTGTAGACCAAATAAATTACTGAACACATCCTATCCTCCTACCTCCTCCAGTGGATATTTTTGAGAATTTCTTGCTGACTGTAGGAAGAATACAAAGAAAGTAATTTTCATTTGGTATTTATTTTCTTTGCACTGCTTATTTGGAAAAAGACAACTAGTTTTTTTCTTTAAAGATCAATATTAGTGGTTTTTAACACCACAGAGTTGCACTTGTACATCAGGACCAGAGTACATTAGGTCTGGGGTGACCTCATTCCAGTGATGTGGTCCAGGATATAAAGAGCAACAGACTTTGCTGGGAGGCCACATGTAGCATGAGTTTTTTAGAAACTGAATTTCCTCATCCACACTAACTTGGCGTAAAAGTATGTAACATTCTGGTTAGAAAACAAAAATAACTAACAATCCTCTTCTCTTGGATGGCCAATTTACTACCTTTAGGAATGACCAAAACAAACAGACAAGCAAACAAACAAACAAACAAGTAAGTTGTTGTTCCCTTTCCTCAGTATCATCCTTGGACTTCTGCCTGAATCCTCCCAGTCTGGATAATTCCTCCTGGCACTCCAGGAAGCACTTGGCCACATGGTGTGTCTGAATTGCTGCTGATGGGGTGGTGAGATAAGATATGCACCAATATTGCCAAGAGATTAGAAATAACTTTGCTCTACTGCTAGTTAATCAACCTTGAATTCTTCTTATATGAGGCATAATGAAATAAACTAATTTTTGAAGGAGATTATTCATGATAAAAGCAAAATTAGCCATTTGTGTGTGTTTGTAAACATGAAGGTAGATGACTTTCGCCATTTTTCAATGATCAGATCTATCGTAGACGGAGCATTAAAGCACCACAGGTCATATGATCATAGGAAATAGGATCATGTCATCTATTCCCTCCTCACCCAGGTTAGAATGTCATTCCTAGCAGATAGTTCACTTACAGATCTGTAAAAAACTGATTTTGAGACTTCAAAGCTGTTTCAGGCAGCCTCTTCACATCTTTCATAATCCCCACCAGTTACTCCACCAGTCAAAGAGGACAGGAAATGTTTTTCTCATGCCACAAATATTTGGGAGATGTGGTGGGTTGACCTCAGCCAAACAAATCAGCAGTCACTTGCTCACCCTCTCCAGTGGGGAGAGAAGAGGAAGAATGAGAGTGATAAAATGTGTGGGTTGAGGTAAAGACAGGTAGATCATTCGTATTTGCCTGCAACTGTTACAGGCAAAAGAAGTAGGACTTGTGAAATTAATTTATTGCCATTTAACATAAACATTTAATTGCTTATCCAGGTACTGTGAAATAACGCAGACAAACATTTCAATACTTAGGGGAAAGGCTTTTCCTTTGCTTTCCTAGTCTCACCTTCACTCCAGACATCTCTTTTCTCTCTTGTCTCCGCTCCCTTTGTTATTGCTGCAGGTTGCACTCACTCCCTTGCATGAGGCAATACAGGAGCTTGGGATCTGGGCACAATAGTTCCTTTCTGCCACTCATTGTTTCTCGCTCTTTTTTCTGCTGCTCCTTCCTTCTTGTGCTTTTTTTAATCCTCCAGCAGGGTTCTTCATGAACTACAGTACCTGCTCTGGCATGGGTTATCCACGGGGCCACAGTTGCTTCTGGGAGGTATTACCAGCTCTGTCATGCAGTGCCTGATACTCCTCTGCCTTGTTCTTCCCTCTTTCTCAGCTTTTACCACCCTTCATTAAATATGTTTTCACAGAAGAGCCCTTGGTCATTTCAGAGGAGCCACCCTGCGATGGTACCACAGTCAGACCTCGCTGTTCCTCACAGGGGCTGCCCCTCAAGCTGCCAACAGCTTGCAAAGCACACCCAAGAGAGAAGAGTTCAACCATTTTCCATTCCATGACTGAATGAAGTAGACTTTAATGTTTTGGTACACAGGATAGCAGAAAGTGAGACTCCCTCATGCTCAAACAGCCAAGAGCAGGTTGGCTGCCGTCACAGAGGACAGATGCTCACTTGAGTGTCTCAATTCTCAAATATCTGAACCTACAAGCTACCTAAGCTCAGGCTGTTGGGGTGGAAAAAGGTGGAGACAGGAGTGATTTTCCTCTCTTGATCACGGGTCACCACTGCTAATATATCAACATTTTTGAAAGGAAAACATCTTTGTTGAAAAATCCTGATCCATTTTCCAACCAAGCATGTTTTTGGGGAATCACCATAGCAATTCCCACAGGAGAAGGTTGCTGATCTTATCTCCACTGCTGAAGATAGGGCAAGTGAATGCCAACATGAAACAGGAGTGCCTCTTCAATCTCAAGGTCTGCCTACAAGCAGTAGGAATGACAGCAGTAATTGTGTTAAGGCTTTTCAGGGTGACAGAAGGATTTTGATTTGTATCGCTTTATTGGAATGGTGAAAAACAGTCCTTACCCCATGAAAGCGTATTCCTGATGACATACTCCCCTCAAGGACTTTTTGATGGTTTTAAACACACATATTCTGGCCCTTAGCTGGTGTACTTTGGTGTAGGTCCACTGCAGCCAACACGTCTCTAAGAAAAGGGGAAGCTTGTGTAAAGTAAAGAGTGGAAATAATACTAAAATAAAATTGTTTTAATGGCTCTGATACTCATCTAAAGCCATGCAGATTTTTTTTTTACGTAAGTACTCTAATTTCACTGGAGTTGTTACAGTAAGAGGATCTCAGAGTCTTGCATCTTGTACTTGTAGGTAGAATTGGCAGTAGATTACATGTATTGTAATGACAGATGAAGCAAATACACGCCCATTTCAATCCCCAGGGTAATATATTTCTCTTGGGAAAGCAATGCAATATTAGAAAAGTATGATTTTTATAAGCCTATAATTACATTTTTGCACAGCTCTATTTCCCCAGGGTTGAATTCACATTTATTGGATTACCAGAGCAATTCAGAGCAATGTCACACTGTTATGGGATAAATTCCAGGTGGCCAAGGCTACTTCAGCAGAGGGAACTACTTTATGTCTGCTTTGAATCCCCAGAAACTTCAGAAAGACTCCAGAGTCGAAGTACTGACTTTTCTATTTCCCTTTACTTGAATGTGTCCTCACTGTGACACTGTAAGCAGACTGCAAAAAAGTTTGCCATTTCATGAAAATAAATCTTCAAAGTGTCAGAAGTTTGACAGCAAGTCCTTTATGGCTTAAAAATCATTACAGATTCATCACGAAATTCTAGGAAATATGGGATTGGTAGTTTTGCTTTCTCCCTCTAAGTCTTATAAGGTTTGTGTGAATTGGCCTCAACTTCTGATACGCTCTACCTTATTTTTCTTACTTCAAATCTCTTTCTTATCTAGGTCTGTGGTTTGATATCAATACAGAATTAAATCCAAGGGACACATTTTCCAAACTCCCAAAATGTTAAATCACCACAATATTAAAACATCGTATCTGTGAAAGAGCATCTTTATCTTAGGAGCCAGAAAGCTGCATCACTCAGTAGCCCACCCTGAGATACTCAGGATGCTGTAAAGAAATAAATCTGCATCTCTAGAGTGCATAAAACAACTCTATCCTTACTGCCATACATTTCTTTGAAATATAAGTTGTAACCATCCACAGAATACCACACTGATCTGAATTAATTTCTCTATAGATCATTGGGAAAGAGGCACCAGTGCTTGATGCAGTTCAGCACAGAAAAACGAGATATCTCAGAGAGCCTGCAGTCTGAAACACAAAGGAAGTAGCTGAGAAGCTCGAAGGACTAGGTGTTTTGTTTTATTTTTTGGGTTTTTTTCCTTTTTTTTTTCTTTTTTCTCTTTTCTTTTCTTCTTTTCTTTTTTCTTTTCTTTTCTTTTCTTTTCTTTTCTTTTCTTTTCTTTTCTTTTCTTTTCATGGTACTAGCTTGCTTCTCCAAGGAATCACAGCAAGGATGAGTCACTGGCAAAAGGAGGGAATGGCACAGTGGAGAAATGGGTCTGCCTTTCCAGCAGAGTATTGCAGGCTAGACTAAATTATGGGGAAGATCATTCACTGGTTAAGGGGCTTTCCACAGAAAGGACATGCAACAGGATACTGTCATTGGGAAGAACACAGGTAGTGCTACAGCTCTCAGGAGGCTTTCCTCCTGCCCCCTACAAGCTGAGCATTCCTGCAGGCACAGGCAGAGACGGGATGCAGTCTGGGGATGCAGTCTGCAGCCAGGATGTTGGCAGGTGCTGGGAGGGACTTACTGCACTGGGACCATTAGAGACCATGTCCCCCATGCCCAGCATCCCAGAGGTGAAAGCAGGGGATGTCTGGAGGGGCAGGAGCTTGTGGGAGTTTAAAGCAGCCATCAGCCCACAGTGGAAGGCAGGGAGTGTGAGTGCAGTGAGGGCAGAGGAGAAGAAAGCATGGGTGGGTACCAGCCTGTGCTAAATATGCATGGCTTCCAGCAGTGCTGCAATGCTCACGTTGCTGAGCACATTCATGATAAGCAACAACTTGTAAGGTTCTGCGAGTTTCTGCTCCATGAGGAGGAGAACAAAGCCCAATCTATTACATACATCTCTTCAGAATATATCGGGTGTCGCGGTGGTTAAGTCCACTCTACACCCCCCACGTTTTTTCAAAGTGATCCCTCCCCACACCACTGTGCCAGAAGGTTCTTTTTCCCTTGGTCCCTGGTCCTCTCCCCCCTCCCCTCCCCTCTTCCATTGGCCCCCGTCGTGCCATTCAACCTTTCCTCCCCTCCAGCCCTCAGATTATTGGTTAGTGATGTTCTGCCTGCCCCTGGGTCCCCTCGGGGTAAAAACTGTGTGCGAGGGTTTGTTCGAGGTTCTTTGTCTCTGTCTTCCTTTCCGAGCAGTTTGTTCGCAGTCTGTGCAGACCCCAATAAATGCCTCGGAACAGCACGCAAAGAATCCCTCTTGCCTCTTCACCTCTGAAATGCGCAGAACTGTGTGTGAGTGGCTGCTTGCATCCACCAGCAAGGGTGAGGCTGAGTGCTCGCGTAGGTGCCAACAGAGCAGCACCACAGCGTCTCTGCGAGGGCCTCTGTGGGAGACGCGCGGCACCAGTCCATCGACCCCATGCACCACGTTAATCAGGTACAGAGATTATAAGCAATATGCACAATTTGACCTTAAAACTGCTACCACATCCTCTAACTAAAGCATTCTCTTGGCAGTTAGCTGCATTGGGACCTGAAGTTAGATGAAGTGGGATCAACGTCTTAAGGATGATGCAGATGCTCACACAACACACGGACAAGGTGCATCTCATTATCATTGAAGTGCCAGCAGTAAATGCCTATATTCCTGGTGCTAAAAGGATGCTCTCCTGCATTTCTTATCACTTATTTGAGTGACTGTAGTTATGTTCTAAGATGTCAGCCCAGTGTCAGGTTGTAAAAAGTCATCTGCTTTTGGAATAAAAGGAGAGTGACAGTTTGCATTACTATCATTATTAAAGCAGGGATACAAGCAGAGCGGCAGACTGGAAGGGTAGTTAAGGCCTCTCCCTCTGCAGCAGTAAATGGCTTTGGAGACAGATAAAAAAACCTTTTAAAATAGGTCCCTGGGAGACTGTGCTTGTACACAACAGAAGAGGAAAACTGTACAGGTCCAGCCTCATGATGTAATACCACAGCCTTGCCATGAAAGAGTCATCTCAAAATCTCCAGTTCAGTTCACGCAAAGCTGTGTGCGAAAAGCTCTATAATGTGAACTATTACCATGTTTTGTGAGATCTTCCTTTTTCAGCCAGGGAAGTCAAAGCTGAATGAATCATGAACAAAACCTGGAAATTCCCCAAGTACATGCATCATCACCAGGCCCAGTTACAAACCATCTGGATACTGTTGATGATTAACCCTCTCCGGTCAGAAAGCACTGTCCTCAAGTCAGCTGCTGGTGTACCTTTGGCAATACTTTATGGATCTGAAACCCCAATTCTTATGAGAGATGGAGCCAAAATATCATTTGCAGCCACTATCTCAGAGAAGAGCAATATTTTTCCTGCAGGTATGAAGAGGGATGGAAGGATTTGGCCACTTTAGCAAAGTGAAGGAGAAGAGTTTATTGCTGTAGAGAAAGGAAAAAGAGAAGGAGCTGTTTAAGCTGCAGAGGTGAGGACAAATAGAAACCTGTGATCCATAGCTGTGCCTAGACCAGGAACTGGAAGATACCCTACTTTCTTTGCTCTCTGCTGCTAGTTACTGTGAAGATATAATCTGATACTCTGGGAAGGGCATCACAGGGTTTTTTGCCTGTAACTGCAAGGGACTACTCTGCCCTTTGCTACTAATTCTATCTGGTGTGTCAAAATACTACAGCCTCTGCATTTGAAAAAGCTGGTGCCTGAAAAAATAATGCAGACTTGGGAGTTCCTACAAGAAACCTGGGACTTTCTGGGGTATGCCCAGGTCTTGTAACGCAGAGAAGCAAGCTGGTGAGCAAACGAAAGAAGTGCTAGTTTGAAGCACCGCACTGCATGTATTTGACTTATGAAAGCATTCTTATTTTGACCATGTGCTGTTGAGGTCTTACCTTACCTTAGTGACAGGACAGAAGCAAAATTATTATCTGCTGTTCCTGGGAATCTACACTTAGAGGAACAATAGTGATTAAAGAAAGTGAAATAAGATATTTAGCAATGACACCTCTAAAGTATGGTCAGCTTATTGGTTTGCATACCCTCTCAGGATAGTTGGACAAACGTCTCTGTCTGACTGCAGGTGCTGGGTGTGTTTTGAGTAAGGACAAGCAGTAGCTCAAAATCTCACTTTGACAGGTAAAGGGCAGCCCATTAATTTAGTCCTGGGAAATGAATAAAATTGCTTCTGGTCTACAACTTTGAAAATGAGGTGTTGTTTCAGCTGTTGTTTCTTGGTCTGAAAGTGTCCGCAGTCTATGGGGGATTCCAGGGTTATAATGAGACTACAAAAACCCGGCGACAACCCCTGTCCATTTTAGAGGAAAGCATTTTAATGAGACAGGTCTGAACAATTTTGTTCAGGGAACACTTGATGACTGGCCAGCAGAAAGCATGCAAAAATAAGCATCAGCATCATGGCCACAACCTTCTCCCCCACTGCTGAAACACTGAGCTATAAATGTCACCTCTGTGGAGTGGTCCTTACCAGTCTGTGTAAGAAACAGGACCCTGAGGAGCAACATTGCTGTTCACCTATGTAAATTCTCACAGGAAAAAGCGAGGGAGGCTGGCTGTGTGACACTGCACCATAGTCACTGGCAGGCTCAGAAGGCTTTGGAAGCACCATGTTTTCACAGGAAACTCTATTTTGCTTTCCACAGGCTGTTTGAACAAAAATAGAATCAACTTATGGCCTTCAGTTTTCCCCCACATCTAGGAAAAGCAGCTGCAGGCTTCCTAGAGGAGCTAGCTCTTTGCGTGTGCAGCCTGCCAATGCCACAACTCCTAGCATGAAACAGGGAGATTGCTTTCCGGTCTTCCCATATGTCTTTATTAATGCAAAGAGGAGAGGCATTAAGCAAGCTAGCCTGGAAAAGAGGAGTCACTATTCCAGACTGCAGTAATGTGTGGAGTTTCTTTTTAAAAGCCTATGCAGCCACAGAGTTTGATCTAAAGAACACTGCCGACTCCGAAGACCACTGAACAGGGACCATAGGGCAGGATTATATAAGTTATTCAAACAAAATTATCCAGTTGTCCTCTTTGAGTATTGGATGGTATCTAGGTGTTTTTACTCCTTTTTCTCTCCTCAGTCATTTTAATGAATCTTCCAAAAATAGGTTTGTGCATTGGTGTGTAAAAGGCAAAACCAACTTCTCTGTAACATAAATCCAAATCCAAATGGATGACAAAGTTGTGGCTGTAAAAATTTAACAGAGAATGTTTCTAAAAGCACCATAGCAGGAAGGCACAACTTCTGCTCTCAGTCTTCCGTCGGGGAAGCTGGATGCAGGCGTTGGATCATGAATTGCCTTCAGGCCTTGATGAGAGCAATGCTGGCTGAAGGGGAAGAGCCTGGTTGTCAGGATTAGGATATGTGTGTGTCCAGGCCAAGGTGGACAAAGCATTCAGCTGGCTAAACCCAGCTGCAGAAACACTTCCAGTAAGCTGCAGCAACTCGGAAGCTCCCACTTTCCACTGCAGTGGGACTCCACACAAGTTACACCACCGGCAGCTGTGATGTTGCAGCAATAATGGCATGCAAAGCAAACTCCTTTAAAAAACTTACGGTCCATGTGACAGCTCCCACAGTAAAAGCAAAGATATGCTTATAGACTCTGTGTGTGCGGTCAAAGTACCTGTGAGCTCCAAAAGCTGTCCTGCTTTATGACTGAATCTTATAGAGCATATTACCTCTACTTACCAAACTTGCCTTTTTTGTATCTTCAGGCTTTTATCACTGCTAACACAACATGTCCACCAGCAATAACTGGTTACCTTTAAGCAACACAGGCATATAATGATTTAGGGTCTTTCTGTGAAGTTTGCTCTTTTTGTGTGTTATCAGTTACACATGCCATTCAGCACAGCTGAATTTCCTTTTTCAGTTATCCAGTCAGGAAGTAAGTACAATAACAAGTGATGTGTATGATAATTTCCATGTTCTTGAACTAAACAACTTGTAAACAGCTAATTAATGGGGAATTATTCTCTCCATCAATACTGAAGCCTGAAAAGGGCCAGGGTAGTGTCCTCCCTCTTCCTCTTATTTCTCTAAACTTTTCCCAAAATTTTCTGCTTATTAGTTTCCTAAAGGAAGATGCATGAGAAAATGGGACGTCTGCGAAACTTCCAGTTTACAAACCCCAAAAAAGAGCAAGATTCTGCCTTGCCTCAGGCAAACTAATTTTTTTTGTTCTGTTTCCCTTCCCAGATTTCCGCCGCTTAAGAGATGTTTCAATGATGATAAAAAAAATTAAATTCAAAGAGAATTTGCCGCTGAAAAGTCTGGTTGTAAAAGGATCTTAGAGGCAGTTCAAACTGAACTGCAAACAAGTAGCTAGGAAAAAGCAAAGGCAACATTCCAGCAATTTACGGAATGAGAATAAAAGTCTCACTAACAGAGAGATGGGCTATTCTCTTTTGGAAGGTGTATTGCAGTATTTGGATTTAAAAATATGCTCTCTAATGAACACAGACTTATAAATGTGATCTCTATTGCCCAGCTGATTCTACAAGCAAACAACCTGAGGATGGATACTTCAGTTAAGGGTTGATTTTTCTGCCTTCGGAAGGGAATGGGATTATCTACAGTCTTAAAATTATGCACGTGCAGAAGGGCTTTCTCATACGTGGTGGGGACGCAACAGCTCAAGGCATCCGGAATTACAAACACTTCCAACAGCACCTTCCTTTGTCAAGTACAGCTCCAGAAAGCCTGAATGACAGCACAGTAACAGAGAGCAAGGAGGCTGAGAGGCGAGCTGGAGGCCGAGAAACAGGTACAGAATGAGAGGGGGACACCCGCATCCTCGCTGCCGCTGTTGCGCCGGCCCTCCGGCCCTCCCGTCCCCGGCAGGCTCGGGCTCCCGTCGCCTCCCTCCGGGGTCGGGGTCGGGGCTCGGCAGCGGCGGGGGAGGCTTCGCTGGCCGATCCCTCTCCGCCCACCAGCGAGCATTTCTGGAGCCCTGTCGGCCCGGCTGTCCCAGCTTTTCTGAGCCCCCGCCGGGGGAAAACCCCCGGCGCCTCGCCCGAACCGCAGCCGCCACCAGCAGCAGCGACACAGCCGGGGCTGGATGTCCCCAGCTAGGGCAGCCGGGCCCAAACCTCCGGGAGTGGGATTAGCCAACAACGAGTGCAGCAAAAATGGGAACGGGGTGCTGCTTCCCTCTAGAGGTGATGCATCCAGCCCGCTACAAAGCATAATGTGATGTCCTTAGCGAGCCGATATTTCTATAGCAGAAATCGACCACATTTAAAAGAAAAGAAAATTTTTCCAGATTTAATAGCTTGTTGGGACTAGATGGCATCGGTATTATGACGTACTATCAGGAGGACGATGCGTAACTTTGCAAACACCTTGTTATGCTCCTCTCATGTGTCAAAAAAATAATCTAAGGAAAAGTAAACTAAAAATCTTTTGACATCTTCATCTCATTCTTATTATACACGGAAATATATTTACACATTGGATAACATATGTTCAGAACTTAATTCACTGCTTCATTCACCTTGGCCTTTGCTAATACAACTGGCTTTGACTGTGTTTGCCCACATTCTGCCAGCCCCCTCAGGTGGCACAGCAAGCTCACACTGGGACCAGCACTGTTGCTGTTGACAAGACACAACATCGAGCCCCAGTTGCACCAGGGATTTTACTGGAATCTAGCAGGGGATAAACTGTGAGCCAGCTTTGCTTTTCTAGCTGAATTTGATTTTTTTTAAAGTGATATGCCTAGTCGACGTGTTTTTCCTTATGAAGTTCTCCAGAAGCAAAACCTTAATTTCTCCAGATTGCTCACCAGATTGCTCACCACTCTTTCAAGCCTTGTATTTTTGCATGACCTTGATAGGAAAAGTTTTGCACCACACTTCTGGAGAAAATAATTTGATCTTTAAGAGATTTAAGCTCCTTTGTCTCTTTTCTGTACATCTTTCTAGCCATCATCAAGTTGTTAACTAATTACTCACCCTGAATTTTAAAGGTGTTTCATCCTACTTCACGGATGGTTTGGGCTGCTCTATTAAACCAGCCCATTCTTGCAGACTTTTCCTCTTTTGTGTAAAACCCTGGTGCTTTCTGCAGACTTGACTTGCTAAAGGCATCCCTTGGTTCGTGCTTGCCGCCATGATACAAACATCCCCTCAGTGGCCTGGGCAGGGACATGTGCCATTGATCCACAGGGAATTCATCACTTCCCTCCCAAAGTAAAACAGAATTTACCCACTACTCACCTGACATCAAACCATCTTTCCAGGCAAGGGGCTTCCTGAGACACCCTGGGAATGAGGAGGAGGAATGGCCATAGGGTGCAGCATTCCTGGCCAAAGGCTGAACCTGCCACTCCTCCTGCTTTCTGGGGTCTCTGACCCAAAATGAACTAAAATGACAACTCCCCCAGCATGCAGAAGGAGGCTTTGCTCTCAGGCTCGCAGTGGGTGCCTGGAATGATTTGGG